>JANVCC010000040.1:375269-546376 GCA_025345505.1 Todiramphus chloris collaris
TGAAGATTAAGGCAGAACGAATTCATACCGTGGCTAGCAGTTCAGTTAGGGGTGAGGGGGTGTCAGGGAGGGATGGGGGGACGGAGCAGGGATGGAGATGGGTGAGTCTTGAAATACCAGAGCTGGTGAGGAATGGGGGACCTGGGGGGCCCCTGTGTCCCCAGAGGCCAGGCTGCCTGTGGCTGCAGGCAGCCGCAGTGGGCAGCTGGTGATGGGCATGGTATTTTGTCAGGGAGATAGTTTAGCTGGTCTAATCCTGGACATAACTGGCGCTGGACAGCTCGTCCCAAAGGTTCCACGGGCTGATAGCTCAGCAGGTAGGGCCAGTAAACACCCCCAGCAGCTGGGAAGGCAGTCCCCCCCCTGCCTATAGCTCTTCCCACGTGGTCTTGACGCACCTGAGTATCCCAGGCTGCATCCCATAAACCCTCCTGCCATGTGGCTGCCTCCAAGGATTAGCCCAGGACCTGGTGCTGAATATTCAGGCAATAAAGCTCCTTGCCTTTGGCTTGGCCCCCCTCCTGCTGTGGCTCTGGGGCCAGGGGGCTCCCAGCAGAGCCCTGGCTATCTCAGCTTCCATGGTGGCAATGCTTCCCTGGGAAGCACTGGGAAGGACAAAGGGGACCTGTCCAGGACATGGAGGGTCCCCACTGTGCTGGGGTCACGTCCCCCCAAAGTCAAGACTGGCAGCTGAGAGGGGACTGACTTCCCTGCCATGGTGCTCCTGTGTCCCTTTGGTGGTGGAGGGGGGAGATGCTGAAACCGAGGGAAAAGGAATGGGGAAATGCCTCCCTCTAGGCTGTCCAGCTTGTCTGAAGGATGACATGACCAGTAAGTGTACTGGGAAGAAACTGGACTGTCCATCTCTGGGAAGAATGGGCAGCAGTGACCCTGGTGCAGCCATGTCCTTGTCCCAGGTCCGCTCCTGGGAGCCTGGACCTCTCCCTGTGACCATGGGTGCTCCAGGGAGTGGAGCTGACCCTGCTTTGTGTCCCTCCTGGTGGGGCTGAGCCCTGAGTTGGGGCTGAGCCTTTTTGGGGAGTTGAGCATCAGCTTGGGGGTCATGCATCATTTCAGAGGGGCTGAGCAGCAGCATCAGGGCTTGAGCACTGGTTTGGGGGGCTGAGCACTGGTTTGATGGTCTGAGCATTGACTCGGGGGTCAAGCACACCAGAGGGCTGAAGGGGTTGAGCACAATTTTGGGGGGCTGAGAACCATCTTGTTGGTCAAGCATGATTGTGGAGGGCTAAGCACTGACTTAGGTGGGGTTCAAGCACTGCTTTGAGGGGCTGAGCACCATTTTGAGGGTCTGACCAGTAGCTTAGTGTTTGAGCACTGGTTCAGGGGACTGAGCACCAACTTGAGGGGGGTCAAGCACTGTCTTGGGGGGCAGAGCACCATATCAGGGGTCAAGCCCTGGGTTGGGGGTTGAGAACCATCTCAGGGGCTGAGCACTGTCTTAGAAGTTGAGCAGTGGTTTGGGGGAGGGGGCTAAGCACTGGTTCTGGGGCTGAGCCTTGGTTTGAGGGGCTGAGCATCAGCTGAGGGGTCAAGCACCAGCTCAAGGAGCTGAGCACTGGTCCTGCAGCTGGGTGGGCAGACCCTACAGCGGGGTGATGTGGGCAGGCCCAGCTGCCACTCACTCGGGCGTTTCACAGCCTGCGAGGTCAGATCCAGCAGCGGTGACCAACGGGCAGTGAGGGGATGGATCCTTCCCGAGAGTGCTGGGTGGGGGCATCCCACTGAGACTGTTCCCGCCTCACACCCCATGCTGTGAGGCTGGGGGTTGGCGATGCCTGGGAGGGGGGTTGTTCCTGCTTTGTACCGGGGTGACCATGGGATGGGGAGCAGCGGGAAAATGGTTCTGGGTCATTTTACTGGCACCAAGTGTTTAAGGGCATCCCAGCTTTTCCTGTCTCAGTTTCCCTTCTGCAGCGGAGCTCTTCCAGGCATCTGCCAAGCTGCCTTCTGCTCATGGACTTCTGGCTGCTCCCACTGAGCTGCCATGGGCTGGTACCCTGGGTGGTGCTGGGGTGCCAAGAGCATCCCTTGGAGTATTCCCCTGGAGCTCAGGTGCAGGAGGGGGTGGTGCTGGCAAGCCCTTGCCCAACTAGCTCCACGTCGGAGCCTGAGCCTGCTCTCCTGCTTATCCTGGCAGTTGTTACTGGCCAGGAACCAAATCCACCGGGACCTTCTGGAGCAGAGGTGACCGTTGAGCTGGTACCCATGCCTGCACCGTGGTGCTGGTGTGCATGGGCGAAGGCATCCATTTGCTGGGCTCTGGGTGCCATCCCCTTCCACCTGAGCTGTTGCTGTCAGAGTGGGGAGATCCACGCAGTCCCCTTCCCCAGGGTTCTGCAGCTCTGGGGCAGCAAGAGGTGGTGGAGAGGGGCCCAAGTTGTCTCCCAGCCCTGGGGCAAGGAAGGGTGCAAGCCCCCACTTTGTGCTTCTCAGGTCACCTTGAACCCTGTTGGTCCTGGCTGTTCTGGGGACCCATCTGGGATGGCAGCAGCTGCACATTTCCCTCCCCCCTGGGGAGGCCAGGGGAGGAGGACAGGGTGTTCTCCTGGTGCCAGGGCTGCTGTGTCCCAGGCCCTGTCCCTTGTGCTGTCCTGGCCGCAGCATCTGCTCTGGTAGCACTGTCAGGCTCCTTGCCGTGTTTCCCTTCTTTCCGTGGGATGCAGCCCTCCGCCTCCTCCTCCTCCTCCTCCTTGGGGATGCCCCCTCTCTTCCCAAGGGCTGGGGACCAGATCCAGACCAGGAGGAGGATACCTGTGGCACCATGCCCAGCGTTTGCATCACCAGTGCTCCCCACCATGGGGCTGGCCTTTCTCTGCACCCCCCCAATGGGGGTCATGCCAGTGCCATGTCTCTGCCGACTTCCTGGGATGTGGTGGCACTGGTTGCTGGGTGGGGTGTGATGATGGTAGGTCTCCTTGTAGGGGGGGAAAGAGTGATGTTGCTGGGGAGACAGGTCTCGCCAAGTCCCTGCCTGGAGGACAAAATTCTGCTCTTGCCTCTCCGTGTCTCCCTGCACCCATCCCAAACTTGCCCATGGACCCCCTCCGAGATCTGGAGTTGGTGCCTCAGCATGAGGAGCAGCTCCGGGGTCCCTTGGGAGTGGTTGCACACCGCTCGGCCCCACTGCCCCTGAGCACCCGGCATCGTTTATTTATCAGGTGGAATTAAAAGCAGTTCAGCAGAAACTTGGAAGTACAGGGTCAGAGAAGGACCCAGGGCTGCCAGTGGAGTTTGAAGGCACGGGTGGGTGCCGGGGGGGCAGAGGCTGTCGCTGGAGCTTGGGCAGGTGATGTGCAATATGACTGGTTTTTTTATTGGGCACAGGCAAACTTCTTTTCTCCCTGTTCCCCTCTGTGCGTGCCTGTGCTGGGCTGGTCATGGGATGAGGTGTAGCACGAAAAACTGTATCTGGGTCCCTTAGCATGGTGTCCCCGCTGGCTCCTGCCTGCGGGGGTCAGGTTGTCCAGCTGCTCTCCCACTGGGCTGCTGTGGGGCATCCCTGCCCAGACAGGCAGGGCAGGCAGGGATGAGAAGGAACGCGGTGCCCCATGACAGGGTGACTGGTACCCTGGATGATGCTGGGATGCCAAGAGCATCCCTCTGACTGTCCTTTGGGAGCCTGGCCATAGGTGTGCGTGGGGGGCTGGGCGCTCTGAAAGACACCAACTCCCTGTGCCCTCAAGGCTGAGACTACCCCAAACTCATCTCACAGCTGAAAATAGCATCGGTGAGGAGGATGCTTGGTCACATCCCTGCCTAGCTCTCTTTCAGCTGCATCCTGCCTTACTCTGGAGGGACCCTCTGGTGGGGGCCCCTGGCCAGGCTTTGTGCTGGGGGGTGGGGGACGATGATGGCAGTGTGCAGGAAATCACGTGGTTCGGGGACCTGGAGCTTTACGGGAAGCGAGGGTCGAGGCGAGGGTCAGAGGGATCCGCGCTGGGCAGCTCCCATCCTGCCCAGGGGCAGCTCGGCCAACGTTAAGCTCAGGATTGGGCCCCCAAACCAGCTGCCCCATGGCAGCTTCCCGGCAGGCGCGGGGCGAAGGGTGGCGGGGGGGACAACATGACGAGCCGCCGTCCCTCCCCGGAGCAGATGGTCCCTCAGCAGCAAGCTGCCCCTTCCGCATCGATTACCCGGGCTGGCCGTTTAACGATTGCTTTCCGGGGTTAATTAAACTCTCCTCGCCGAGGGCTGCTGCGCAGCGAGGCCCTACCTGCCTGCAGCCCTGACGGACCACCCCCCCCACCACCAAAAGCAGGGGGACAAGCCTATGTCTGGAGCTGGGGTTTGCTTCCGAGCCAAACCTCACCCTTAATATCCATCCTGGGCGTGCTGGGAGGATGGCAGCCACCGGCTGCTCTTCTTTCCAGGGCATCCAGAGCAAGGTCAGCTGCTGAGCCTGGCCAAATCCCACTCCCCAGGCAGGCTGGCTTGCTGGAGGAGTGTCTACCCAGCATCTTCCCCCGCTCAACACTGGGATTTTTTGGAAGCGGTCCCCGCTCCCTTGCTCCCATAGGGTTTGGGCTCTGACCGACCGCATCTCTATTAGTGATGATTTTGGAGAAAGGCGTCGAGGATTTGGCAGCCAGACGGTCACCGTGGAGCAGCGTGGTTTGCAGAGCGGGTCGCCAGCCCTGCAATTGTTGGGAGTTGCTGCTTCTTGCATATCTAAATGTGCCCTTTCAGCGGGCGCTCTCGGTCGAAACTGCCATCTTTTGCCTCATTGTCAACCTCGGCGAGGTTACGCATCGTTTGCTGACTCACAGCCTCCTGCTCTAATTACTCGGCTCGACTCCCTCCCTGGAGCCACCCGGCCAGTCCCGGCACATCGTGGCCTGGCTGAGCTGCTTGCTGGGGGGTCTGGAGCTGGGTACCCCATGCAAAGCCCCTCTCTGCACCCATCCCTGCCTGAGAGCATCGCTCTGAGACTCTGAGCGCAGCCAAAAGCCGCTCTCCTGGTCGCCTGCTCCAGCATCCCACTGCTCGCACCCCCTGGGATGGTTTTGGGGTGCAGCTGGGAGGCTGGTGGGTGCTGGCAGAGTGAGCACACGGTGTTGCCCAACCCATCATCCAGGAGGGATGCTGGGGGGCTTTCGGGTCTGGCTGCCTCACTGGGCATCCCCCCGGGTACTGCCCCGCTGAGAGATGCTCGCTCCCGCACGCACCCTCCGGGCTTCCCGCGAGCATCCTGGGCGTGCAGCCCCCCCTCCCTGGGGAGCCTGGCCTCCCCCCTCGGCGGCAGCGCCGGCTGGGACGAGCCGCGCGCTAAACCCGTTAGCTGAGCCTTTTTGATCCCCGTCTGATATGATCAGCCGGCCGGTAAGCTCTCAGCCGGGCCCAGCGTGATTTCCAGCGTCGCAGCGATTCGAACAGACGCCACAATTACCGCCGGGGTCGGGCTGGTCTCGCTCCCGGTCCTGCTCCTCCACGCTGGCCGGGGCTCTTGTCCGTCCAGAAACAAAGCTGAAAAGGAAAACGCTGGCTCTGCCCTTCGTTATTTATTTTTATTTTTTCTTGTTTTAAATATCCCCCTATCCCTATCGGTGCGGTGCCGGTGGGAAGAGCCAGGTTTCTGCTCCAGCACCTTACCTCGTGGAGGCTCGCACCTTGTAAGGAGAGGAGCCCCAAACCCACCCATCCCAGCAAGCCACATGGGTGCAGCAGCTCAAGCTGGCTTTGATGAATTTAATTTTTATCTCCCGCTGTGTTTGGGCGGTGATATTGGGCCTGAAACAACATCCCTGCAAATCCATCTTGCTAACGGAGGTGAAACCAAGCTGGGTAATCCGGTGGTAACGACAGCGCTCCAAGCCGGGTAATGCAGCCGCGCTCGCCTTGGAAGAGGAGTTTTTTTTTTTATTTATATGGGGGGGGGGGGGGGGGGGTGGTGGTGGTGGAAAAATACTCATATATGTGTTTGCACAGGCTTCTGTCTGTCACAGAATGGTACAACCACGCATCTTATCTCGTAAAGCCATATTTTGGCCCTTTTTTTTCACCCAAGAAAGTGAATTTTAAGCACCGGGAGACAGTGATGGTTTCTTTGGAGCTGTTACGATCTGCCATGTACAATAAATCCGTCTTAGTTTGTGGATTATTGGCCCAATAGACCGTAACAGCTCTGTCAGCCCCTCCTGGCGTGCTGTGTCCGGCGAGCTCAGCCTTCTGTGGGTTTTCCTTTATTTATTTATTATTAAAAAAAAAAAAAAAAAAAAATTTTTTTTTTAGCAGAAATTTCCTAAGGATTTTTCCATGCCATGTGCATGTAGAGCAGCTGATATGGAAATCACAGGAGCTCAGTTGCGTGCCCAGGTTTTTGGAGATTTTTCTTCCCTTTCTTTTTTTTTTTTTTTTTGTATTATACTTCCTCTCTGAAAATCCCCAAAGGCACAAAATCTCCGTGCTGGAGTCCAAGCCTCCGAAATACATTGGAGCAGGAAGGCAGAGCTGTTGCTCCCAGAGTGTGGTGGGTCAGGTTTATTGGGGATGGGGTTTTGCTGGTTTTCAGCAGGATTCTCCCTGGATGGCCCCACTCCTGCCGGATGTCGTTCCCAGTCCCCTGTGCTCGATCCAAGCCTGGAAAAGCAGGATTTCCCAGGGGTGGTGTGGGTTGCTATGCTGGCCTCTCCATCCTCACTGGACAGGGTGCTGGGTGCTGCCTGCTCCTGGCAATTTGAGGGGGGTCTGGGCCCTCTGGAGAGGGTGGAAGATGCAGCTGATGCTGCCCCAGTGCTGAGCCCACCCTGGCCCGGCTGCCTGGGCTCAGCCCAGCCCTGAGTGATGCACTGGAGTGAGATGCGGGGTGAGATGTGAGGTGCAGGGGTGGACTGAGGGATGGGGCCAGGCGTGGGGTGCCAGTGCAGGGAGCAGGGGTGGGGTGTGGGGTGCTGGTGCAGGCAGGAGCAGGCGTGCTGGCCAGCCCTCTGCCACTGGCTTGCCCGTGCCCTGCTCCTTACCTGGGACTTTCCTCGCTTCCCTGGTTCCTGTTGGTTCTGCTCTCCCCTGGGGATGCCAGGGGCTGGTGGCACAGGGCGATGGGGGGATTAGAGCTGCTGTAAGGGCAGCTCTTGGGGACAGGCATCCGCCCTCATCCTCGAGGGTGAGCAGGGGAGGGCACGTGGGATTTGGGATGGGGCAGGAGCAGGCTGAGCTCTCGGCGCCGTCAGCGACGGCCCGTCCAGGACGGGGCTGGCACGTGGCCCTCTCCGTGCCAGGGCCGGCGGGTGTTGGCGGTGCCGCGGGGGCTGCCGGCCCGCAGTGCCTTTAAGTCCCCCCAGCCCCTGCGCTGGGGGAGCCGCTCTGGTCCCAGCAGCTCCCTAAGCCCATTAAGAGCTCAGGGAGCCTTACGCCTCGGGGGTCTGCAGGAGGGACTTGCACTAGTTCAGCTTAAACCCCTTGAGCCCAAGTGGGACTGCCCGCTGCAGGGACACGGGAATGGCTGTGGCCATCCTCTGGAGTGGCCCGTCCCGAGTCCACCACGGGCGACGGGCACTTCCCTTGGCCATGAGGGATGCAGCCCTGGGAGCACCCTGGCACGGGGTTCTGTCTTTGAAGCATCGTTGAAATCCATTGTTGTGGTAAAGAATTGCCTCTTCTCTACAAGATCCTTAAGAAGGTTGTTCCCCCTCCTGGTTCTGAGGTGCAGCTTCACATCACGTAGGAGAAAGGTGCGGGGTGGCCACGTGGGTCCATGCAGGCTACTCAAAGATGGGGAAACCACCCTGGTGAAGGGGAACCCAGTCAGGAAGCGCTGGGGATTTTTTTTCTACTCTTAACCTGAATGTGCTCCATGTCAAATGTGTCAAAAGCTACCAAAGAAGGAGAAAAAAAGCCCCAAGGATGAGTCTTTGGGAAGCCCTTGGCACCATTAATTCACCACCTGCTTGCTGGGGGATGGAGGCTGCTGGAGCTCCCTCTCCAGCTTTTGGCCCCATAGCCCCTGCTTGTGTCCCAGGTTCCCTTGGGCTCTGCCACCATGGAGCAAGTCTCCAGGGGCAAGGTGTGTGAGTCTCTGGTGTGGTGGTGCCAACATGGGGAAGAGGAAGGAGGAGGAGATGGAGCAGGGTGGAGAAAGTGGCAGATGGAGGAGGAATTGTGGAAGCTGAGAGCGAGTGGTGGGGACATCAACCCTTTGGTTGGTGCCTTGTGCTCTGGAGGCCCCTGTCCTCCCATTTCAGGGGCTTGCTGGTGCTGCAGCAGGAGGACCTCTCTGGAGATGGGGACGTGGATGTTGAGTTTCAGGAGGGCATGGGGTCAAACCCTTCTGCATGGGTGAAGGAAGACTGTTCTCTTGCAGGGGGTCACTGATTGAGCACTAGGTCCCTGCGAAGAGGCTGGGGGCTCTGAAGACACCGTGGGCTGGCTGGGGAACAGGGTGGACCTCCACGTGGCAGGTACTGCCTGTGACAACCACATGCAGCTTGTTTCCTGCCACTCCAGCTTGCCACATTGTTCCTCAGCTTTTGGGGAAGTCAGAAAAGGCAGGAGCATTGATATCTGACTCTGGTGTTAGCTGTGGACCCTCAGAGCTTGGGACACAGAAGGACCAGTGAGTCCAGAAGGATGCTTACCCCCTGTAATAAGTCTTCTCAAAGCGCATCTCCAGCATGGTAAGCTCATCACAATGAGGCCTTTCCAGCTCCCACCATGCAGTGTTTCCTTCATGTTCAAGGCTTGCAGCTCTTCCTCATCTTCTTCCACGCTGTGGTGATTGTGGGATGGATTATTCCATGGCCTCTCTCCCCAAGTCTACATGCAGAGTGAACCCCTCTGTTTCTTACTGTGTCCTCTGCAGCTCTTTTATCTGAGCATCCCCCATCCTGACTCATACCATGACTGGTGGTGGAGGTGGCCCCTTCTTCCTTCCTAGGGCCTCATCTCTGGTCCTGTGGCTGGTTCTTTAAGACCTCCAACTTGACCCATCTCGCTAAGGCTTTTTTGATGAAGCACAGTGCTGGTGGTTAAGTTACCATAGAATCAGAGAATGTTTTGGTTTGGAAAGCACCTTCAAAGGTCATCCAGTCCACCCCTCCTGCCCTGGGCAGGGACACCTTCAGATAGATCAGGTTGCTCAAAACTTCATCCAACCTGACCTGAAACACTTCCAGGGATGAGGCATCTACCACCTCTCCTGGGTAACCTGTCCCTGTGTCTCACCACCTTCACCATACAATATTTCTTCCTCGTGTCCCACCTAACCCTGCCCTCTTGCAGTTTAAAACTGTTGCCTCTTGTCCTGGCATGACAGGCCCTGATAAAAGGTCTGTCCCAAACTTTCTTGTAAGCCCACTTCATATATGGAAAGGTCTTGTGGCCAGGTCACCATGGAAGTCCTGGCAGCCAGGCTGGTGCTGCTCTTGCTCTCTCAGCCTAGGGTGCCCCAGTGACAGGATTTGCTGATTCCCAGGACGTGGTGCAAATCTTCACCATGGCTCTGCTCTCAGGGAGGACAAGGGGCTGGTTGCTCCCTGGGCTCCATCATGTATGTAAGGGAAGAGCATCTTCTTCTTTATCCTGGGATGCTCCAGCTCACCCATTGCATCGAGTGTTGCACCAATGTGGTTTTTTTGACTGCCCTTGTCCTTAAGCGTGCGGATGGCTTGGGAGATCTGGGTCTAGTGCTACAACTACATGACATGGAAAAGCTAAAGGGAAGGAGAAGAGCAGTGAGAGTTGCAGAAGACCTGAGGATCAGTGTAACCGGTGTCTGAAATAGCTTGGAAATTATGGAGCACCTGCAAAACATCACAGGCCCTGGAGGTGTTGGCAGCAAGTGTCCACATCCTCTGGTGCCTGCTGGCCTTGCCTCTGCCTGGGTCTCCAGCACCGTCCTCTCGTGCAATGTCTCCTAGCCGAGCCTGGCAGGTCATGCCCATCTCGCCTCTGCTGCCTTGACTTGTCCTGGCTCTCTGGTTTCCATCCCCTCCAACTCTGGCAGGATCCAGCTTGGTGGTGGTGTCACCCATGAGCTCCCAGACATGCCGGGGAGCAGGAAGCTCCTGGGGAGCATGGCAGCGAGCTTGGGCGAGCTCTTGCGTCCGAACTAGAGCACGCTGGGGTTTGCTCTGTATTATTCTGGATTGAAGAGGGAAAAAAGTGATTGCTCTTTCCCAGTTCCTGTGTTTCCTGAGAGCGGCCCAGCTCCTTGCTTATCTTCAGACAGCCTCAGGGGTATTCCCCTGGAGTTTGGGAGTTTAATCAGGCATTGCTGGGGCATGTGAACTCTGTGTCGAGTCGCTGTTCCCATGGAGGGGAGCGCCTCTTGCAGATATTTGGGTTGGCGTGCCTGGGCTGGGGGCTGGGCTGGCTGGGAACGCGCTGCTCCTTTTCCTGGGGATGCGACTGGGAATGGCCAGGGGGGGATGACTGGCCTGGCCAGGAGTGGCTTGGCAGGCAGGGTGCTGGCAGCGGCCACGGGCAGGGTGGCTTCCCAAGGGCAACCCCGTGGCAGGGCTGGGGCTGTGCTTGGATGTGCTGGTTTGGCGGTGGTGGGAGGGAGTTTTCCTCCCCTCCAGCCCTGCCTCTGCCACCTGCCTTTTTTTCTTCCGAATCCATGGATTGTCCTTGTAGTGTCCTGGGTGGGGTCCACTGACCAGCCGTCCTGACCCAGCACCCTCCTCCTGCCCTGGGATGGCTCCGACCCTGACCTGACTCCGATGCTCGTTTTATTTTGGGTGATTTTGGATTCAGAAGAGAATCAGGACTTGGGTGGAAATGCCCCATGCTGGTCTCTGCTTCACTGGTGAAACCGAGGGCTTTTGTTGCTGGCTCTCCAGCAGGCAGTATTTCTTTTTTTGGGGGCTGGATATATTCCTGGCAAGTAAAATGACGGATGCTCTGTTTCGTTTCCAGTGGCAGCGTTTCAGATTCCTTGCTCCAGGGCAGGAGCCGAGCGAACTCCGATTCCGGAGCAGCTCTGGTACCTTGGCAGCTTAAGGGCCATGGGGTTTGCTTGAATAAGTGGTGCCGACCACAGGGAAAGCTCGGGAGAGGTGTGGGTTTTTTTGCACTGTGGCCTCCATCTCTTGCAGGAGTGAAATCCCACTTTTTATTGTCTTCGTGCTTTGCAGGCAGACCGGGCAGTGGTGGAAAGGGGATGATCCTCTTGCCAGCAAGTGGGGATGCTCCCTGAGTCGCTGCCGGGAGGATGGGGAGAAGCTCAAAGCCTTGGGGCATAGCTGTGCATCTTCTTCCCAGGAGCTCTCGGGTGCCTCTTACCCCAGCTGTGCCCAACCCTACTGTTGTACCCAGTTTGGAGGGATGGGTGGGATCCTGGTGGCTGGCTGAGCTCCATCCAGCCCAAGCCATTGGGCAGGATGGGACCTACTGGTGGGGCTTGCCTGCTGCAGGGGATGCTGCAGTGCTGAGCATGGAGTGTGAGGTGTTCACAGCCCAGGGGGTCAGGGCAGGGTGGAGACCCCCCATCATGAGACTCACCAACCTTTTTTGGTCCATCCGGGTGGACCTTTGGCACTGGTGGGTCTACAGGCAGGGCTTGGAATGGTGCTGGCAGAGGGCAGGTCTTGCCCTTCCCTGCCACAGCTCCCCAGTGCTTTGGTTGACTGCTGGAGATGACCCCAACTGCTGCCTGTGCAGGAGGTTGCTGGCAGCTGGGCAGCAAGACCTGCTCCCCAAAGCCTTTCGAGTCTCTCTGGTCCACTGGGCTTACTGGGAGCAATTCCCCTGGGCACCAGAGGATGCCTGGACTGTCCAGCCCTATTGCTGCGGTGAGTTTTGGCTGTGCTCAGCCATGCTGTGGGGCTGGGAGGAGACCAACCTGGACTCCCTGAGGGCTGCCCCAACTGCCTCCTCCCAAAGCTGAGCTGGTCTTCCTCTTGCCAAGCCCTGGCCAAGCAGCCTTCCTCCCCTTTCTCTTCTTCCTCTTATTTCCCTCCTGCCAGCAAGGCCAAGCAAAATGTGGTGCTGACCAAAAATAACAACTGCCGGCAGATCCAGACAATGGATAAACCCCCGGCGAAGGCGAGGGCGACCCGAATCCTCCCAGAGGAAGACGGGATTATTCGCCGTCCTCTTAGACATCTGTCAGTAGCTGCCGCTCGCGGAGCCCGGCGGCTTTCTGACGGTGCGGGCGCCTTCCTGGCAGTAAGAGCAGTTCCTCCAAAGCAGTTGCCTTCAGGAGTGGGTGCTGACGGGGGGCTGGGGTGGGTGGGGGATCGCATGCTTTAATCCTGCCAACGCAGCAGCAGCAGCGAGAACCCAGCCCTCCGGGGTGTTTGTGGCGTGAGCAGCAGAGATGATTCTCAGATGCCGGTGTCTTCTTCAGCCCTGAGAGGGGTGGCTGGCCAGGCTGGGTTGCATGGCTTCTGCCCTGCTTCCCTGTGCTAACTTGGTCCGTAGGGCACAGGCACCAAGGTGTTAACCTTGCCCTGCCACCCTTGAGGTGGGGTCTCATCACTAAGGACCATGAGGTCCCCACCACCCCTTAATTACCAAACTCAAATGCACTGAGCTGGTCCTGGCACCCTTGAAGGTGCGCTTCTTGTTCACCACTGGTGATGGCAACACAGGTGCTGGCAGGGGTGCACTGGCCCTTCCTTCCCACTGCTGTTTCTCTTGGGATCTGGAGCAACCCTTTGGCTTGTGCTCTGTCATGATGGAGCTGCCTGGTGGGATGTGGAAGGGTGGGCCTTTGAGAGACCTGAGAGAATGGGGGGACCTCTTTGGGCTGGAGCTGCTCTTGGAAGTGTCACTGATAGATCTGGGCACCACTGGAGGTGGTACTAATGGATTTGTGCAGTATTTGAGGTGGCACTTGGAGGTGGCACTAACAGATTTGGGCACAACTGGAGGTGGTATTTGGAGGTGGCACTGATGGATTTGGGCACTATTGGAAGTGGCACTTGGATGTGGTACTAATGGATTTGGGCATCACTGGAGGTGACACTTGGAGGTGGCACTGATGAATTTGCCATCAGATATTCCCCTGTGGCTGTGCCTCCAACTTTTTTTCTTATTTTTAATTAACTTCTTGGAGCTCTGCGCCTGCTGATCAGTCTCTTCATGACCTGGTTATCGGTTAGACCCCAAGTAATTTACGCTGTAATCGCCCCATCTGTTAACGGGAGTGATTCACACGTCTTAGCTTGGCCTCGGTGGGCTGTGAGGGGGTCTCCCCAGGGCGAAGCCTTGCCTGGGCACCCCACAGCCTTTTGTTGTGGCTCTCAGGGCTCCTGCTGGGATGCCCGTTGTTGCTGGCATCTGCCCCTGGGCAGTGCCTGCCCCTCCCCGTCCACCTGGCCCCAATGTCCTTGGGTCATTCAACCTGGTCTCCTGAACGTCACAGCCCTGAAAACACCGCGGGGACCTCCCTTGGTGAAGTGGACAATGGGCACTAACTGGACCAAAGAGCCGGGATCCCTCCAGGAGGGTGTGGGGGGACTGGGGAGGCTTTGCAGAGGGCAGGGGGGGGTTCTCCTGGGCTAGGAGCGATGCCGCGTCTCCGGGGGGACAGCGTTAGGCGAGGCGATGCCAAGCCGGGGGGAGTGGGCGAGCGGCAGAGAGCCGTGCCACGGCGCGTGAATGTCAGATGCTGCTTGGCTGCGAGCTGGGCTCGTGTGAGCGCAGATCTGTTCAATCCCATTTGGAAGGGGGGGGGGAAGCGGGGGGGGGGGGGGGGGGTGAGGAGAAGAGGGGGCCCTTCCCGAAGCTCAATCTGGTAGGTTTTAGTTACAGTCGTTTTAGGATTTGGGCAGCGAATTGGCGCAGCTTTGGCGCGGGGTGGGGGGATGGATGAGTGCCGGGGAGGTGAGGCTGCCAAGCTTCCCTCGTCCCCCTGAATGGGGGATGAAGGGGGGGTGGGTCCCGCAGGTGGGGTGCAGCCCCCCCCCCGGGGTTGAGCGGGGCACGGCCGTCACCCGGCTCTCTGGGCAGCAGCTGGGCGAGAGGAGGAGGAGGGGAGGAGGTGCCTGGCGTTGTCCGCAGGGCACCCGCAGCCCTGCAATGCTCGGGTGGATGCTTCAAATCGCGTTATCTCCATAACCGCCCGGCTCCGGCCGCTCCGAGTGGCAGCGGAGATAAGTGGATTTCCAGGGAGCGCCTGGTCGTCTGACATTTAAGACTCCTTAATCCGTAACCACCACCCCGCAGAGGCAGGACGCAGCCACGTTTCCCGGCGGGGTGCCGTGGGGCAGCCCCAGGAGCAGGTTGGTCCCCACGACGGTGACTCCGGCTGGCCGGCACCTTGGCTTACAAGGGAGGCAGAATGAGGCCGCAGGGTGAGGTTCAAGGATGTGCATGGAGGTGGTGGTGGTGCCCCTGGGGACATCCTTGTCCTCTTCCCGTTGGGACCCTCCTTGGAGATTCAGGGTGTGCTGGTGAAAGGCTCTTGCCGTGCTTGGGTGTGTTTGCCCGAGCAGGGCGTCCCTTCTTGGCTGTGCTGTGCATTGGTGGGTTGGGAAGCTCACAGCGGCCGTGGGATTGCATAGAGAAACCCCCCACCAGTGGGCAAAAACACACCTTTGCGGGAGCCCTGGTGTAGGGAGCCCACTTGGGGAGGTGGCTTCAGCTCCTGCCTACTCAGCTGGGCGTCTGCAGGATGGCAGCACGGCCTCACCGCACCGTCCCTGGAGGATGTGCCTGGTGGGGCACATCTCTGGCCCTTGCTGTCCAGGCTGAGTGTGTCCAGAGCTGCCCTTGGGAGGCACCACCAGAGCAGAGTGGCTGCCTGCAAGGAGGAGACGGGTGAAAGCCACTCTGTGTGCCATGATGATTCGCCATCTGCTTCCAGGGCTCACTCCAGATGCTGGATTTAATCTTCCATAGCCTTTTTAATTCAGGAGTTGGCTTCTTAACGGCCCTCAGTGCCACCTCGGCAGCGGAGATGAGCAGAGTGGCTGCCACAACTGGCCCTTCCAAGGATGTTCTGGAGCACCAGAGATGAACTATCTCCATGTGAATTGCCCATCTGGTGACCTGTGATACCTCTGACTCCTTAACGCCCAGGGGTAAGGCTGAGGGTAAGGCTTAGCATTTACCACACTGCCCAAACCTCCCTCAGGCCTGGGTGTCCTCTCTTGATGTCTGAAGAAAATGTAGTGGGTGATGGTAGCTTCCACAACATATCCAGGAGTCGATCTGGCTGGACCAGTTTTTGGAAGGATGAATGCAGAGAGCGGAGTGTGGGCGTTGTTGGGTTGACAGAGATGATGGCTTGCAAACAACGTAAGTGAAGGACATTCTTGTGTTTGCCTCGGGGTGCCAGGTTATCAGACACCATGTTCTGGGTGTCCTGCAGGGATATCCAGCCTTGGGAGCTTGCAGCTTGAATTCTCACTCGGTTCACCTTGTTTCCCATGGCTTTAGCAGAAGCGGCAGCCCAGTGGTGACAGTGCCATGGGTCTCTGGCTGCTCCTGTGGCCAGCTCTTACCTGTCTGAGTCTCTGCAGCTCAAAACCTGATGGCACTCCCTTTTGTGGTTGGATATGTCCAGTAGCCCTGTGGTCTGGCTTGTGCTGCCTGACGTCTGGTTGATGAGGCTGTGAGACATCACCGCCAGCTTTCCATTGTTCTGTGTGTCAGCTGGCAGAGCAAGCAGCAGGTTGGACTGCTGAGGAAATCTGGTACCTGGGAGCTGAGTTAGGTGTTGTGGCACTGGGGTTAGAGCTGCTTTGAATCTGGTGGTCCTTGTTCCCTGAGCCTTTCACCTGGTTTGTAGCTGGACGCTGTGACCCATGGCTGTTCTACAGTGCAGTGGTCCTGTTCTGTCTGATGGCTTTCCTCATCACAGGATATGTTTCTGACACTAGGATTCCTCAAGGTTGTCTTGGGACTCCCCATGAATCTCACCCACCACCCATGGCCCCACAGTCTTGGCCATCCCAAGGCTGTTGGCCAGGGTGCTTGAGGGACACGGACCCACCTCTGCCCCCTCTCTGGAGCTGCAGGTGGTACCTGCAGCCGGGAAGGTACCCCCAGCCTCAGCATCCCTCAACCTTCACCCTTCCTGGGATGCCTTGGAGAGGGGCAAGTGCTGGTGGCAGGTGCCCGCCTTAGGTCTGTCCGTGGCACAGCAGAGTCTGTCCACCCATCTGTCCGTTCATCTATCCATCACCAGGGCTTTGCTAGGGAGGTGGGGGCCGCGCTGGGCGGGCGGCTGCGTGGCGAGGGGGAGGAAGCGGGGACAAAAACCCCGCGGAGGGGACAATTACCGCCTTTCTCGAGGCTGAAAAGACGCCGGGATCCCTTCCGTCCTCATCCTCCCGTCTGCTCCGGGCGGACAAAGCCGCTGCCCCTGGTGCCCACCCAGCGCCCAGGGATTAGAAAAAAGCCGAATTTTTATTTTCTCCCTTTGTCTCCGGAGCCCGGGAGCTGCTCAGCTTCGGCTTTGCTGCTTTCTTCTCTTTTTACGGCCGTGTCTGTGCACGGCTGACCAACCGGTGGCTTTTCCGGGAGGCGGTTGATTTATTTAAAATTAAAGGAAAGCAGAAGTTCTTTCTCGAAGACGAGACTTTTTACGTCGGCAGGAGCTGATGGCTTTCCAGCGATGCAGTGAAATAACACAGGGGAGCGGGCTGGAAATCACAGCTTGTCTTGTTTTTTTTTTTTTTTTTTTTTACGGGAAGCGAAGCTCCTCTCCTGCTCCCCTCTGACGGTAAATGGTGCCCGCAATCAGGGAGACTCTTAGTCCAGAAGCTGATGTTTTCTCCGGGTGCTGGACCACCAGAGATCCTTTTGCAATCTTTTTTTTTTCCTTTTTTTTTTTGAGTTATTAGGCCTATAGCAGCGTGGTCCCCCAGGTACAGCCTGTGTGCTGGGACACCGGGAGCCCTGGGGCAGAGCAAAAGGGGGATGTGGGGTGTTGCTGGGCTGAGCTCAGCAGTGGCAGGGAGGGAAGCCCCTGGGAGAGGAGAAGCCAAGCCATGGGAGAGCATTTGTGCCCCAGCTGAGCATCCCAGGCTGATGGTGGGGGACAGGTTTTTAGGGTGGCTCGTGGAGATGGGTCTCGGTGGGAGCAGGGTGACACCCAGGTGATGGCCTTGCCTGGGTGCTGGAGCTCGCTGGTCACTTGAGCCCCTGGGGCACGTGGCTTTCAGGTGGGCTCAGCCTGTACCTGGGGGTGAGGAGGGCAGTGCAGCAGGGGAACAGGGTCCTGCCAAGGGCTGGGAACCTCCTGGGTGTGGGTTGGGGCCTCTCGACCTTGGTAGTGTCCCCTTGAACCCTGGCATCCATCCAGGCTGCTAAGCTGCCCGGTGCAAAGACCCGGGCGAGGGAGCCCATCACGTGCCCCTTAATGCCGTGGCCGGGACTAAGCACCTTCTGACAGGGACCCAGATGACGCTGCCCGGCGCCTTCCCCAGGGGATGGGGGCCGGAAAAGGGGCAGAAACGGGACGGGAGTCGGGGGGGGTGATGTGTGCAGGGCTCACGGAATTTACTTGGGTCAATCATAAAGAAGGGATTAAGATCATTAATTCCTCCCCCCGCTGCAATTAGCAACCCGTCCGGGCAGAAGCTGGCGAGGAGCAGCTGAGATGTCTGCTGCGCTGCGTGGTCTTGCGGCATCGGGGTCGGGGGGACACTCCCTTTGTGCAAATTAACCAGGTACCCCACAGCAAGCAGGTCCTGGGGTCCCTGGAGGGGTTACAGTGCGGGGACAGACCCATCCTACCTGGCACGGCAGCGGTGCCCGATGGCCCCGGGGGGCTGGAGGGCAGTGCCGGGTGGTTGCAGATGGTAGGAGCTGGCGGAGGCAGAGCGGCGGCTGGGACAATGGTGGGATTGTGCGGTGCTGCTCGGCACAGCTTGGCACGGCTCGGCGCAGCACCCTGTGCCAGTAGCTGGGCACTGCCTTGCACCTCTGGGGCTGAGAGTGGACATGGCAGTGTGCCCCGTGTCCCCACGGGTGACAGGGGAGCTGCATCGGGGAAGCCAGGGTGGCTTTGTCCCGCTGCAGCAGTGGGTGCTCGAGGGGGGCCGTGCTCCCAGCTCTGCAGCCATCAGCCCTGGTCAGAAGAGACTGCAACTGGTGGGGGCTTGGAGCCGCTGGCACCCAGTTTAGGCGGCAGGGTGGGACCAGCAGGCAGCTGCCTGCTAGAGCCAGCTGGGGAGGGCTGGTTCACGCAGCTGGCTGCAGAGGAAGATGTGAGCTGCTGGAGATGGCCACCACGGAGTGTCCTCCCCCCAGCCAGCATCCTCCCCACTTCGGCACCTGGATCCCGCTCTCCTGTGCCATGGGGCTGTGGGCGACCCCTTAGTGGGGCGGTGAGCCCCAGGTGGGCACGACTTGGGCTCTTTGCCAGCGCGATACGAGGCGTGCTCATGGTGGTGGCCGGAGCCCCTCGGTTAGCGCCGTAGCCGCACCGCAGCCCGGCAGTTACAAGGCCACGAGGCGAGCGGGCAGGCTGGTAAATCCTGGGCCGCCGCGGCGCAGCGCTTGGCTCCCTCCTCGGCGGCTGAGCGGGGCGGAAGAGGCGCAGGGCCGCAGGAAAGGTGGGCGCGGGCAGGCGTGAGATAACGCTGCTGGGCGGCTTTATCTCACATCCTCCCATCCGGTGCTTTTCCTGCCCCGCTCCCCACTCCGGCCCCAGTGCCCGTTGCTTTGGGCGTTAAGGTGTGACCCATCCTAACGCCTCCAGGGACAGGTCCCCTACCTCCTCGGCAGCCAGGTTTGGGTGCCCCAGAGCACGGCAGCAGCTCACCCACCCTTCCCGGCGCGCATTTTGAGCGCACCCCAGCGCACGTTTCGGGTGCACCCCAGCCCCGCTGTCACCCAGCATCCCCCTGCCCGGCGCGGAGCGTGGTGCTCGGGGAAGGGCGATCCGTCCTGCCGCCACAGCCCTTCCTCCCCACGTGGCCTGGCGAGCTCCAGGCTGGAACCCAAGCCCTGCATCGATCCGCGCTGCATCTTAAATCCCGCAGCAGCTGAAGCAAGCGGTTTTTAGCGCGAGGGGGGGGGGGGGGGGGGGGGTTCTCCGCAGGCGAGCTGGCTCTGGCACCGGGGTGAGACGGGTTGTCTTCTTCTGCCAGTACCATGGTGGTTGGCACGGGGACCTCGCC
Source organism: Todiramphus chloris collaris (assembly GCA_025345505.1). NCBI lineage: Eukaryota > Metazoa > Chordata > Aves > Coraciiformes > Alcedinidae > Todiramphus > Todiramphus chloris. The sequence continues at coordinate 394,304 of JANVCC010000040.1, forward strand.
CCCATCAGCGTTTTAGCGGCGGTGCCCACGCAGTGTCCATTGGGAAGGGTCCTGAGCTGTAGTGGGGTTGCATCATGTCTCGGCTGTGATGACAGGGACACAAAGGGTGATGGATGAGCAGGAGCTGGGTGCAGGGACGCACCTCACTCTGCTGCATCACCCCTGGGCAGGAGCAAGGGTCCCAGCAGAGCTCTCCGTACGTGACTACATCCTTGCCCAGACTCCGGCGAGGAAACTGCCGGGATAGCCAGGATGGAGGGATGGGGTAGATGAGGGGCCTCCTCCCAGTGCTGCCCTCCCCCAGCTGCTGCTGGGGTGGGGACGTGGGTTCCTGCTCCGCTAAGCCCTGCAGCTTTTCTCCTCTAAAGCCTGATTACTCCGGCGGTGCCTGTGCGTGCGTGCGTGCGTGCTCGGGAGGGGAGGAGGAGGAATTTCACAACAACAAGTGTTTGCAGCCACACTGGGCCCAGCTGCCCCAGAGCCGCCCCAGGGATGGTGGCATCTCCCCTGCTCTGGGGAACGTCGCTGAGGGGGTGGGTCTTGCTATCTCTGCTGAGCCCCTGCCTCCACTGGGTGAGGGTGGGGGCACAGAGTGGCTGGGTGCCTGTGGTGGGTGTGCAGATAGGAGATAGGGCATGGTGGGCATGGCAGGAGGTCAGCAGTGGGGCTCCGTGGGGTCCCTGTGGGGTTCGAAGGTGGACATTGCAAGAGTTTGGAGGTAGATGCTGCAGCTTCTCGTGGGACTCTGGAGGTGGAGACTGCAGCTCTTGGTGGGGTTTAGAGGTGGACGCTGTGGCTTCTCATGGGGCTTGGAAGTGGATGCTGCAGCTCCCTGTGGGGTTTGGAGGTGGACTCCATGGCTGCCCACAAGGTTTGGAGGTGGACGCTGTAGCTCCCCATGGGACTTGAAGGTGGATGCTGCAGCTCTTAGCAGGGCTTGAAGTTGGATGCTGTGTCTCCCCGTGGGGTCAAGGTGGACACTGCAGCACCCCATGTGGCTTCCTTCCCCTGCCTGGTGCTGGTGCGCAGTGCTGGCGGGGGACAAAGGCGGAGAAGGAGGAAGAAGAAGAGGAGGGTGAGGGGTGCAGCTGAGCCTGAGCTGGGTGAGCAGCATCATCTGGGGGGGCGTGGGAGCTGAGGCACAGCCCTGCAGCCTGCTGCCTCCATGACACCCAGGCCGTGGGGTAGGGACCGGGTGCCCCTTGCGCGAGCTCCGGCTGCCGGCTCGGGAGCATCCCGCAGCCCCATCCGGCCTGGGGGCCGCACGCCGCTGGAGCGGAGCAGGAGCTGAGCCCCGTGACTTCCCTGGGGCTGCAGTCCCTGGGGGAGGAGAGCTGGGCACAGAGAGCCTTTAAGCATCAGAGAGCCATTGCTACCAGGCCAGGACTTCCCCAGTGACCCCCCGTTTCTGTCTGCATGGTGACCCTTTTAGAGAGCAGCGGAACGGATCTCCACCGAGGTCCGTTCCCTGGAGTTTCTTTGTTCGCGGTGCTGAGACTTTCATGGTAGGGGGAGGAAGAGCTGCTTTGAAAAGCCTGTTGGCTCTTGCCAGCGCTAACTCTCTTTTCTTTTCTACTTCCAGAGCCGCATGTTGTGTACCAGAGCCGCAGATTATGTCTTTGCACTGAGATCGGACTGAAGTCCTCTGCAGCCGGCGCTGGAGGAGACGCCCCGTTGATGAGTGTTCCTGTCTGAGCTTTCCCCGGTGGCTGGCGGGCTGCTGCTACCAGAAGGGCATCGAGGGTCATTCACTTTGGTGTTGGGGGTGGGTTTTGGGGTTTTTTTTTGGTTGGTTTTTTTTTTTTTTTTTTTTTTTTTTTTTTTGTACTTTTGGATTTGGTTTGGCTGTTGTGCTCCGGGCACCATGTCAAATTCGGGCTCCCATCAAGACACTGGGAACAAGCCAGAGACGGAAAAAAATAACCAGGATGACTCTCAACCCCCTGTCAACTCTGAGAGGAGGAACAAAAGTGGAATAATAAGTGAACCTTTGAACAAAAGTCTTAAGAAGTCCCGTCCACTCTCCCACTATTCCACCTTTGGTAGCAGCAGCTCCGTAAGCGAACATTCAGAGAAAGGCAACCCCTTAGCTAATGGCAACGAAGCGACTGTGGATAAAAGTCATTCTACCTCAAAGCACAAAAACATCTCTAGTATGCTGAGCAAATTAGACCGGGTGTCGGAGATCTCCTCAGAAGGACAGACCGCCCTACAACAGTTTGCTCAGTCAACAGAAATGCTCAAAAGAGTGGTACAGGAGCATCTTCCTCTAGCAAGCGACCACGGGACTGGTATCTCTGACATGGAGGCGGTCTCAGCTGCAGAGACAATGAACGGCCCCTCTGATTTTCCTTACCTGGGGGCTTTTCCCATCAACCCAGGCCTTTTCATTATGACCCCTGCCGGCGTGTTTCTGGCAGAGAGCGCGCTCCATATGGCTGGCTTGGCAGAGTACCCCATGCAGAATGAGTTGGCATCTGCCATCAATTCGGGGAAAAAGAAACGGAAAAGATGCGGCATGTGCCCGCCCTGCCGAAGACGGATAAACTGCGAGCAGTGCAGCAGTTGTAGGAATCGCAAAACTGGCCACCAGATTTGCAAATTCCGAAAATGTGAAGAACTCAAAAAGAAGCCTTCTGCAGCACTGGAGGTAACCGGCCCCTCTCAGGCACCCTAACCCCTCCTCGGGCTGCGCTCCTGGGTTTGGATCGTGCCCTAGATAATAAAACACCTGGTACTTCTTACTTTTTTTTATTTTTCCCTTTTCCGTGAACAGTTCTCACCGTGAGATGTGTGCTCAGCCCGGTGCCCCCAGCGCTCGCCCTGCCTTTACATGCTGGGGTTGAATGGCCTGAGGAGGAGGGCTGGGCTCTCTCCCCAGGGTCCCCGGGCGTGCTGGGCTTTGCTCTCCCTTCCACAGGCATGGACAGCAGCGGGTTTCTGCTGGAGTTTCAGCGCCAGCCTCCCTTGTCCTGGGCAGGCTGCAGCTCCCTGAGCCAGGGAACGGCTTCTAACCCGGTGATGGGATCAGAGGATGGAGAGGCACGAGGCGGCTTTTCGGGGCAGAGCTCGGGGTTTAATCCGTGACGGTGAAACCCGTGGCCGTGGTGCAGCTGGAGCCCAGCCCCTCAGCTCACTCTTTGCTCTGAGCGGGAGCGTGGCAGGCCATGGTTTTGAGTGGTTTAACAGCAGCAGCGTGTGCTGGGCAGCATCTCCCCTGCTGTGGCTGTGCTGGTTCTCCCCAGGCCAGCGTGTGCCTGGGGTGGTCAGGATGAGTCCCTAAGGCAGCAGCTGCGGTCCCCACAGGCCACTGGTGCACCTGCTTGAGCACCCAGCTAAGCCGGGAGCACCCCTGCTCCCACCACACCCGCCGAGCGTGGCAATGCCCCAGTCCCCCGGCGTGGGGCTGTGGGGTGGTACTCAGCCTGTCGCTGCCCACCCACAGGTGTTGTCCTTGGCCCCGGAGGAAAGCCGCCGTTGGCAGATCGGCCGGGGAGGCACAACATTCCCGTGGGGAATGCAGGATGAGTCCAGTGACTTGGGTCGTCGTGTGGGTCCGGAATTCAGGTGGGGCTGTGTGGACAGCTCTTGGTGGCGTGGCATGGCACGGCGTGGGTGAGGGTTGGGTGCCGTCGGCGCCGGGATGCGGCGCGGGGCACCGCGGGCACACTGCTCTGGCAGAACCTGCCTCTAGCTGCACACCCATGGGTGCTCTGGGCCAAGACCTGTCTGCTGGGTCCCCCATGTGTTGTGCTTAAAGCGGGTGTGATTTTTTCCGGGAGCTGATCCCACTGCCAGCTGTGCCGACGTGCTTCTTCCTGCCGGCGAGCGCATCCCCAGAGCCATCAGAGGCTCAAAAGTCACCCTGACATCAGCTGGATCATGCATCCTGGCACGAAGGCATTGCCCATCCTCTGGTCATCCCAAAAAGGCAGCACACCGTTTTCTTAGCCACGTTCTACGTTTTTCAATTAGCATCAGCTCTGAATGAATAGTGAAGGGGGAAAGAAAAAAATCTATTTGGGAGGTGGGGATGAGGAGAGGGGGGACTGTGTCTTTCAAAAACCGCTGTATTGCTAAATTATATTCTTGTTCTAATTTGCTGAGTCAGTGATCTGGAAAAAGGGAGAAAGGGAAAGAAAAAAAAAAAAAGTTCATCTCTTCCAAAGAGTCCTAAAGCGGGTCAATAGACTCGGAGCTCGCAGCAGCTGGAGGAGTCACTCCCTTCTTCCGGCGCTGCGCAGCGTCCGGGGATGATAAATAGCACTGGGAGCCCATGAAATGGTCACCCCCTTGATTGGTTTCCCCATCCCGTGGCTGACTGAGAAATTGAAGCCACTGAAATAGGGCTCTTCATGTGATAGAGTTGGGCCCCACCACAGCTGGGTCCCCATCCCTGCTGGACACGACCAGAAGCGTGCTGAGGCTTAAAAGAGATGTTGTGCTGGTGGGTGTGGACACCTGGGCAGATATGGGTCACTCCAGGGGATCACCATCCCCTTTTCAGAGCAGATCCTCCCTTCCCTCAGGATATCCACTTGAGCCATAGTGTTGAACGAGACTCTGGCCATGTGTGGCTGGGGCAGGGACTCTGGGACCCTGCCTGATGTCCCGTGGGACAATGTCTGGGTTGTTAAAACCTCTCCCAAAGTCAACCAGCCTTCGTAATATGTTGCACTGGGCCAACCCCAGGGCAACCAGCAGCACCTGCCTTGTGATGGAGACCCATCTGAAGGTGATAGTGGCCAGGACATGGAGCTGCTGTCAGCTTGGCAGTTAGTGCTTGATGCTGGGACAGGAGGGGCCTTTCAGTGGCCCTTTATATAGGGTTGAAAAGTTCACAGGGCTCTGTGAAGCATCATCCCCCTCTACGGGGAGCTGTGCCATTGCCTGTGAGAAGAACAGCCATCATGAGTCTGGTTCTCCAGCCTAGTGCATCCAGAGGAGTGTCCTCGGAGAGCCTGGACAGGGGCTGCAGCTGTCATTAAATGTTGATCTAAAATCAAGCAGTAAAAAAACCCCAACGGAATCAAACCTTTATGGTGGCATTAAAAAATGGGCTAAATCCCTCTGCCTCCGTTAAGCTTTATCTGCACATCTACGGAGCCCAAATAACTGGTTGCCACTGGTGTCCCAGTGTGGTGGTGGCCAGCTGAGGTTCTAAGACTGGCGAGGCAGGTCTCATGCTTGGCGCAGGCAGCAGCATGTCCCTGCACTGATCAGGCTCCTCCAGGCTCTGCCAGCCCCAGCAACCCTTGGAAATGCTGTGGGGGGCTGGTGGCCAGCCCTGGACAGGTCACCCTGGGCTTGTCTCCAGAGATGTAGTCACATGAAGCCCATAAATAGTTGGCATTTGACTCAAAAGAGCTGTCCTTTGTCTGGAGAAGCCTTGATGAAGTGCCTTGGTGCCCCAGGTAGTGCTGGTGGGAAGGTCACTGCCACCCTCACATGAGGCTCATGGAGAGAGGCTTTTTACGGGGCCTTTAGTGGCAGGATGAGGGGCACTGGTTTTAAACTGGAAGAGGTCAGGGTTAGGTTGGACATAAAAGGAAGAAATGATGAGGGTGGTGAGGCACTGGAACAGGCCACCTAGAGAAGTTGTGGATGCCCCGTTCCTGGAAGTGTTCAAGGTCAGGTTGGACGGGACTTTGAGGAACCTGATCCAGTGGAAGATGTCGCTGTGCATGGCAGGGGGATGGAATGGGATGGTCTGTGAAGGTTCCTTCCAACCCAAACGAGTCTGTGATTCTATGATCATGCGGATGAGGGTGGATCTATCCTGGGCAGCCACATCAGAGCTGATTGTCCAGCTTTCTTTAATAATGAAGGTGCAGAGGTGTTTATGGTGGCCTGCATCAGACATCTCCCTCCAGACCCATAGAATCCCTGTCTCCCCTGGGTTGATGTATCTGAGTAGGGGGCCCTTACTGGAGAGTGCTGTGCTCTGCCCCGACGGTTCTGCGTCTGGCACCTTGGGTGGGATCCAGCATGGGTGTTGTGCTGTGTCACAGCCCCATGCATCGTTGACCAGAGGCACTTGTGTCTTCCCCAGATGCCTGATTACAATGCAGCAGAGCCCTTTGGGGAAGCGGTTATGCATGGATCTCAGAGGACCAGAGGTGGGCTGGGGGCAGGAGAAGGTGCAACCTGTCGTTTGTGTAGTTGGGCACCACCTTCTCTGGCCCATTCTAACCCTTTGCACCCCTCACCTTGCCCAAGCCCCATGTTTGAGAAGATGCTTGCCCTGGTTACTCACTGAGGCTTGGTGGGTGTCTTGATCCAAGAGGAGTACTCAGTGAGAGCCATCTGACTCCTGCATGGGGTTAGGGACCTGGATGTAGCATGGTTTTGACTCTTTGGACAACACATGAGATGCCCTGTCTGCACACAGGCTCAATTCTGGGAGCTGCTGCTGGGGCTGGTTGTCCCAGCTACCACCCCAAACGCAGCTCATCCTGCTGCCCCGTGCCTGTCACTTGTTTGCCCTTGGTGTCCCTTGCTTGTTTGGAGAAGCAGGAACTGAAGGGCTTTCTACGGCATGTCCTCCTGGTGACTCTGTGGCCCTACATGCTGGCTAGCATGGGGGCTGTTGGCATTGGGAGGTGTTGTGGTCTGGTCTCATCAGTGTTGAGCGGGCTTTCCACTCTATCCAGATGGGAAATGTCCCAGGTCCTCCTTCCAGAGGACTGCAGAACTGTTGAGGCCATTGCCTCACGCCACCTTTCCTGGAGGTGGCTTCAAATCGGCTGTGTCCACTTCTGAGCGCTTTGCTGCCTGTGGGAATGAGCCTGGTGGGGCTTCTCCCTCTTCTCCTGTGAGATGCTGAGAGGTCCACAGCGGTGCCTAGGATTGCTCTGCTGGGGACAAGGTTGTTCATCGTGGACAGATGGCAGCAGGGTGATGTCCCCTGTGTCCCCAGCAGCTCCCAGGTCTGGTAGCCCCAAGCCCAGCCAGCTCACTCTCTGCCTCAGTTTCCCCCCAGGTGCCCTCCTAAACCCATCTGTTGGCTGGGCTCCTGTCTGCCGGGTGCCCGTGTGTCCATAGGAGGGAAGGTGGGGGTGGCAGCAAGGGGGTGGCCACGCTGGGCCATGCCGGGCCACGCCGGCTCACCGCAGCCCGGCCATTGTGCTCGCTATCGGCCGGAGGGGAAGTCGGGGGCCGTGCCATTGTGCCGGCTGCGGCGCGGGGACACGGGAACAATGGCCGAGCTGCTGTGCCGGCTGCCCCGCCGGGGAGGGGGGCCGCTGTTGGGGGGACCCCTGTCTCCCTCTGGCCAGCATCCTGGCATTTGTCGGCGGGCTGGGATGCGTGGCTGCGTCCGGGGGATGCTGGATCCATCCCAAGGCCGGTGGCCGGGATGCCGGGGACGGGGTGTGGGGGGGCTCGGACACACAACCCTGGTGCCGTGTGGCTCTGCCGGACCCGACCTAACGCCTTGTCCCTTCTTCTTCTGTCCCTCCCTCCCTGTCTCTCTTCCTTTCCAGAAGGTGATGCTTCCTACAGGAGCCGCGTTCAGATGGTTCCAGTAGGAACGGGAATCCCAAAGCTCTGTCATCCAAGTGCAATGTCACTGCTTGCTTGTGTTGTCTCAGGCAAGGGATTTTTGGCTGAAATGAATGGATGCACCTGTGTCTCTTTAGAACCAAAAATATTTTCTCGCAAATCTCATTCCTGATTTTATAAAATTTTTTTTCTTCTTTTTTTTTTTTTTTTTTTTTTTTTTTTTTTTGTTTGCGTTCGTTTTAACATCTTCGAGTCCTAGTCAGACATTTAACTGCTTTTCAAAGAAAAATAATTAAAAGAAAAAAAAACAATGGATCTGTAAAGTACCAAGACTTAATAGACAGAGTATGGACAATCAGTTTCTTTCTGTGTTTTTGGTGTTGATGTTGTTTATGTGTGAAAGATGCAGTACTTGTGTAGGGAATGTAAATTTACAGTAACCTTTTAAAATCTAGTTACTAATAAGCACTACTGTAATTTAGCACAGTTGTTTAATTGCACCCTCATTTATACTTTTTATTTGATTCTTTCCCATCATACAATAGAGTGGATAGTTTCTAGAATGCCTCAACTTCATGTTTATAAATGAGAATATGTTTAAAGCGATGTAGTATCCCTTTTCCTAGCCATTCACCTATGTAAGTTTAACCCGCAAGAGGTTTGGTATAAAAGGTGGAAGAAAACAATTGCTACACGACCAGCAGTCTTTGAAAAAGGAAAAAAAAAAGAAAAAAAAAAGCATTAAAAAAAAAAAAGGAAAAAAAAAAAGAAAAAAAAAGTCATTGTTAGTTTATTAATATAGAACAAGAAACACTGCGTACAGAGAAACCTCCTAATGGCAATGGTTTACTCCTAGAAGTAATTTTTGTAAACTTACTGAAGTTAAAAAAAATCAAATTAAAAAATAATATTGCAGGACCTGTGCTGAAGCAGTTACGAAAAGTGATATTTCTCTTCTGTTCAAATCCCCGTCTCTCCAGCTCTCTCTACATCATTAAATTGAAATGCTGTTTGTAATGTTTTAGCGATCCAGGCTGTTTTTGTGAATAAAATGAATGCATGTTTTGTGTCATGATTTACAGCTTTGTTATTTCTATCCCACCCCTCTTTCCAGCCATCCGGGCCCCCCCGATGCCGACGGCGGCTGGTCCCACCCTGCCCCCGTTTGCCCACGTGCCCCGTCCCCGCCACTGCTGCCGGGCACCTCGCTGGTGAGGATGCCAGAGCGTGGCGGTGGCTGGCCCAGGCGGGACGGTGCGATGAGCTGAGCCGGAGCCACCCCGGCTGCTAAATCCGCATGGTTAATCCTGGCACTGGATGGGCTGAGCCAGCCCCAGCTCCTCCCGGGGATATTTCCCAGCTTGGCTTGCCCGGGGTTTTACTGGGTAGTGCAAGAACGTTTGTTTTGGTAAAACGGTGTCACTGATGTGCCCCAGAGAGCCACGGTGACGCTCTTTTTTGTCAGAACAAGTCCAGAATGAGCTCTGAAGGTGAGTGGGCTCAGGAGGCTGAGCATCTGGTGCAGCCAATGGATGGATTTCCAGGCTGGGCTCGTGCTGGCACCGGATCAGCAGAGCCATCCGGGCTGGAGGGGACGTTGGATGTGTTTGGCAGAGGACAAACCGATGGGGTCACTGTCGGCACTTGGGGTGCTGTGCTCAGCATCGCGCTGGGCAGGTGAGCTGCGTACCCCCTTCCAGCCCTGGAGAGGGTCTCCTGGCCACACAGGCAAGGACATCCCAGCCTGGGGCAAGGCCTGGACCCAGCAGAGGACTCTGCCTCGCTGCACGGAGGTAGCCAGAGCCTTTGTCCCCGGCTCCAGCCAACATTTGGGCCAGCATCTGTTGACCAGATGTGCGTCCGGAGGAGGCGGGGGGGACGGACGGCAGTGCGTGGGCTTCATCCCTGCTGGGCAGCGACCTGCTGGGACTGAGCTGAAAGTCCTCAGGGAAAACTGCCCCAAATGCCCTCCACCAGCCGCTTTCCACCCAGCTGCCCAAGCAGCTCCCTGGGGGGGTTTGGAGCCCAGACCTGGGCATCCAGGGCACGCTGGTGGCTGAGCCCCGGGGTGCCTGCAGGGATGACTGGAGCTCGAGGTGATGGCGATGGAGCTGGGCCAGCATGGCAAGGGACAAAGCTCAAGGCCTGTGAGGACAGACGGACTCTGCTCGCACCCCAGGAGCACTCTGGTGTGTGTCCATGCCCAGTTCACACGCCGACCAGGGTGGCACTGGCAAAGGCCTGCAGGGAGCTGGTTCCCAGTTCATGCTGCTGGGGCAACAGCCGAAATCACTTAACAGGAATGTGGCAGGGGGGGTGGCTGGGGGGGTTGTTACGGGAAAAAGGAGCCTGACTGGTTTTTTATGACTGTGGCTAACGGTTGGGGCTGTGTGACCGCACAGTCCTGGCACCTGGGAAGGAGCCAGCCCCTACCCCACACTGGAAGAGTGTCCCAGGGAGAGGCACAAAGAGCCCCAAATCCCTGGGGGTGCTGGACTGGGGGGGGGGGGGGTGGGGCTGCTTCATCCCACCAGCAGCCAGGGCTGGGAACTGCTGGGGATGCCCCATGGGGCCGAGTGGGGGGCACTCTGTCCATGTGACCCACAGCAACGCTGTGCTCAACGCTGTGCATGCAGCACGGGGGGGCTGCCCTTGGCACGGACTGCTGCTTGGTAAAGTGGTGCTGGGGCAATTGCAGGCACAGCAAATGCTGCTGTGCCATGCTGCTTCTCTGCTGCCTGTTCCCCCCAGGGACAGCAGGGTCCCCAGCTCTGCTTTCCCCCTCCCTGAGAAGCCGCCAATCACCACGTGTCCCACATCACCCCCATGGTCATCAATCACACCAGCAGGGAGCATTGTGGCAGCCCAGATGCCCCAGGTAGCCCCTCAGGGGAGGTGTGGGGCAGCCCCTGTGTGCAGGGAGCATGGAGGAGGCCAGTGCAGCCGCTGGGTACAGTGCCCTGCCAGAGCCACTGCCTTCACTGCTGCACCAAGCCCAGTGATGCCAGTGCCTGATGACTCCTCTGGCCAGGGCATCAACAGGAGACATGGGCACTGGTGGGGACTGTGGGCATCTGCAGGGACCATGGGCTAACGTTAGCAAGGCATGTGGTGCTTGCAGGGAGGACATGAGCATGAGGAGTGCAGGGGCTTCCCCAACAAAGGACGAAGGAAAAATGGTTTGGGAGAAAAGAAGGAGTTGGAGAGGGTGGGGTTCAATGCCCATAGGTGGTGGGAGATGGGGTACTGGGGTGGTGGAATGGCCCCACGTCTAGCTCACCCCCATGCTGGGCTGCGTCTGCACCTCCTAGGTGCATGTGTAGGTGGATGGCATGTGCTCACCAACAAGCCTGGTCTAATGAGCTCGTGCCCTGGTGGGCAGGAGGGTGGAGCTCATCCCCTCCACCACACTCAGCCACAGTGCCACCATCAGTGCTGGACCATCCCCACTGCCTACCCAGCTGTTGGTGGGGAAGTGGCACCCGGGACTGCTGTCCCCAGGGTGGCCACGGGCAGCCGGGCAGCACAGGGAGCATGGGATGATGATAACGAGCTCAGCACGGCATTGAGGGAGGACCTTGGGCGCTACCACAAGGGCTGGCCTGGGGTCGCTTTTAATTAACATCCTCATTAAATGGAGTTAGCAGAAAGGCAAAGAAACCTGCCGCTGCCCTGTGGCATTCCATCCCGGAGGGCATGGCTGTGCCTGAACCCCTCCTCGGGCTTGGTGGCTCCATGTGGGAAGATACCAGCAAGTGATGCCAGGGGAGGACAGACCCTGGTTTGGGGCTGGTTGCAGTGGTGCAGCAGCAACGCCAGTGGTGGTTTGCACAGTGGAGATGGCCTGGCTTGGAGAGGACAGTGTCTGCAGCCCCGAGTCTGGGGTGAGCTGCAGCAAGAGCTGGCAGCAGGAGCTGCCACCGCTGTGCTGGTGCCAGAGACTTGTCCCATCCTGCCACAGGGGCACCCCAGGCACCTTGGAGGGGTGCTGGGCTGGATGCAGGGTGTCACCCACCCTTCTCCACAGCGGAACCCACCACTTCCCCTGCGTTAGGTCGCGGCTTGGTGCGGTGGGCTGGTGGCCACCTCATCCCAATGTCCCCGGGGCTGCAATTAGCAGCCTGACCCCGAGCTGACCTGCCCCCCCTCCCCGGCGTGGGGATGGGGCAGGATGCAGGAAGCGCCGAACAAAATGTGCTTCGGCTGAGCCGGATGGCGGGCTCGCCGCGAGTGCCGCCGGCCAGGCGTGACCTCCCGCTCCTGCTGCCAGCGCTGGCCACGCTCCCCGCGGGGACTCGGAGCTGCGGGGAGGGGGCTGGTGGGACCACGAGGAGCTGGGGGCTTGGCGAGGGAGTCTGTGAGATCCTTGGTGGTGGGACAGGAACATCCGCGAGCGTTGAGTCCTGATTGCTGCTAGGTGACCCGGTGGTTCAACCTGAGTGCAAGAGGGTGGTCGCGGGTTGGGGTAGTGGAATCTGATCAGGCTTGCTTGGTAGGGACGCTGCACATCTGGGGGGGCTGTGGGGCCAAGGCAGGGTCCAGCCAGCCCCCACACCAGGCATTAGAGACATCTAGCATCTCCTGCAAGGCTAGTCCATCTGTGGATGCTCCCCAGTGTGCTGCAGTGTAGAGCTGACAGCAGCTTGGCTGGAGGTTTTGGCAGCCCCATTGCAGACAGACACAGGTCTGCCGTGGGCCACCATCCCTCAGTAGGCATGGGCAGCTGTGGGGAATGTTCTACACCACACAGCTGGCCTTGCCCAGGCTGGCTGGTCATCTTCAAGGCTGCTGGGCCAGCTGAGTTGGGAGCATTAATCTAAAGAAACCTCCCTGAGTTCTGCTCCCCACAGCTGGCCAGTTGAGCTTCCCTGTGTCGCACACCTCCTGGAAGCTTTCTGGCCTTTTTAAGCCCTGGGTGAAGTTCTTCTGAATAGTTGTGCTGTTTTCAAATGCAGGCTAAAGTTCCCTTGTCTGTCTGTAGCTTCTCCACTGCGAATGAGCACTGTGTTGGATTCTTGCCCCAGAAACTGCCCATGCTGAGGTGTGGGTTGGAGTGGCAGGAGGGTCTCACAGGACACTGGGGTGCTGTGCTCTCTGCTGTCTCCATACAAGAGCAAGTCTGAAAAGGGGATTTCTCAGAAGGCTTGACATCCACATCACCTCACCTCTGGGGCTTTCATACTTCCTGGCCTACTACCATGTGCTGAGATCTCCCTGTGCCTGAGCCAGGACAGGAGGATGGATCCTTCCAAGGTAGGCTGGAGATGACACCTATTCCTGCATCCTGCCAGCCCGCTCTAGGATGATCTGGGTACCCAGCAAGACAAAGCTGGTGAAGCACCTTGGCTGGCTACCCTGCTGCAGCTCTGCAGGAGCTGCAGGACTTTGCTGCAGGTACTTCTGGTAGCTGGGGCTGCACAGAAACTGGCCATGGGCGTCTTACTCTGGGAACCAGTGTGCCACCAGATCTGGAAACTCTGCCTACAGCTCAGCAGTACTGCCTCTGTGGAGGAAGCTGTCTTGGTCTGGGGTCTCAGCTGCACCCCATAATGTGAATAACTGCTTGGGGTGTGCTGGTTTTGCTTGTACGAAGGAGGACACCTCTTGGAACCCCAGCTCCTTCAGCCCCAGAGGAGTACCTTCTGCACCTCCTGGCTGCGGGCAACAAGGACTGTCTAGCCCTGGCTGGACCATGACATCCCTCTTTTTAACCAAGAACAATGCCTGATTATTCCTGATGAGCACGTAGGTGCTCCCCGATCCGAGTCGCGCTGCGGCCGCTCTGCTCTCCCAGCCAGCGTCTGCTGGCTGCAAAACCCACGCCAAGCCGTGGCGGCTCCCGCTTAATCGGGGCCTCGCTGCTGTGCCAAGGCCGGTTTCAGCACTGCGTCAAGATGTTTTAAGGCCAGAGCAGTCAGGATTTGTGAGAAATAGGTCGGCCTGTGACAGCAGAAGGAGGCTACTCAGTGCAAGGCGCTGTGTTATCGGGCAGGGGAGGGAGCGGCTGGCGGCATTAGCCTTCAGCCTTTGGGTGATGATGGGTGAATGACAGCAGCTTGAGCAGGGGCTTAGCAGAGGTGACAGGTACCAGTCCAGGCTGGGGGGGTGGGGAGAGGGTTTTGAAGCCTGAAACCTGCCCCTGCCTTGGCCAGACACTGGTCCCGACAGAGCTGGTGAAGCATCAGTCTCTGGAGTGTTATGTCTCCCCACGCCAAAATGATGCAAGTGGACACGGTGCTTGTGAAGGTGTCCAGCTGGTACCATGGGAACACCAGACCAGGCTGCCCTATCCTTGGCCCTCCAGCCAGTTCTGCAACCCCCTTTGCACTTCTGATCCAGGGCTGGAGGATGAGATTCCCCTGGGGCAGCAAGGATGCCCTGACCTCTCCTGCCTTGCCTATGAGACACTTGGGCTGGCTTCTTCTGCATCTGGTCAGTCTGAACACCATGTCCCAAGCCTTTGAGGCCCTTGAGTTGGCTTCTTCTGCAGCTGGCCTTGCTGAACACCATGTCCCGAAGCTTTGAGACCCTTGGGCTCCCTTGTCCTGCATCTGGACTGGCTGGACACTGTGCTCCAAGCCTGTCCCCTTGCCTAGCCCCCTCTCCCTGAGCCCAAGAAAGCCAGGGACCAGCCAACAGGGTGTGGAGGAGCTGCTGGCCTGTGTACTGTGGGCAAACCCACAAGCCAAGATGTGCAGGTTACACTAGACCCAGGAAGGGTACAAGAACCAGGCAAACGTGGATGAAACCTCCCAGATACATAAGTTCCTTTTCTTTAATGTGCCAGCTGGTGACAGTTTCTGTCCTTGCCTGTTCTCCTCCTGGTTGAAGAGAAACGGTGCCCAGGCTGTTTCACCCACCATAACACAGCAACATTTTGTCCTGGCAGAGCCCTGGGTGACCCCTGCATTGCCTCCATGGTTTTCACATCTGCTCACCTGCCATTGCCTCTTGCCTTGGGTGACGTGGGTGCAAACAGGTGGGTGATGCCAGTGCCCACTTGCAGGCTGGGACCGCAGCAGTGCAGGTCAGCCAATCCCACCCGCAGGAGTTGAGGACTGGGACCTCCATGAGCACATCCTGTTTGCCCTTTACAGTCACTAATTTCTGCATTTTACCTCACTTGCTGGCCCTGTTCTTTTTAAAGCTCCATCCCTGGTGGGTAACAACACCCCCAGCGCTGGCACGGCCGTGAGCCTCCTCACTTCAACAGACTTAGATTTCCAGCTTTGGGAGCGGACCATCCAAAAGATTAATGCCCATGAAGGCCTTGAAGGTCCTGCACCTCTCCTGCAGAGATCAGTGGTGCTGGATGCCCAGCAGCGAGCAGGAGTGCTCTGCACAGCTCAGCACCCCTCAGCTCTGCACAGCTCAGCACCCCTCAGCTCTGCACTGTGACCCTCTAGATGCTCCCGCTCATGCGATGGTGGCATCACCATCACTGGCATCCTTCCACCTTGTGCCATTGTGGACACAGATCTCCCACTGCCGGGTGACCTGGTGGGCGACGCTCCCCCAGCAAGGCTCTGTGCCCTGCCTGAGCAAGAGACGTAGGGCAAAGCCAGAGACTAACCTGGAGCGGGTGGGGCGAAACCAGCCCAGAGCAGAGCCCACTTGTGTGCTCTCTACTCCCCGCAGCGAAGCGTGGGGTGCGGGTGCTGGGCTGTCACCGAGCCCCAGTTCCTGCCCGCTCTGCCTGGCCTGGAGGGCTCCCACTGGCAGCGCGGTTCACTGCCTTGCCGTGAGTCCTGACATTTCTCCACCGAGACAGCCGCAGGGGAAGGTATAAATTGGCTTTGCTGCAAGTACGTGCGTGTGTAATGGGGGCTTCCTGGCTCCCCTCCGCCCCCAAGCTCCAGTCCACGAAGCGCCTGAGCTGACTGGTGGTCCCTGCCATCTCTTACAGAGCCTGGTTCAGCTGCAGTCCCTTGCAGAAGAAGCAGGAGCCTGGTGGGGGGAGTGTGCTGGGGGGGAGGCTGAGCCTCAGGGCAGCTGAAGAGGCAATGCCTCTCCCAGGGGCTTGGGGAGACCAAGCTGGGGGAAGGGACAAGGGCAGGACAAGACGTGAGGGGATGGAGGCTGCACAGGGAGAACACTTGTCCTTCAGCCAGAGGGACAAAAGAAAAGGGCAGGAGAGGAGGCAGGAGATGAGGGTAGGAAAGGGACGCAGTGGAGATGGAAATCCTTGGAGAAAACACAATCTGTTGGGTGACAGGGCAATGTGGAGGTCTCGGTGCCCCCACACCCTCTCCGTTCCCACCATGAGATGGGCCCAGGATACTACAGTTACGCCCCAGCTTGCAAGACTGGCACCAAGACTGAGCTGGGCCCTCCAGGGTGAGCGATGTGGTGCCCGCTGAGGGCTGTCCGTGAGCATCTCGGCTGATGGGTGCTGACCTGCTGGCAGCCTGGCAAGGGTCTGCAACCTGAGTCAGCTCTCCAGCGCTGCACGGAGCTGCCGACTCTGTCCTCCCACCTCCATTTTCTTACGTCTCCAGACGAAGTGACCGTTTATCCGCTTGGATTTCAAGCTGTGTGCACAGCCCCGCGCTCACCCCTTCGGCTGGACACAGGGAGGAAGAGGAATGCAACCAGGCAGGTTTGTGCAAACACAGGCACTCATGGTCCCCCTCGGTCTTTAGTCTGGTAAGCAAAATCAGCATCTAATCCAGATCAAACAGGACTTTAGCTCCTGTCAAAGGACTGATCCCCTATTCTGCCCAGGCTGTTGTATTTAAAGGGACATGGCCAGGTTAAGTACAGCTGGAAACAAAGGGTTTGTGAAAATAATCATAATAAAAATAACATCAACAAAAGCTGGGAAGGATTAGCGGGAAGAGAGACTGTAATGAAACATAACTGCCAAAGAAAACTGTGGTTAATGGAGACATCTCCCTGGAGCATTTGAAACCTCAGGTAGTGAAGGAGGAAAGAGATAAGTGAAACCACTCAGAAACCAGCAGCAAAACAGACCAGACTGTTCCTGGATCAGGGCAAGATTCTCCTCTCCTCTCCTCTCCTCTCCTCTCCTCTCCTCTCCTCCTGGATGCAATGCATAATTTATTTATTTGATCTCCAGCCTGTGATGGGAGCAGCTCCCCAACTGCTCTGGGTGCCATGGAGCAGTGCTGGGGGCACGTCCCCCCCGAGTGCCAGGATGCCTCCATGGGCTGGCACAACCCCACCATGTTCCAGCCCCCAGATAGGATTTAGCCACCCGACTTCTACTGACCTTAATAACTGGTGCTGACTTAACTGGGAGTCTGGTGGCTAAATCCCGCGTGAGTCTGGAAGTGTAGGAGTCAGTGTCACAAGTAATTTATTCCACGCATCTCTCAGCCTCCTAAACTTGGGGAAGCCAGTTCTTAACCCGGTGCTGCCACAGCCCTTGTTGACAGACCTACAGTAGCCTCTCTTTATACCCAGTTGTCTCCTTTTCCTCCTTTCCCTCACAGCTGCTGGCTTACCCTGCTCCATCCTCCTGCCCAGCCCAGAACAGGCACCATCTAGACCTGGTCCATCTACAGCACTGCAGAGCATCCTTCTACCCCTGGGCAAGTCCCAGGCCAGCCACCTCCAAAGAAGGGAAAAGTGCCCAAAAATATGTGACTGGAATAGATACAAGCCCTATAAACAAGGTCTGGCTCACACATGGGTGCTGCATGTGGTTTCTGCATCCCAGGAACCTTGGTCTTGCTCTGTGGATGCCATGGGGCTGATGCGGCTCTTCTGCCTCATCCCAAATTGTTGCTCTGGTGTGTTGAGGTTGGAAGACCAGAGGAAACTCTTCAGCTGGGCTCTGTGGTGCCTGGGCTGGGCAAGCACAGGGTGGTAATTCCCATGAAAAGGAACCAAAGGCAAGGAGGGTAAATCAGTCCTTCTCTGCTGGACATGGCACGTGGCAGCCTTGCCTGAACCTTTCCTGGGGCTTCTTGTCCACGTCCAGTGCTGAATGCAGGGAGGGACAGCCCCCTGGGCAGGGCTATCCAGCCCTGGCACCCCTGTATTACCCCGCTGGGGCAGCGGCCAGTGCTTGAGGGGGCAGCTGCCTGTCCTCGGAGCCAACAGATTTCTCACGTCCACGTCCCTGGCTCCGCTCTCTGTCGTGAGGCGTGTGGCTGCTACGCCCTGCGTGTCTCCTTACGGATGTGAGACCAAACCAAACCCAACAGCCTGGACCGCTCCCAGGCACGACCACGCACGGGCTACTCCCTCTCCTTCAGCATCTGCTCAGATGGACTCTGCCAGCAACCTCTGCTGTGCCACGGGGGTGCTGAGGGCCTTGGCCACTGCGGCAGCGTTGGCTGCAGGCAGGTAGGAGATCTCTGCAGGCAGGGGAGCTGGGTGAGGGCAGCAGTGGGCAGGAGCTTGCCAATGGGCTGGTGGTGGTGGGCTGGGGCTGGACGGGGGGTTTGTCAGCTGGGTCTGGCTGTTGTTCCTTTTGCTTTCAGCGCAGGATGGACCTTTGTGGCTGGAGAGTTCAAGCTGGGTTACAGCCGCTGCCGCAGTCTGAACATCATATTCATATTCCAGCCTCATTTTTTTGGCATCTTTTCCCTTCTTTGGAGGTGGCAGAGCTCCAGGAGGGCAGGGTAAAGAGGAAAATGGACCTGGTTTGCCATCTCCGTGCTGCTCCAGCTGTCTTGGAGGAGTTTGCAGTAGTCCTGGGTCATGTCTGAGCCAAGCAGAGCTGAGCTAACACTCAGCACAACCTGGGCGGATGCATTTGCTGCCTGGGTGCGTTTTTGTTCCTCCCACTAAGGAGGAATCGGGTCACAGCCTGTCCCGCCTTGGCTAGGCAAGTGCTACCGGCCCAGGCAGGGGTGGACATGCCTTTGCTGCCCAGCATGAGATGGTTGCGAGCCCAGCCGCAGGGAACTGGAGACTTGCCCTGAGGCTTGCCCTCTGAAGCCCTCCTGAAGGGCAGGCACAGGGCTGGCACATAGCCCAGAAGAGCCTGCAAGGCCTGCCTGTTCCTGGGCGCTCCTGGGCAGAAGCTGGTGCAAGGCACACAGGACAATTTGAGGATATAGCTCAGAAAATGCTGTGTCCATCCGTCCCACAGCACCATAGCAAACATGGCTGTATTAGGACATGAGACCTCTTGAGTTTGTCAGCCTTGTCCTCTTCCTCCTGCAGGGTCCTGTGGATTTGTTCAGTCCCAATGAGCCATTGCTTGCCTTCAGTGGGTAGTCCCTGTCTTCTTCTCCACCTGCTTGATGAGCTCTTCTTGGAAATGAAGTACTTCTGATGACAGAAGGTCTTGGAGGAAGCCATCCTCTCTACATCATCCGTGTATGAAAGGCCATCATCACCTCCACTTTGGGAGACAGGAGGATGTACTGGCACGGGTGTTTCAGTGGCTAGGTGTGAAGCAGGTGATTTAGCACTACATTTTGAGCTGTGCTGCAGGTATGGCTTTCAAACCTGGCACAGAGTGATTAGGGAAAAACAAGCAAGAAAGAAGAGAAAGCACAAACATCCCAGCTCCATCTTGCAAAGTCCTTGAGCCACACATCACCAGGGCTGGGAGCATCTCACACCTACTCGCCCTGCCCGCGTGCCTTCCCTGGGCATCGGCCACTTGGACCTTCAGCAGCCCTGGCACTGCTGGACCTTCTGCTCTCTGCAGCTTGCTCTGCTAGAGGAGCCCAGTTTTCCAGAGGCTGAGAGTACCCTGTGGCATTGTCAGTCTGCAAATTAATCTGCAAACAACTGCTTCCAGAGGCTGATACTTCACCCAGATGCGTGTGGCTCCTTGGGAAGTGGCTCAGCCCTGTCCGGGCCCAGCACAGTCATCTCATTCCTGATTTCAGGTGAGGCAGTGGGAAAGCTCTGTGGTCCTGCTTGATGGGCAAACTGTATTCTCAGAAATGAGTTTTTGCTTAAGTTTTTTGGAGAGAAAACTGTAGTCTGACTCAGCCACAAAGCATGGAAAATTTCAAGCAGGCAGTTGACTTGTGGCAAAAAGCGTACTTAGGCTGTGAGAATAAGTGGGGTTGTAGTGTTTTGGTTTTTAAATCAAAAGCTCAGGAGAGTGAAATAACTTTGGGTCAACCCAAAATCAACTATTCTAGATATTTTTTCTGAAATAAAAATTGTTGCTTGGACAGGAGGAAGAGCTTGGGTTTATTCACTACAGATATTAGATACATTTCTACAGGAATCACAAGTGAAAAGCTGCAAAATTTCTCTAAATCCACAGAAGTCATAAAGAAACAGATGCTCCTTGTCCTTCCAAGGGGAGCCAAAATTCACAAATAATTCTAGTCTCTCTAAAACTAGAGGTTTTGATGGATAAACTATTTGTGTGAACAATTCCAGCCTGACTGCCTATTTGGGATGGGACACCCATGGCAGGGCCTCCTCTTCCTACATTGTCACCCAGAGGATGCAGAGAGCTGAGCAACCTTTATTTTGTGTGCTGCTGCTTCCCTTCTGAGAACCATTTGGTGGGACAGTTGTCAGTGCAGCCATGGTCCTCTGGCCAGCATGGAGTCTTGACTTGCCTGTGTTGGGTATTTCACCACGTCGGCTTTTCCCACAGACCCAGTCCTGGATCTGAGAAGTAGAGGCAGGGTTGCTTGTCAATACGTTAGTGTATGCAGTTCATGATATCCCTGTTTGTCCCACCTGAACATGCATACACATCGTGGCACATTGTGGGTTAGAAATACCCCATGCCTTTGCACGCCCAGTTCTCCTGCTCCCTGCCAAGGCAGCCTACCAACAGGCAGGACCCTAAGCAATTCACCACCTCGGGAGGCCACAAACACCCCATGTCCTTCTGGAGTCGTCTTTTTAGCCTGATTTCTGTGCCTGTTTTGGCAGGGGTGCTTCTGAGCTCCCTAGGGGCTCTCAGAAATGCAGGATCTGGCCCACTGTAAGGAAGCTCCTGCCTTTCTTCTCCCCAAACCCCTGGCTCAGCTTCGCAGGCTCCAGCACTGCCTCCCCTCCCCGAGGTGGGGTTTGGCCAGGGAGACCCATTAGTCCTTTCAGATGCTCCTCTCGCCCTTCCTTAGTCAGACCCAGAGCACCAGAGCTGCCGGGGGGATGTCCTCTGGGCTGGCACAGCCTCTTGCCCCACTGCCCTGCCCTGGTGAGCTCTCGTAGCTGCCCTGCCTTGCGCTCTGCTTCCTCAGCACCGGTTATGCAAGTGGCTTTGGAAGCAAGACAAAAAATTACAGCGGGAAGAAATCATTGCACAGCTCTGGTGGGAAAAGATATTATCCTGCGTTGCCAGCGAGACCGGCCGTCGGCAGGTAGGGCCCGGAGGAGAGCTGCGTTGCAGGATGATCGCTGATAAGATGCCGGGTCCTGCTCCGATGGCCTCGGGAGAGGGAAGCGCTGCGCTGTGAAGCTATGGAAACGGCCAGGCTGGGTGCGGAGCTGTAATTGGGCCACTCGCATCACCGCAGCGCAGGCAGGTACGCCTGCCTCTTTTGTGTGCGCGCACGACGACGCGGGGGGAAGAGCGAAGAGCGGGGCGGCGGGAGAGCGGCCATGCAAAAGTTGCTCCGTTGGAAGGAGCGGCTCTGGCGGCAGCTGCTCCCTTGGCCGTCCTCCCCCCTCTTTCCCTTTCCCCGTCCCCCGGCCCCCCGCTCTGCCTTTGAGTCACCTCGGCGGCGTGACGGCTGCATCCGCCCCGCGCGAAGGTCACGCTTAAAAGCATTGGACATGGCTGGGCGCGGAGGTGGGAGAGGCGCTGCAGAAGTCGCCTCGCGTTGGAAGGAGTCGCAGCCAGGGCGAACCTCCCCGACGTGCCCTTCGAGGAAGGGGCTCCAACAGCCTTTCATTATTTGCCAAGAAACGTAAGCCCAGAGGTCCGTGAAATTGTCAGGATGTGTGAAATCAGGCACCGCCGGGCAGCTCCCCCTGCACGACCATTTTAAATATTTAACACGTTGATTATACAACATTTGTATTGAAAACGCTGGTGTGGGCCCAGACCTGGGGCTTTGCGGGGAGGGGGGTGAAACGGGACGGGGACGGATTTGGGATTTGGCCACCCTGCCCTGGGCTCCTGGCAGCCGCTGTGATGGTGGTGGGAGGGAGGGGGGGGTTAGGGGGGTGGCGTGGGGGCAGCGGGGAGGCTGTGCGGGAGGCACTCAGCCGGCGAGTTGCTCCTGCTTGGGAGCCTCCGAGTGACAAACGCGCTCAGGAGAAGGAATTCATTCCTGTAAATATGTTTGCATTATTTATTTTAAGCATTTTTATAAATCATAATAGGAGAGACATCTGCTGTTAAAACTGCAAACTGCATTCATGCCTAGGGCAAGGCGGGAAGAGGCTTTTCCCCGGGAAAGCTTGGCAAACTTTGGGGAGCACGGCAGGGCGAGGAGGGGGGAGCGGGGGTGGTAGGGGGGGAACGCGCGGGGGCATCTTTCTGGTGCGAGTTAAACCTGCAGCCTGCCCGCTCCTTCCCGGGGTCTTTACTGAAACGCCTCCAGTCCTCCCCACCTCCTCCAGCCCTCTCGCTTTTGACACCTCTTTATATGAAGCTTCATCATGAGGATGGCATCTTGCTCATACTTTCCTGACGGCCAAAGAAGCCGGGACTAAAGCACCCCGCTGAGATACGCCAGTGGATATCGGTGGGGCTCACTCCCCTTAGGTGTGGCAGAGGGATCTGGAGCTGGGACCAGCACCTCTCTGACAGCAGGGATATCAATTGATGGGACAGCCTCAAAAAAAACCCCTCCCCAATGCCGGTGGCATTTGCAGGTCCCTTGAGCTGAGATCTTCTGGAGATGTCTGGCAGTGGCTCGTTCTGGGTGAGGGGAGGAAGCTCTGGGTGACTCTGACTCACCGCTTCACAAGATTAATTGCCGGGCGTTGCAGGAGGTTTATCACTGCCACCCGCCGCTCGCTGCATCTCACCTCTCACCGTGGCTGCCGGCTCGCTCTGCCCAGGGAGTCGGGGCGAGGAGCAGCCCATCGGCACCCTTCTTCACCCAGCAAGCAGCGGGTGACGTGGTGGACCAGTGTGTCACTGCGAGGAGGAGGCTACAGTGAATTATCTCCCCTCTGCACACCCTGGAGACAGCTCCATCAGCCTGGGTGCCCCAGGGTGAAGGGTGTCCTGCATCTGTTGCTTGGTCGGGTCACATCGTCCTCTGCCTCAGTTCTCTGTCACCCCCAGGGTAGGTGGTGTTTGAGATGGGCTCTCACTGTCATGCTTGGCTCCTTGTTTTTGAGCCACGCTACCTTGCATCAAGACCCACAATGGGAAGCAGGTAGCAAATCCACTCTTCAGGGTTCATCCAGACTTCCCTTCCATCCTGATGTCCTCAGTCGTCTGGTCCCCCAGCACTGACAAGCTCAGCAACTGTGATGAACAAAATCTTTTGCATAATCAATAATTAATGTCTGGAGTTTCCAAGCAGCTAATTAATCTCCTGGTGAATAGTGAAAAAAATATTTAGACTAAATGTAGATGTTTTTGAGCCAGGTAAGCAGAGGTTCACGCTCAAACCAAACTCTTCCATCAGCCCATGTCCTTTCTAACCATCCCTGGAGAGCTTCTTGTCCCAAATGATGCTTTTCGTTGCAAAGGAGTGGACAACACTGATCATAAATATTTGCTTAATGAAATCATATCTTCAATGAGTGACCTCAAAAGGCCTGGTGTCCTTTGGGTGAGCTTGCAAAGAGCTTAATTGTCTAGCTAAGTCTTGCAGCTCTGGAGGTGAGCTGCATTGGACTTGTGTAGTAGGGTCAGGTCAGTCCCAGCCATGCTGTTCTGGGTCAGAATGGGAATACTGGAGGCAGGGAACAGAACTTCACTGGGGCACATCAAAGCATTCAGTCCTAGTGTTCCCATCCAAAGCTGAGAAATGCAGCACATAAACCATTCAGGTTCCAGGTTTAGGCAAAGACTTGAAAGAATTTCTCTGGGTCATTGGTTTCATATTCAAGGAATATCACAGACTTCACCTGAAATGCCCCATCCCCAATAAACTCGTGCTTGGGAAACCTCCACCAGGTTCACTACAAGCTTCAGGAACAGTTGAGCTCAAGTACCCCAGCCCTATGCTAAGGCTTTGATCCAATTGCAGGTAACTTTTGGGAGGAGATAAAAAGTCCTTGAAGCACCTATTCCTCATGGTGACTTTTGGGGACCCTATGGGGCTGTCTCCTGTTGTAGACCTGTGAGGTCTGGTAGGTAAATCCCACGTCAGATACACAGCCATGGCTCCTTGCTGTTGACCAGGAAAGGGCTTTGTAGGTCTCCAATAAATGTGTATCTGCTTGGCCTCCATGATGGGCGTTGCTCAAAGCCGGGCTTGCTGCAGTCCATTTATGTGTTAGCAGGCTATGAATTTGCTCTCCCCAGCGCTGGCTCCTCAGCTTGTCCCAGAATAGCCAAGTCACTGACTCGTGGCTCATTTTGAACGATTGCCAAGCAGCTGCAGCTGTCCTTGACTTTATCTCTGCTTCAGTGTGGCTTTGCCCAGCTCCACAAGTTCACACTAGGAGACTCCACTCCCCCTTCCCAGAATAGAAGACATGCAGGGCCCAGCGTCAGCAAGTTTAGCAGCTGTGGGAAGTGTTATCCTTTGAGCAATCAGCAATTAGTCTGGTTGAAAGGCCAGAGTCCTTGTGGCTAATGAGTAGCTCGAGATGAGACCTACAATCTCCTGACCCTCCTTAAATCTTGCTGGTGACTTCCAAAGACTTCCTGGCTTGCTCTCACCTTTATGCCAGCTCACAAATGGCCCTCTGTCATGGAAACTGGTCTTCTCCATCAGATCCAAAGCTCATGGTCAACTCCTGCCCAGTCAGCTCTGGTTAGCTCCTGTTCCTCCTTACAGCACCTGTTTTCCACACACCTGTTTCCATCACATCTCCTATGCCCCTACTTACTTACAGTCTCCTACCTACCTGGCCATAGTTGTCATTTGTCATGCAGCTATCTCTGTGAACCAGGGTTGGCCTCAGTCAGTTCTTGTTGAGGAGATACTGTAGGGACACTGCTCCAGGTAGAGGGACTGATGGTTGATGGTGGTGATGCATGGATCTGCTTCTGACTGATGTAGCCAACTCCTGGTGTCTCCAACCCCTCTTAATCCTGTCTTCAACCTGGAAAAAGCATAACTCACCTCGTGAAGAGCTTAACTATGTGAGGACTGACTTTGGGGCTTGGCTTATGCTGAAGGACTGAGAAACCAGAGCAGGGGACAGATAATTTAGCCGGGGAAGAGGTTGATGGGGTAGTACTTGCATTTCTGTGCAGATGCTCAGTGCATTCAGCCATGGGTTCCACCAGGAGCAGCATGGAAAATTAAGGTGTGGTGGCATTAAGGGATTTACCTGAGACCTATCAATGCTCCTTTTCCATTGTTTTATCTACTAAATATCTCTGTTTTCCTAGAGAAAGTTGAGCTCTTACAGAAAGTGAGGTTTTTTTTCCTTCAGAGGTGTTCCCAGACTAGGAGTACTCATAGCTCTGTGTTATCATGTGTCGGCAGAGGGACGGGAACATCTTGGACTGAGCTAATTCAGTCGATCCCAATTTTTAGAGCAGTCCAGAGTATGATGGGATGTGATCTGCTCATCTGCCTTCATATTTAGTGGGACTAGGGTGAAGAGGGTCAGAAGAGCTGAGGGAAGTGGGAGATGACTATTGCTTCCTCTTAGCTGGAAAGGATGGCAAGAACAACAGCAGTAGTGGGAGATTTATCCTGGAGAAAGGAAGGACTCAGGGGGACCTAATAGCAGCCTTCCAGTAGATATTGAGGACATTATTGAGAAGATGGAGCCTCTTCAGAGCAGTGTAAGGTGAAAGGAGGATGGACAGTGGGTATGCATTGAACTAAAAGGAGTTCAGACTGATGATAAAGACACACTTTTTTCTCTGTGAAGGCCATCAACCATCAGCAGATTGCCCAGAGAAGCTGTACAGTCTCCATCCTCTGAGGTTTCCAAGCCTCCAATGGACAATGTGATCCTACAGATGACCTTGGTTTGAGCAGAAGGTTGTACTAGAGACCTTCTGGAGTCCCCTCCAATCTGAAGTATTCTGTGATACTATGATGAAGTCAAGACAGATGAGCTCATAAGGAGGGCAACACTGCAGGACTTGCTCCACCTCCTCACATGATCAAGTCCAACAAGCAACTATTTTTGTTCCTGAAGGCTGGAAGTAGGTGACTGAGCCATGTCTAAGGCCACAGATCACCATGCACTGGCTTCTTCTGTTCTTATGCTTTTGGAGTTTCTTTTTAGTCTAGATCATTTCACCAAGCTGTTCAGAGCATGGCTTCATGAAGCAGCTGGTGCAACCATGGGCACAGTAAACACACAGCAGAATGAAGAAGAGGTCAGGTAGAGGGTAGACTTGACCAAGGTCTGCTGCAGAAGCTGGTGCACCAGGACACTAGGGCCTGTAGAGCAATGGGTCATACAATGATTGGATGTTGCTTTGGGATTCCATGCTGGTGATGGGTCACTGAAGTCTGGTCTATGGTAGCAGGGGTTAAACTAAGTCATGGTGCTTACAGATAAAGCAGTGCCTGGAGAGACAGTGCTCATAACTCCTCTGGGAAAGAGGACATTCATAGGGGCTCTTCTACCTTCCCACAAATGTCTTAGAGTGGCTCTCTTCTGAGCCAGGACATTGGGTTTGACAAAGCCCATACCCCATCCATGGCATTTCCTGGGCATGAGTCCCAACCCAGGATCTTCCCAGGTATCAGGGTGAAGCAGAAGGAGACTCACAGGGTTTGGCAGCTGACCGATGTGTCTGAGCCAAACAAACCTACTGAGATGCACAGAGATGCAATCCTGCCACTCCCTGCTGTGCTGCAGCCCAGGCTGGAGCTCTCGGGGCCTCTGGGGGAAGAGAGGGATGTTGCAGAGGTTGAGTCAGTGCCTCTGAGCTCAGACCCTCATAAAAAACCTGCAGACCACAGTGGCTGGAAAGGCTGAGGATGTGATGTGCAATACAGGAACAGATTCTCCCTCTGGTTTCTGTGACCTCTTTGCGGGACAGCTTTTGGAGCTGAGGTTCATATCCTCTCCATCCTCTTTTGTTTGGCTGCATCAGAACAAAATTGTCTCTACAAAAACTCCCCGGCACTTCATGTGCTTCCCTTCTGAGGAAACAGAGAGGTCTAAAATCCTGGTATACTGGTCATTTGCAGGGCAGGTACCCAGCAAGGAGGCAAATCTGACCTTGGGGATGCTCACAATTCCTCCAGCTCACTCAGCTCCCTCTTTTCCAGCTCAAGCTCCCCTTTGGGACGTGCGCTGCATTGGCTGGGGAATGCTAGTTCTGTAGCAACTCGACGTCCAGAAAAACCTGCAGTCACACAACTATATATAGCCTGAGAGAAGCCGTGAATATGGTGACGCAGTCTGGAAGTGGTTCCTGGCTGTTCTCCAGCAGCTGGGAGCAAGGCGTGTGGCTTTTGCTTTTTAGGGGCAGTGGTGTGCAGGGGAGGTGGGGGCCAGGGGGTGGGCAGCACGATGGGCTCAAAAGGGGAATTCTTCCTCATGTGGCTCTGAGATTAGGCTGGTGGGCTGACCCAGCAGATATGTGTGATGCCACTTGGGCTGTTTGGGGCTTGGAAGGGTTTCAGTGGTATAGTGACCTGGTCTGGGACTTCACTCAGCTGAAGCTTCCTCATAGATGGGATTTGGAGAAGTCCTGATATGGACATTCATGACATTTCATACAGTGTGTCTGGGGATCCCGTTTAGTCCCAAAAGAGGGGTGAAGGCTCTTAATGCTGCACTCCTGGGAGACTCACAAATTCACTGCTCTGATTTCATCCTCTGGCCTGAGGACCGTAGGGTCTCCTGGGCTGTGAGATCTCATCAGAAGGGATGCACAAGCCATCACTGACCACCATGGCTCCGGCAGGGTCATACCAGCAAGACCAGAGTACACCAATGAGACAGCTAAGCCCAGCTCCCCCAGTCTCCTGATCTTACACATTGCTCTAAGGGCAGCTAACAAAGTGGTGGAGACCTCAGGCTGGACACGGTGCTCCCTCCTGTGCAGGAAGGCAAAGCTGGTGGTGATGATGTGGTGGGGTGGAGACAGTGGGGGTGGACACTTTGCTGGGTGCCACGCTTGTGTTGAAACACATGGGTGTTCAGGCTTGGCCACCTCTGCCTTGCTGCAGAGCTGGCAGCTGCTGGGAGCACCCCAGGCAGGATCCACAACACTGTACCTCCTTCCTCTTATCCCCATGGCAAGAAGAGCTCTACAAAGAGGAAATGGGACATAGGAAGGGACATCTCCAATCTGGCCCCCAAACCGGCCCTCACAACCTCCCTGCTCTGGGGACTAGATCCCATGATGGAGAGGATCTCTATGCTGGCAACTCTGGCATCATCTCCCCTCCTTGCTCAGCCAGCTGCTGCTGCCCTGAGTCCTCTACTGTCCCCAGGTCCTGGGAAGCACCAGTGCTGGGCACAGTGCACAGGCAGGACAGGGTGGTCTGCTGGCCAGTGAAAGCTGTGGGGCTTCATCCAGGACATGTTTTGGCCCTGCTCATGACCTAGAGCCATGTTTGGTGCCTGGCTACTGAGTGGGAACATCTGGGGCCCTTTCCAGGCCAAATCATAAGTTGGCTTGACAGGCTTCACCTGACAAATTTCTTACTGCTACTTGAAGACTTTTGACATGTATCTGGGGGCGTCCATCCCTTTGTAGGTACTCCAAAAGGGGGAATCTGGCCTTGACCCCTTCTGTGACCTTTCAGCACGGAGAGGTTCCTGCAGAGAGCCAGTTCTGCCTATGCTGAGGGAACGCAGGAGACTGTCAGGGCAGCCCCCCCACCCCTGGAGCGTGCTGGAAGCTGCAGTCAGGACTCCATCCATGTCTGGATGTGCAGATCTTGGCTGCAGGTTGCTTTTCTTTTAATGGATTTGCTTTGCCACAACCTTGATTGTTAACACTGGAACCTACTGATGGGAATCAGAATCAGCTTCTGGTCTGCTCCAGTGTTGGTCTGAATTATTCCTTGCACCCAAAGATCATGAACAAGTCTGGGGAGGGCAGCAGTAAACCTGGCACACTCTCCTGGGTGATTTTTCATGTGGACAGCCCTGGCAGGCAAAGAATGTCGTGGAAAGCCAGGCACGGAGCTGGGTTTAATGCATCTTGTAGTGCTTCCCACATCTCGCTTGCTGACAGCAGGACCAGTCCTGGTTCCTCCTTACTGATGTTTGGAAGTGTATGGTCAATGTTATGGGAAAAAGCACCCAGTCCTGCATGCTGTCCCCATGTGTGCTCCCATCTCTGCTCCAGCTGTGGCAGCTCTGGATTCAAGTTCACCTCCTCCCTGCCCACGCTCAGAGGCAGAGCAGTCTCCTGTGCATCAGAACACTGATCCGTAGGTTTTGCAGCACTGGAGGAGAAGAGAGTGACACAGCGGGAGCGCTCGGAACCAGACGGCGCTGCTGCACGGCAGTCTCTGCCCAAATGCTCCATATCATATCCTATAGCATATGTCTAGAGACAGGCCCACAGATTTAGACCTGAAAACGTGTATAATTGCCAGGCAGGACTTCGAGGCTGGAAGAGCTTCAAGAAAAACAGAACTCGTATGCCTTGACAGCAGTGTGGTGGGGGACTGTGAGTGAAGTTTGGTGGGACAAACCCTACCTTTGCACATTACGTAGCTGCAGCAGTGCCTGGAGGTCAAAGCTGGCTCATGCCAGAGCCTGCTCCAGCTGAGAAACTCGCACCACTTGAGTATTTGTTGGCTTGGTTCAAAAATAGAGCTTCCTGGGTTTAGCACCATACACAATATTCCCATATAGCTCTTTTGCTCTCTTCCAACTAGTTTTTTCAGTGCACTGCCTAGAAACTGCCCTGCAAAAACTAGAAAAGGTTCCACTGGTCAAGGATCTTACTTTGGTCAATGACAGGCAGCTGGGAGCAGCACACAGGACTGCTTGTGGAGACTGGTTCCCCTGGAGAGCTAACCACTGCCTTTCTGGGTCTCCAGCATGGGTACAATGCCCGTGATGGCAACAGTGCCACCATCCTCTGCTTCACCAAAGCCTTGTCCCTGTGTTGCCAACCACCTCAAGGGCAAACAAGCTTTCAGGAGAGGCAGGGCATGTTCCCAGCAGTTCAGGGTGGTAGGTGGCTTCAGAAGTGCCCCAAATTGTGGTGTGAGCTGCCCCAGGGGGTATCTGGCTGTGTGGTGTCCCTCCCAGTAACTCAGGTGCTGTCAGAGGGCTCCTGGGGGTTGCACCATTAGCACAGCAATGCCCTGGGCATGCCCGAGGTCTGGGAGTCATGTGAGTCTGCAGGAAGATCGGTCTTGTCAGCCCTCGCACTGGGAGTGAGGAACATCATCCCAGCTTCCCTCCACACCACCCATCCCCCTGCACCTCCCACCACCTTTGCTCTGCGGGATCTCCTCCTACGTCCTCTCTACACCCTAAGCCCTCCCTGGCAGTATCACCGGCTGCAATCCTCAAGCCCCCTCCCTGCAGCAGCATCTCTCCAGTCT
This sequence comes from Todiramphus chloris collaris, assembly GCA_025345505.1. Taxonomy (NCBI): domain Eukaryota; kingdom Metazoa; phylum Chordata; class Aves; order Coraciiformes; family Alcedinidae; genus Todiramphus; species Todiramphus chloris. The sequence goes on from JANVCC010000040.1 coordinate 424,285, forward strand.
CCTGGCCCTCGCTGCCAGCACAGTGGTGAGTGGCTGGGTTCTCCCTAGCCCTTGTTTTCCTTCAGAAGCCAGGTGAAACCCAGTAGTTTTTAGGATCTGTGTTGGCAAAGAAGAGTGAGCAGATGGTGCCCTAAAATCCTCGTGCCCCGAAGAGTGAGCTAGCGATGATTTTTGAAGCTCTTGAGGTATTTTTTTCCAGATCCTGCTGAGTCTGGCGAGAACTATAATTGCAGCTTGGACTGGCTGGAGAGGGCAATACCCGGATGGGCTCCCTGCCTTTCAGGCTGTAATTGGGCCCTGGCGATACAAAGCACAAAGCTCTTTCCTTCCTGTTTGCTGTGCTCCCTCTGTGAAACCTTCCCCTGCCTGTGCTGTGCATGCTGGAAAATATGTAAATACCAGGGCACAGGAGAATTACTCCCTCGTGCCTGCGCCACGTCTGAAATACCCATTAAAAATATATGTTCCAAAAAGAGCACCTCTGCACTGAAGCACAAACTCTCCTGGCAGTGGGGGGCTGTTTGAAGGGAGCGAGAGGGAGATGATCAAAGGGTTTCGCCGTGCACGTCGTCGGGAGAAGGGACGAGATGTGGCCGTCCCAGCTAAATTAGCAGCAGGACCGGGGGTTTTGGAGGCTACACAAAATCAATAGGGCTATCTGGAAATGCCTGCCACTCACGCCTGAGATTGTAATTCAGCAGCGGGGCCCGCGGTGCCGTGCCAAGCCCAGGGAGGGACGCAGCCTCCTGGGCTGCACTGACTCACGGAAGGGGGTCGAGAAGACAGAGCAGATGGGGGAAAGGGGCTGCCAGGACATGGGCTTGTGCAGCAATAATCAGATCTACTGAGGAGTCTTGAGGATGTTCTTCTCCCCCAGCCTGGCTATGTCTGCCCAGCACCAGTGGGATGGGGCTCTGGTGGCATCGCCTCCCTGTCCCCTGTCTGTGAGGTCCCAGTCCAGCTCAGGTTATGGTGTGACAGATTGGTGAGAGTGGTGAGCCCAGTGCCACACACATCCTCCTGGCCCCTTCCCTGCCTCATGGCCTTGGGTGCCTGGGGAACTAATTGCATGTAAATGTTCTGCAAATTTTCCCCTTCAGCTTAGCAGGGGAGATTAAATTGTCCCAAAGACCCCAAGTGATGAGGAAGCACAACCTGGATTTTCTGAGAAACCTGACGGGGGCTCAGAGGGCCTGGGAGATGAGGACTGGTGACGACTCCAGCCCTGGTCTCCAGAAACACCTTTAGGGATGTGCCTGGAGCTGGGGGAGCCACTGGGAAGCAGCTCCCCTCTCCAGGCTGGGCACTGGGATCTCTCAGCTCCAGGCGGCAAGAAAGGGCAACCCACAGAGACGTTTTCCTCTTCAAATGAATTCAGTGTTCAGCTGGAGCTTTCAAAGGAGATTTAAAAAGAGAAGATAAAAAAGAAAGTTAAAAGCTGCCCAGCGAGGGGTGGAAACAGGAACGCGGGGAGAGATCAGGGGCAGCACCGGCAGCAAAGCAGTGGCAGGACCAGCACCGGTGAGCGGTGGGGAGAAGATGAGGAGAGCCTTCATCACACGGCTGTCCAGCCAGGGCATCTATTCCTGTCTTCCAGCACCTGTGTCTGTTGTGGCCATCTGCAAGCTGGGTCTCTGCATCTCCAGAGCCCTGGAGAGCCCAGACCCGGTGACAGGAGTGGGGCTGGAGGCCGACTGCAGTGGGTGACCACGATGGGAGCTGGAAAGCTGTACCTGGGGAGTGGGACCAGCAGTGTGGGAAGGGTGGGATGCAGTGGGGACACAGAGCGAGACACCGGGAGGGAAAATGTTAATCAACTGCAGTGCCTCCCTGAAAGGAGCCAAATGTAAATGAGATAATTAAGCCATTATTTAAAGCCGGGAGACGGTGGGGACAGGCCCGGGGTGGCCGGACTGCATTTTAATCAGCTGCCTGGCTGGGGCTGGTGAGTCCATGTTCGTGTCCCTGCCTCTGCATCTCTGCCTGTGATGCCAGGCTCGCTGGGTACCACAAAGCCCCTCCGTGAGCTGTTGGGCTGCGACCACGTCGTGCCCTCTCTGCCCAGCCACTGCCATCCCACTTCCCCAGGTACTGGACCACATCAGAGGGTGAAGGGCTCAGGTGTGGGTGTAGCTACACCTGTGTTACCACCTTTCTGTGGGATTGCTGTTAGGCTGCAGGAGTCCCTCTGGTGCCTCAGTTTACCTGCTTTTGCTGGTTCAGATGCTAAAATCTGGTAATGAGAATAGGCAGAAGTGGTGAGGATAAATTCACCCAAGGAAAAGTAGAACATAAAAGCTCTGGCGATGGTGGCTGGACTGACCTCCAAAGGCAATGACTAGGCTTTTGGAACCTTTTTGTACCTTCTTGCATGAAGTTACAAGGTGACCAGAAGAAATCCAAGTGTCTCGGTTTCCCCCACCTCTGGAAGCAGTGTTGAGCTTCGGAGAACCTCTCAGCACAATGTGGAGCTCCAAAGGTCACTTGTGAACTGCGGTGAGCCAGCGTATGTGGTAGGACAGGCTTTTCTTCCTGCATTTCTTTGTTTTGGTCAGGAACGGAAAAGAAAACCACTTCCAAAGCTGTCCATGACAAGGGATGTGAACTCGTTTCATTCCCTGACATTGGGAACATCCTTCCCTGTGGTGGAAGATCCGGTTCCTGAAAGCAGAGACCTCTGAGCAGCAGGGAGAAAATGAATGGTTGTTTGCAGCCTTTTCTCATACACCAACTGGGATCCAGGTGAGATGAAGTTAGTAGGGGCCGGGTTCAAAGGAACCCAAGGAGATGTTTGTTCTGTGGAGCATCCTTAAGGGGAGGTCCTCTCTGCAGGGGGAGTGGGTGCTCCCACTTCACATGGGAGGTGTGAGCATTGGAAGACAAAAGGGAAAAGCCCATGGAGAGCTCTTAAGCAGAAAGGCAGCACCTCTGTAAGTGCAGAAAACCCTGTTCCGTGAATGTCTGGAGATCAGGGAGCAAGGAAGCATTGCACACGCCAGCCACATTTGTAATCTCTTCCCCAGGCACCTGGCATTGTCCCTGATGGAAACAGGGAACCAGGTTAGAGGAACATCTACCGTGTGCCTATAATACAGCCCTTATCTTTCACAAGGTTTCTTACCGTATGGCTAAAGAGTAAATTAAAAGCCTGATCCAGAGTGGTTTTCAAGTGCTTTACTCTTATTTAGGTACCTAATTCTGGCAATTTCCATTCCTTTGCAGAGCTGGGCCCTTAAATCCTGAAGACACTTCAGAAAACGTTATCCAGCATCCCCCCCTTTAGCAAAAGCTTACCCAGCGTCCTTCCTGCCAGTCCACGGACCCCTGAGCATCCAGGCAGCGACAGCGGCTGACCCCTGGCCGTGTCCCTCCCAGCGAGCTGCCAGCACCTGCGGGGTGGCCACCGAGGGGGCTGGTATTTCAAAGCCCGCTGCCGGGTCGCACCACGCTGACCCACCCGAGCGTGAATCCAGCCTCCCCCCCTCGCTTTCTTTACCCAAAGCAGGAGTTTTTTTTTTTGTTTTTGTTTTTTGTTTTGTTTTTTTTGATTTTTGATTTTGTTTTCCTTCTCTCCACCCAACCAGCCAGGCTGCAGCTGCCTCTCCTCTCCCGGGCATGGGGAGGGACTTCAGGTGCAATCGAACTCTAAATACTTGGCACCGAGGACGCTGCAGTTGTGCTGCGCAGTTTTTATTTGTACGCTCGGCGTGCGGCTGGGCAGGTATCGCCTTTACACCTTCCAGATTAGGAAACGGGCTTGCAGCGTCCTCTTCTCCCTTCCCCCACCCCCTGCCCCCACCTCAGCCCTTGGGGAGAGGTGAGCGCATCAGCCACACTGGAGAGGTCCTTTTGGGTACGGTCACGGATGGTATCCAGGGCTCAGATCTCAGTGGCTCGGGGCAAGATCACACAGGTTTAGTTTGGCAGCTATGCTGGAAGTGCTTTATAGCTCGGAAACCATTTGAGGAATGAAGAAAGCAAATCCTGTGTGATTTACACAGCCGATCCCATAGAGATGAGGGGGTGCTGCTAAGTCTGGAGTCACACATGGTGCAGGAGTTGCAATGCCTTGGTCCAAACTGGCCATCAGATGGTGTGGAACAGGAGGCAAAAAGGGTGGCTCTTGGTGCTTTCTTTGACATAGGAAAAATTAGCATTTCCTTTTTTTTTTCTGCCTGATATTCACAGGCAAGAAAAAATTAGCTGAATAACCTTTCTCCGAGCCATGAGGTGCACTGCTGTGTGACTCAGTTTCCCTAGCTGAGGGACACCAACCCTTTCTTCCCATCCAGCAGTGTGGGAAGGTTTGTGCACCTCTTCCTTAAGGCAAAGCTCTCTTCAGAGCATCCAGATGGGAAGAGACTCTGCACCTGAGTGTCTTTCATCCCAATTCCAGGAGCGAGTGTTTCCCAAACTGCTGGTGAGCATGTTCTAGAACCATACAGTTGCATATGCTGGAGACAAGAGGAGATGCTGACTGGGCAGCTGCTGTGGAGAGCACAAACACAGCCTGGTGCCTTCATACCTTGGGGCCAGCAAGGGCCTAAGCAGTGGGCCCCAGGTTACAATCCATTCTGTGCCGAAGGAGATGCTGTAAGAGCTCAGAGGAAGCCTCACAGTGCTTTGGTCTCGCTACCTGTGAAGGAGCCATCAGGGGTGGGCAACCTTCATTTGTAGAGATCTACTTGAAGATATCTCGGGGTGGCAGAGGTGACTCCCAGCCTTGTTGAGCAGAGGGACAGCAATGGCCCTGAAGCTTGACACCATGCTGCAGAGCATTTTCACACCATCCCCTTCGGGGTGGAAGCGTGGCTGTGAGGTGGCCAGGGCTGGGGCAGGGCTGTGGGCCATGCTGAGCGGGACCTGGTGACATTGCAAGGCTGGATCTGTGCCTGGAGGGGGAAAGCTTGGTGCCACAGCCTGCAGTGATGGCACAGCTTAGCAGGCTCCCAGCCATGCTATTGGTCCCTAGTCTGCTGGTACTGGGTGGTGGACTGGGGGGTTGGGGGTGGCTTTTGCAGCCTGCGCAGTGATTCCAGGCAAATCTGTCTCAGGATCAGACAAAACTAAATAAAAAACCGACTCAGTGCCCCAAGCACGTGTAAAGTTGTTTTCTCAAGGGTTTGTCCAAACGCCGAAGTTCCCATTCTCCCAGCAGGAAGAGGAGAGAAAAAAAATCCAGGCACAAAAGCCTTCGGAGCAGGCACTGGCTGGCGAGGGTGGGAAGGAGGCCAGGTCTGGGCACCCGTGCGGTGGCAGTAATTTTCCACACGCGGTGGATTGGGTGAGGCTCTCGGTCAGGAGTGTATTCTGTTTTTTTTTTCCCCTTCTTCCCCACCTCCAGAGACCGGTGTTGGATGGGAGCCCGGGAGAGGGAAGATAAAGGTCTTCTCTATCAGACAGCTGTTGAAAGATCTCAAATAAAGAGGCAGGCATTGCTCAGAAACCGTTAGAGGCAGCAAATGTGAAGGGTAAACTGCAGGACAGGTACTGTTTGTCGCCTTGAGAGGCCTTTGAAGATCCCTCCTCCCCTGTCCATGCTGCTTGCCTGATCTCTGCCTGCATGGGGCTCAGCAAGCTGCTGCCCTGGTAGGATGGGCAAACTGGGCAGCTTCCCTGGCAGCCAGAGGTGGCAGGCAGGGGTGGGGTATCTATCTACTGGGGTGGGGTAACCTCAGACTGTCCCTCCATCCCTCCCGTGGTCCCCAGTGTTGGTGGCTGCCCTGAGGTGTGCTAGCTGGGAGCTGTGCCCAGGCACACTGGCAACCAGCCCTCACCCTGTCCTTGCTACCCCCCATGTCTCAGCCTGGACACATCCCAGGGTGTGACAGACTGCCCCTCCCCAAGCCATTCCCATCCCTCCTGCCGTGCATCAGCCCCAGAAGCCCCAGGAGGACGTGGGTCGGGTGCAGGGCACGCACCATGGGCCTGGCCATCGCGTTGTTGCCACGCTGTAGTGTGTCATAAACCTAATCAGATCTCACGCTCCAGGGAGCAATTCACTTCCCCACGGGAAAGCGTGAGACGCTTGCGCTGGGCCTCGCACGTGGCTCCCCGCCTGCGGCACAGTGCCCGGCGGGGGACGGAGGGCAGGCTGGTAGGGCTGGCATGATTGCTGGGGCTGCTGGGCAACTGTGCTGAGATGGGCTCTGCCCCAAGCCAGGAGGCATGGGCTGGGCCACCCTGGTGTGGCCCGCAGGGAGCTGGCTCCCAGGGATGCTTCTTGTTGCCTCCATCCCATCCATCCAGTCACTGCTGCATCCTCTCCTATCCCTCACATCCTACCCATCCTATCCTGTCCCATGCTTTCACATCCCGTTCTATCTCATCCCCTGTTTTATTTTATGCTTTGCCATGCCACCCCTTCTGCTTTATTCTGTCCTATCCCTCAGTTTATCCCATCCCATCCCATCCCATCCCATCCCATCCCATCCCATCCCATCCCATCCCATTCCTTTTGTTTTATTCTGTCCCATCTCCTCTGTTTTACCTCTTCACACCCCACCCCATCCCTTCTGTTTTATGCTGTCTCATCCTGTCCTTTCCAAATGGTTCCCTCCCTTGCTATTCCATTTCATCATGTCCTGGTTGTCTCATCCTGCTCTGCCTGTCCTGTCCTGTCCTGTCCCATCCTGTCTTATCCTTCCCCAGCAACAGCCATGTCCCTGTCTGCATCTCCTGGTGACCAATCTTTGCAAGCGTCTGGTCCCAACCAGTCCCCAACGGCCACCCATTTTCCTTCCATCCCAGCCCTGTTCCCACTGGGTGCATGTCCTGTGGTGCCACCCATGCCAGATGAAGGAGGTGTGGTGGTGGAGCAGAGCCAGGACACCAGGAAACCCGCTGTGGGCTGTCACAACACACGCCCACTTTCACACTGGGACCAGAGGCTGCCAGGAGGACAGGCAGCAATGAGTTCAGGGTGAGCTGCTCCCAGGGCATCCCTCGGGCACAAATTTCCCCCCAGGACCTTTTTCTACAGCTCCTGTCCAATGCATCTACCTCCTCCTTGGGTAATTTTGCACGTATCCAGCACTGAGTCATGGACAAATGTCAAGCAGGGGCTGATTTACACCAAATTGTCTGTGGTCTAATTGTGTGGCATGCAGGAAGGACTGGCGAGAGTGGGGTCCTAGCCCTGGGGAAGGCAGGGACCAGGCTTTCACCAGGTGTCGGGGTACGGCTGCCTTTGTGAATTTTGCAGTTACGGAGGGAAATGATATAGACCTGCCCTTGACTCAGCCATTTTATAGCATCTCTGGAGCTCAGTGAAGCTGGCGCTAAACCTCGGTCGCTTTGATCATGACAAATAGGAGCTGGGAAGCCAAATTCAGTGCAAAGTCACCGGCTGCCTGTGAAGCTGCTGCTTTTTTCAGCTTTTAGTTGTCTATCTGGTGCGTGGCTGGTGACTCTGCCACCTGCACTGCTGAGACCTGGAGGGTACTGTCCGAGCTCCTGCTCTGTGAATCCAGAGGAGCCTTGGGATGCTGGTGGAACCAGTCCTGCCCACGTCTGCTCTCACCAGTGTGGGAGGAGCTGGCCTGGGGGATGCAGAGGGATGGTGTCTTGGACCTCAGCTGCGTTGGTGTCTTTGGCTGACGGCAAATCTTGTGCTTTTGACTCATCGATTGTGTCTTCCTGGGCAAGAAGATATCCTGGGGTGGGCAGCTGGGTGGTCACAAAGTTGCCGTCCCAGTTTGCTGGGTGGAGGAGAATGCACAAGGGTCTGTGAGGACACTGGTGGCCTACGTCACCCAGCTTCTGGCCTCCGCAGTTATTCCTGTTCCTCCAGAAGCTCACCCGGCTTTGTGGCAGGGTGCAAGGCAGGGGACAGCATGTGGGGCTGTGAGCCTCACTGAGATATGGCCCCAGTGCGTGTTTTTCAGCCCCCGAGCTGAGGGAGCGGTCCCTACGTGCACGGACCTCTCCAGGCACCAGCAGGAGATCTGTGAGTCTCCTGGCGAGGCAGGATCTGGGATGTCTGACTGGGGGGTGCTCGCAGTGCTGGGACTGTGTGCACTCTCTTCTCACTGCATCCCCAGACAGATGCCCTCAGAGGGACAGCAGGTCCCCTGAGCCCTGCTGGGCTGTGGCGTGGGGAACACATCTGTCCCCAAGTGTGCACGGGGAGGGGGATGTCACAAGCAGGCAGCGGGATGCAGGGAGGGGGGAAGGCAGCCATCCGCTCCCCGCTCCCACCGTGCCTCGCTCTACTTGCTGCGGTCCCCAAGCTCCCTTCCCTTCCCCTCCGTTGCCTTTTATGCAGCTCGCCCAAGGCTCCAGGGCCTGGGGATCTTTCCAGGCTTCCCCAGCTGGGGTTTGGCAGCTCTAATTTTAGGCACTTCTCAGTTTTGCTTTCTCGCCGCTCGGTTGAGAAAAAGCGCTTGTGCAGGGAGGCGAGCCCGGCCCTTCCCCACCACTGCTGGCTTTCTCTTTGTCTCTCTCCCCTGCATGCTCCCACCGGGTGCCTGCTGCACCGAGATGCTGGTGGACGTTAATAAGCTCTTTTGTAAAGCTGGTGCTTTTTCAGGGGTTTAGAGTGGGGATGAATGTGGAGCCAGGGCCCCTCCATACCTTCTGCCGCCCCACAGTGATGTTCTCCAGACCATGGTGTGACACCTCATGCCCCCCTACAAACACTCAGAAGGGCTCAGGTTCAGGATGAGAGCCTGCAGGCTCAGAGAAAAGCCCAGCCAAGGACACCAGACTGGCCGTGTTTTAACCACAGTGACCCAACCCCTTTCAGTCTGGGTGAGCCTCTGGGAAGAAGCTAGAAAATGTCTTGCTGCAGGAAACCCAAAAGCTAAACACGGAACCAAAAAAAGCGATGGGATCAATCTGTGCACAGAAAACTCAGCACAAGCTCATTCAGCCCTTAGGTCCTCCCTTGCACCCTGCTAGAGCGGCTGCAGGATGTGACCCTGGACCTGGTCAGCCTTGGGGCTGAGTCAGGACAGCTGGTGAGCTTTAATTCAATAGTCCAAGCTAAGGACAGCCCTGGGTGTGCAACAGGATATTTTGCCCAAACTCCTCACAGTGCAATTTGGACACAGAAAATGTACCAGCAACCCGCTCCCCGCTCCCCAAGGGAAAGTATCTTCTGGGGAAGAGGAGAATTCTCGAAAGTATCTTCTGGGGAAGAGGAGAATTCTTTTTCACCAAAGAAGAAAAAAGTCAGGTGAGGGACAGAGGAGGTGGTGGCAGCTGGGAGAGCAGGCTGTGTGGATCCTGCCCGCAGGGTACTTCTGCTCGCAAACGAGAGTCACGTTGGGTTTTGTCCGGTGTATCCGATGGGGCTTTCATCTTCCAGCAGGAAACGGCTGGGGCTGGATCTGTCTAACTGGATTGTGAGCTGCCTGCTCCTGAAAGGGCTCTGCATCCCATTATCCATAAACTTGTTCATGGCACACAGCTAATTCAGGCAATTTGTGACACGTTTACGCTGTCGATATAATAACCAACCCATTGGCCTTAGACGGGCTGGAGCACCGTGTCATGAACAGCAATCTGCAAATCAGGCTCTTAACGCGGGTCCTGCCTCCCCTGCATCTGGGGTGCGCGGCCAGGGCTGTGGGACCAGTGGCAGGACCCGTGCTGGGCTTCGGCAGAGGCCACGATGTGCACCCTCCCTGCTTTTGGAGCCTCTCTGCTGCCCGCGGGGAGATGGGCTGGCAGGGTCCCCAAGGAAGCACTGCCCCGCAGGTGATAGGAAGCTTAACTGCTCCCCTCACGCTGGCACCCCTCTTGTCACAGGTTTGCAGGCCCCAAATCCAGCGTTATCAGAGGGCCGCAGCATCAGAGCGAGGCCCAGCTGGCTCCTCTCGCCCTCTCCGCTCCCCATCGCTCACGTGGAGCGAGCGGTGGGTGGACGCGGCTCTGGCCCTGCTTCGCTGCCAGATTATTTCTGGGCATCGCCACAGACGGACGCTGCAGGGAGCGCGCAGGCTGCGGAGCAGGGGCGTGCTAGGAGCTGTGCTGGGGGGCACAGCAGGGGGCACGGCAGCTGGGGGCCGGGACCCTGCTCGCCCTGCCTCCCCAGCATCCTTTTTCCCCATCACCGGCCCTGCTGCTGCCCGGCAGCCATGGCCTGGGTAGGCTGCCCGCTGCCACCGCCATCCTCCCCCTCCCTGCCGCCGGCTGTGAGCACGGTGCGTCATCCGGAGCTCGGCTAATTCGGGGGCAACTATTTTGTGCCTGAGATGGATCATGCCGCACGCTGTGCCAGGGCCCCCGCGCTCCCTGGCCCAGATACCCCCCCCTCCCACCTGGACCGCTTCCCCCTGCCTCCCGTCACCAAGGAGAGAAATTAGCAGCGGGGGGAAGCGGTGGTTTCTGACGCAGGGCTCGCACCGCTAATCACCCAGCGCCAGGAGCTGCTCCCGGCCCCCCTCGTCTCCACCGTCACAGCCGCCCTGACCCCGTCCGCGGGAAGGGTCAGGGACCCAGGGCTGATTCGGGTCTGAGCGCGGCTGTCACGCTCCTTCTGCAGACACGGTGCAGCTGCTCCTCGCCGGGCACCGCGGGGGGTTGCTTCGGGGTGGCCGTGTTGACCCAGGGGTGAAGCTGCTCCTCAGACACCCCCGTGCAGGTGGGGTCCTCGGGGTGACGGCTGCGAAGCACAGCATGGGGATTTGTCCCAGGAAAGCGGGGTGAAGGACTGTGCCTGCTCTAGGGTCTCCTCTGTGGGGCCCACAGAGGGCTGGGGAGCATCTGCAGAGATGAACAAGGTGCCGGACAGGATGGAGAGGGATCGCTGTGCTCAGCTGAGATGCATGCGCAGGGGGGGTGAGGTGGGTGCCCACCAAGTGCTGGCTCCACAGCGGATCTGTGGGATGCCCAGGCTGGATGTGCGGACAGGGTCACGTGCCCTTTTGAGAAGATGCCTGTGTGGGAGTTTGCCTCGAGGAGAACTGTTCAAGCACAGCTTTTTCTCCTCGCAGCCCCCACGCTCTGTGCTCCTGACGTGGCTCACAAGCTGCCGGTGCCGGGAGAGCCATTGCAAGGGCAGCCGTGGTGGGACCATCCTCCCCAGGTGGGCACAGAGCAGCCAGGCTGCATGTCCCTGGGCTTTGCGTGCAAGGCTGTGCCGGGCGCTGGAGATCACACGCACACACACAGTGCTGCATTTGAATCCCACCAGCTTGTCTTGAAGCTGATTTTCATAAACCTTCCCGGACTCAGCTTCAGTGAGATCTGGTGTTGTCCTGCATGGACAGGCATGGGAAAGCCAGCTCACATAGATGGGTGTGCTTTGGGGGGCTGGGGGGTTGTTACGTATCCCCATCCTCCCCTTCAGATGAGGGCAGGATCACAGGGGAGAAGGGAAGGAGGTGTCCTGGAGACACATTCATAGCCCTGGTGGGATCTCAAGAAGCATCCCTAAAGCGCACACAGTCCCCAAGGACACGTGTGGTGGGGGGGGATGAACAGCCCCTTGCTCCAGCACAACGGGGATGCAGCATGTTCTCCACTGCGTAAAATGAAGCAGGATGCGGAGAGAAGAACGGCTTTGAACAGTCAATTTCCATCGCTGAAAGCTGACAAGTTTAAAACAGCTAATGTGCCCCGCAAGATGAGGCCTTCAGAGATTTACAGCTCTCCTCGGCTGACTGCTCCCATACGGTGTGCATGTCAGCCAGGGAGCCTTTTAAAGAACCAAGATAAAGCTGCAGTGAGGCCGCATTGCCCACCAAATGGATGGCAGAGAGGGAAGAAAGGAAGGAGAGAGGTTTCTCTGTGTGGTTTTTTTCCCATCAGACAGGCTGCTGAGCTCATGTCCCCTCCTGCAGCCACCACCACAGAGTAACTGGAGGTCAAGGTCAAAGCAGCCTTCCTGGAGCAAAGTTTTCCTTAGCTGCCATAGGAGGTCTGCAAAGTGCTGCAGGAGCCATCAGGTGCCCACCGGAGTGAGCTGGGGCAGGAGTTAGTGGGATGTGTGGGTGGCACCCGCTGGCAGGGTTCATTGTATGGGGCAGGACAGCCCCATGGGGTGAGGAAGCCCTGGGGATGGGCAAGAACCAGCCTGACCCCTTCGCTGCAGGCTGACAGGCTGGTGCTGAAGTGGGTGAAATGGTGGGGACCAAGCTTCTGTGTGGGGTCAAGTGAGAGCGTCAGGTCTTAGCAGGACCCCAGCCATGGTCATCATCCCCTGGAGGACTCACACAAAATTTAGGACCTGCTGCTAAGCTCTTCCATTCTGTTGCCTCCCTGCTTTCTGTGCCAGGTCAAGGCCAGGCTAGGATGTCATGAACCCTCCTCAGGCAATCTAGACTCTTGATCTGACTTCTCTGTTCCTCCAGCTCGTCTATTGCAGCCAGAAGCATCATCTGCTTGAGCACACCCATGACCACCACTGAGCTTTCTCACATGCACTGGGGAGTCAGCTGGCCAGGACCGTGCCAGAGGACCTTGGGCACATGGGGTGTCATGGTACATGCCTGCCCAGCCCCAGCATACTTGTGGTGTCTGCAGCATGGGAGCCGTGACTGCCATCACCCTCTGCTCCCCCTCTGCCTGACAGAAGACATTGTGAATGGGTGCCAGGAGGCAGTTCACCTTCCCTGAGGTTGCCGGAAGAAATGGCCTGAATGCACCGTGTCCTGAGAGCACCTCTGCCTCCCTGCCAGAGTCAATGCACTGGCTGGGGTGAAGGTGTGTGCAGAGGATGACAATGGTCCCCATTTCCAGGCTATTGGTCTGGGACACTGATATCTTCTGGACTACCAGGGCCCACATTGATTCCTCTGCCCAGCACAGCTCAGGCTCTTCTGTGTAGACCAAATCTGCAGCCATGCCAGCAAGATGCTACTGCATCTGTAAAGAGGCAGGACCAAGGATCCTTGTTCCTAAGCAGGCCAATAAACTCAAACCATGCAGGAAGAAGTTTCGTGCCTCCATTTGCCACTGTTGGCCAGAAGGTCACAGAAACACAGAATGGTAGGGGTTGGAAAGGACCTCTGGAGACATTCTAGACCAACCCTCCTGACAGCAGGTTCACCTAGGGCAGGTTGCACGGGAACGTGTCCAAGTGGGCTTTGCATGTCTCCAGAAGAGGAGATTCCACAGCTGTTCCAGTGCTCTGACGCCCTCAAAGTAAAGAAGTTTCTCCTCATGATTAGATGGAACTTCTAATGTACAAGTTTGTGTTCATTACCTCTTGTACTGTCACTGGGCACCACTGAAAAAAGACCGGTCCCATCCTCCTGACACCCACCCATTAAGTCTTTATAAGCATTGATCAGATCTCCCCTCAGTCTTCTCTTCTGCAGACTAAAAAGACCCCATTCCCTCAAACTTTCCTCATCAGAGAGATGTTCTAGTTCCCTCTTCATCTTTGTAGCCTGCTGCTGTACCCTTTCCACCCCAGAGGCCAGGACACCCCAACTCCTCCATTCATCCTGGACTGGGAGGGACTTTCCATCCCAGTACCTAACTGGTGTTGCTCCTAGCAGTGAGGCTGATGGCAGCATCCGGAACACTTGGTGCCGTGGTGTCACCTGTCCCCAGTACACCAAGAGCTGGATAGGCAGCTGGCACCCCAATACCAGCTCATGGCTCTCATGGTTCCTGGTGCAGAGGAGTGGGATGGGTGAACAGGAGGAGGGCATGCAGGAGAAGGCAGAGCCATTGTTTCCCTTTACTCCTCTCCATCACAGCTCTGACCACGGTGGCGGGTGTAGGTAGGCTTTGAACAACACCCAGGACAGTCATCAGCCCTGACACAGGGGAGGGGGACACCATTACTGTCCCGAGCCAGTGGTTTGAGCATACGGCCTCTGAAACCCCTGCCCGCTTGGGAGCAAAGAGCCCCTTACCTGCTCAGCTCGGTCCGTGGCTCTGCTCATGATGTTGCCCAAGACTCACGTTCTCCCTGCCCTTCTCCCGAGGTGCCCAGCCATGGCTGGGATTCGGGGCGGTGGGGGAGAAGCATCCCCTTATCTCTTTTCTCTTTGTGCAAACACACGAGCCCTCTTGGAGCCGCCGTGTGATGCCGTCAGCCGGAAAGCTGCAAAGGCGGGGAGGTTGCCCAGCTTCTGTCTCCTTCCCAGCAGGTGTGGCTGGCCCTGCCAGGCAGATGGCTCAGCGCCTGGCAGAGATGAGTGCTGGCGCCAGGAGCAGCTGGCTCCATCCGTACCCGGGCCAAGAGCGGGGATGCTGAGCAGCGTGGGGAGCTCACGGCAGGCAAATGAGGCAGTGACCTCCCCTGCCAGGCTCAGGTTGTGCCGGGCACCTCTGGGTTCTTGCACACATAAGGGGTGTGCTGCCAGCTCCTGCCTCTGCCTGTGGGGCCCTGCGGTGGGGCCTCTGAGAGGGTGCTGGCAGGGACCAGCAATGCCCCCCAGGAGACAAGTGTCTCTTGGGCATAGCCCAAAGCCCAGCTCTGATGCAGGAACCTCCAGGACACATTTGTTCCAGTGAGACCTGGGTACCAGTCATGCAGATGGGCCTCTCCTTGCACCCTGAAGCAGCTGGAGCACAGAGATGAAGAACCACAGGGTAGACCCTGCTCTGAGCCATCAGCTCCCATCCCAGGTTTCCTCCTTGCTGCCTGGCCTAATGAGCTGCTGGGCGATCCACAGACCAATTGGAAGCCCTGTCAGAGCCAGGCCAGGCACTACCTTGTTATTTCTGACCAGCAAAGTGGGGAAACCAGATCTTTTTCATCCACTGGCCACCACTCCGTGGCATTGTGCAGCTCCTGGCACAGCAGGGCAACCTTCCAACCCTCCAAAATCAGAACGGGTCAGAGAAGATGGGCCACACCACCCCAGACTGTGAGGAGGGGAGGCTGTTCCTCCGATGGGTAAGGGGAACAGCAGATGTTGGGTTTTTTTCCCATGCAAAGCTTGTAGTGTGCAAACCATGACGATAACAACAGGGGGACTGCAGAAGCTCTTGTGCTGTGATGGGCAGTCATGTTTGTGAGGGGTAGGTGCAGCAGCCTCGCGCCACGCAGAATGGGCTCTTTTTCTGTGCAGTTATTAATATCTATTTACCTGGCTCTGTGTGGAGGCAAAGAGCAAATGAACAGCACCAGGGCTGACAGCCTCAGAGCTTAGTGCAACCATCTCTTGAGACTGACATGAAGGGTTAGGAGAAGCTGTTCTTGGGGACCTGGCTTCCTAAGGGGCAGAGGAGAGATGGAGGGAGTCTGGTCCACGGGAGCAAAGTCTCTGGGCAGGCTGCCCCCGACATGCAGGCTCCTCCATCCTCGTCTTGCAGCCGGTGCTGGAAGTGGAAGTTTTGAAGTCAAGCACGGAGCTGTTTTCTTGGTATTTCCTGCCCCCGAGAACAGGAAGCAGCAGCAAAGCCCAGGAGGGAGCTGCTCTTGGGAGATTTCCAGCCTGACACATTTTTATCTCTGCCTACGGGAAAGGGGGAAAGCTCCGTGCTCTTTCCCTCATCCCATGCCCAGTGCTGGAAGCTAATGGCCCAGATTCAGGCTGACTTGGGCCTTGGGAGGTGGATTGCACAGAAACGTGGCAGTTTGAATGATTTTTCCATTTCACTCTCCCTTGTACCACTCTGACCTGAGCCTTATTTGCTCGAGCTCTAGGATAACCATGGAGATGCTGTCTCACAAACTGCGGTGTGAGAAACGGCCGGTGGTGATGGATGTGTGTCCACCCAGGCTATCCCACTGATATGCTGCTCTCCAGGTACTATCCCTTCATCCCCATTAGCTGCAGGTCCAGTCCTGCCCCGTAACAATTCTACCCTGTCAGGTCTGGAGCAGCATCTCATCACCACCCCCAGTGCCCCCTCTTGCATTAAAAGTCTGGGTCCACGCTGGAAACCGCTCTGTGCACACAAGGCTCCCTCAGCCCACCAGGGCTAGGGTGCAAAACCTGATGTTGTCCCACGCTCTGGTGCACAACATGTCATCTCTGTGACATCTGGATCACAGGGATACCTGCTGCAAGACCATGTTCCCCTCCCCAGTGCTGATGGTCGTGATGGGACAAGGCCAGAGGAAGGGCAGGTTTGTCTTGTTCCTGGTGCCAGGAAAAGACCCTGTCATGGCAGGAGTTACTCCCCATCAGGACTGCCAGAGTCTGTTCCTGGCAGGCCACGGCAGCAGTCTCCGAGGAACGTGAACAGCACATTATTAACAATCTTTTAAAGAGCTGCCAGTGTGTCCCGGGTCCCTGTTTATTTCTGCATATGGCCTGTCCACTGCTGAATGCAGCATTCACGGGAGATGTCATCTCAGCTTAAGGTGGTCTATTACTTACCCCAATCAAACTCCTGCAGTAGGTGATTCCTCCTCTGGATAAGGACAAAATCCCATAGAAGGAGAGGGTTTATTATCCTTTTAAATCATTCTTGCTTTTGTTTTCCTTCTCCTGAGGGATACGTTTGTGCAGAGCGGATGTTGGATCAAGGGTGTCCAAGCTTGGAACACGCTGATCTCTGGATCTGCTGCCAAATCACTATGTGCATGGATGCCGGGGCTGTTTCTGTGGCTATGCCCTGAGTGCACCCTACGATGGGGAAATCTGGGGATGCATTGGCTGGAGGTGACATAGCTGGGGAGCAGGGACATGCCCAGAAAAAGATGCTATGACAGGGCTAGGGTGGTTGACAGCTGAAGCTGCCATCCATGGCTTTGCTCCAGGTCCACTCTGGTGGCTGCAGCCCACTGACAAGGGCACTCCAGACACTGCCCTGAAGGATGGTGAGCTCAGTGCAAAGAGCAGTTATTCCATTGGTCATATGGTCACAGAGGCACCAACTGGGACATGCACCAAAAGCTATGGGGCTTCTGTCCTTTTTTGTGCAGCGATGTCAACGTCAGCCATGGGACAAAGCAGCATAGAGCTGCCTGCCCTGTGGGCCTCAGCAAGAGCAGGATCCAGGGGGCACATTTTGGCCAGGTCTTCTCTGACCAGCTCTTGTGGGGACACGGTCTGTTTTGAAGGAGCTGGAGTTCCCCATCCCAGATGTCCTGAGATTCCACTGATCAGGAAGTGTACTGGACATGACAAGGTTGTCTCCAGCTGCTCTTCAGGGGCATTCAGCTGCCTGGTACTGCACTGGGTCTGCACACAGACAAGATGTCACAAGCTGGGGCTGGGATGCTGGGGGAGCCAGCACCTGGAACATTTCTTTGGAGGATGCCTGCTTGGATTTTCATGGGCCCCTGGGACATCCTCAGTCCTTCCACTTCTGTGCTCTCTACGCATGACTTTTCCAGCTCTCCAGGCATCGCTGCAACTGCCTGTGGCAAAGCCACCTGAGAATGGCAGACCATCCAATTCTGGCCCAAAAACGCATCCTAGGAGAAGGAAAGACCAACAACACCGAAAGCAATAAAGATCACCTCTGTCAACGCTGAGATGCCATTGGCACTGTGCGGGCGCGGGCAGCCTTTGCCCAGCTCTTGGCACAACAGCCAGCACCGTGGTGATGGAGACAGTGGCACACAAATCACGCCGATCAAACCACGGGAGGAGGGTTCACGACTGAACCTCAGTTTCTTTGGAAGCAGCAGATCTGGGTCTGGTTTCTGGGTGCCTACAAAGGGCAGGACCTCGGTCCGTGTAAGTGGTGGCAGGTGCTGGGGGGGTTGTGCAGAAAGTTTGCTGCAGGGCAGTGCCACCCCCTCCAGGAGTGAGCAGGGGGTGAGGACCCGCTGGGACAAGCAGCCAGAGCCTCTCCGGCCATGCGTGCTTTTCCATAAGCAGTCGCCTGGGCAACTGTGAGCGCGGAGCCAGACAAACCATCAGGATGAGGAGCCATTGTGTTCGTTCAGGGAATGATTCCCAGCCCTTTCCCCCAGTCAGGGGGCATTGTGGGTCGCCCCATTTTTCTGACCCCAAGATGAGCAGCAAATGGCCCTGCCTGGGGCTCCTTGGCAGGCTGGGGGTGGGTTATCTCTCTCCCCAGAGGGGTGGGATGATAGGGGAGGGACATCACAAGGGGGGGGGGGGGGGTGTGTGTCCCCTGCCAAGGAAAAGCTGCCAAATGCGTGTGAATTGAGACCAGAGGGGATGTCCCAAACCAGAATCAAGCACAGGGATGGGCCCGATTCCCACACCCTTACATTTCACCCTCCGTGAGGTTTCCCTCTCTGTTAGAACTTGCAATAAGCGTGCATGTGCGGGTGCGTGCCCAGAGCAGCCAGCTCTGCTGCTGAGGGAAGGGGGTCCCCATCTAGCTGCATTTCTACCTCTCTGCAGTGAGACCCTCTCCTTTTTTCTCTTGTTGCTGCCTCCTTGGCACCTGCTTGCCCTGGATGAGGCTGCTGCTTTGCTAATGAGCTTCAGCTTCTCGCTCAGGGTCCTGCTCACCGCTGGAGTGCAGGGACTCTCCAGGCTCATGTGCTTAGCTCAGCCCCACGGTTTAAATCCCTGCCAAGAGAAATGGAAGAATCTGGTGCAGCCAGGCCTGGAAAAAAGCACAGCAAGGACAGTCTCCGATTAACCCTTCCCTCGCCTGCCCTCGCTGCTCCCCTCTCCTCCCTTCCCACGCGCAGGCTTCGCAGCCCTCCTTCCCACACCTTGCTTCATGAGGTTTTCTCTACCTCTGGGGGAAAAGCAGCATTTCTTATGGGATTGCCCGGAATACCCAGGGACCGAGTATTCCCACGGCACTTGAATCCACGCCCCCTTTGATCGCAGGAGGGCAAAGGGCAGAGATCTGGGAAAAGAAAATCATTTAAATAGAAAAAAAAAAAAAGGAAGAAAGAAAGATAAGACACACAGAGGAAAAAAAATAAAGCGATTCAGGCAGGAGCTTCCCTCAACCTCTATAACATCCAGTTCACGTTTCCTCCGAGCCTGGGGCGCAGATCACATTCGACGTGAGGTGCTTTACCCAGCCCCGGCGTAAATTCTGGAGCCTCGCATTTGCATGGAGTGATGGGAAAAAGCTTAAGAGGGGCCCGGGGAGCTGCAGAGGAGGCGGCTGTGCTATCTGGCTACCGCAGGGGCTGTCGATGCACAGACATTTCCAAGGCTATTTGTGAAGGTGAAATGGTCTGTAAAGATTCCAGGACACCATGTGGCAGGACGGTTTAGCAGGGCTTCTCCTTCGGTGTTTGCACAGAGCTGCCGGGCTGGAGAGAGGCTGTGTGCGCAGAATGCCTCGCGGTGATTAGAGCATCTGCAAATTTCAGCTTAATACGCGGCATAATGAGACACGGAATATTATTAGCCTGCAGCCATCCCCCCGCCCCAGCGGCGATCTCTGCAGCTTGAGCTGGTTTCACCTTCTCAGCGCTGCGCTGTGCTGCAGGAGCCCCGGTGAGAGATGCTCGCCCCGCTAGCAGGGCAGGCAGCCTGCAGGCAGCTCTGCGGCCAGGCAGGACCGAGCTCCCGCAGCAGGCAGAGCGGCTTTGCACTTTGGCTTCTACGAAATAAGGTTTTGTCAGCCTACCTGCTGGCTCTTCACACCAGCCCCTACCCTGCTGGCCTTTCCTGTAGCGCCTTGAGCCACAGCCTGCTCACACCAGCATCCTTGGGGAGTGCTCACAGAGAACAACTTGCAGCTTCCCATCCCAAAGATGTATCGCCCGTGGGTCACCTACCCAGGTCACGAGGACCTACTCTGTGTGTGTTGCTCACCGAGGCAGGAGCTACTGGGAGGGCTCGGGCAGCATGGAAGCTTTGCCTTTGTTTTGCACGGAGTCACGCAAGTGTGAGGTGGATCTCTGTGAAGAGGAGTATATCAGGATGCTGTGCCTGCTGGCTGTGTCCAGCCCTGTGTGCACAGACCCATGCCAGCTCTAAGCTCCCCTCTGAGCAGTCTCTGCTCCTCTGTCCCACTCCCCAGCAGAATCCTGCAACCTCAGCTCACTCAGGTCCTCCTGCGCTGATTGTTGCCTCTTGTTTTTGGGCAGACACAAATACCGCAAAGCTTTGGACCCTCTGAGATGGAAAGAGCTGCTGAGCACTGGCAGGAGATGGTTCTGTCTGGTGCAGCAGGGGCTGGCTAGTGAGGTCCTATGCTTGGTGGGAGGCTCTGGGAAATCCTTGATGCAGGTCTGGGTTCAGCCGGGAGCAGCCAATCAGCCCAACAACTGCCCAGGTTCTTGGGACATTACTGGGCCAGGGTGAAGGTGAAGAGTGTGGGGCCTTGGGTCCTGAAGGGTGGCCATGGGATGTGTGCAGGAAGCACCGGGTGGGCAGCCCGCGTGAGCTCCCGTGAGCACGTGCATCTGTTGGCACGTGCAAGCCCGTGTGTGTTCACGTGTGCAGAGGTGCACCGGGATGCGCGTGCGTGTGAATATGAGTAAGGGTGCCGGGGTGCGAGGTGTGTGCTGGGGCCATCTTAGCACATGCAGACAGACACCTCGGCAGCTGTTTGACCCCTGCTCGGTGGACCCGCTGGCACAGTGTTTCAAGGGACGTGAGCGAGACGTGGCACAGGTTGGAGGGCAGGGTCCCTGGAGACTCTGCCTTCTGGCTGGAGGAGACAGCACAGGACAGCTCTGCCAGCCTGGAGCCTGATGCAGGTGGGTGAGCAGCTTCCCCCACGCAGCCTTTTCCTCCATCTCCTGCTGACCCACGCGTTTGGGTGACCTTGTTGCTGCCGCCGAGCGGAACCTTCGCTTGTTTTGCCTGGGGTGTTTTTCAGCGAATTCAGCTCCCCTGCCTGGTTCAAAGCTGCCAAAGGTATGACAGTGACATCTGCAGCCAGGGGCTCCCCCCCACACCCCAAGACGCTCGGAGCTGCCTGAGTCGCTGCCCCTCACGCTCGCCGTTTTCTGTGCCATTGATGTGTTTTTAAAAACCAAAAGCCAAGCCCAGGGAAGTTATCACCAAAGCAAATGTGTTGCAAATGCTGTTAAAACCAACACTGACTCTGCCGCTGCTGTTAATCTGTACCAAGGTCAAATTCACAAATCGGCAGGTTAGTTTCAGTTCCAGCCTGAAATTAGATCATCAATTAGTTAAATCATCACTTTGATACCGAAAGAAAACTGGAGCAGACCCAGTCCTCGTAAATCCTGCAGAAGGGTCCGAGAAGGTGGCTCTGCACTTTATTGGGAAGAATTTGACCAAAGCAATTCAGATCCGTAGCGCGGGGCCAGCTACGTGTCTTAATAGAGAAAACAGCTTATCACCCAACTGCCTAAGCCGTAACCCCCAAGCTGATTTGGACGCTGCCATCTCAGATGTGTTCCCCTGTCCCCAGCAGATGTTACAGTGCAGTGTTAACCTCTGCTTCAATAGGCAGAGGTTTGAGGCTTCCCGTATACCAGAATTGACTGATGACTATTTTGAGTTCCTCAGGACTTTGAAATCCAAAACCCACTTTAATTTTATGAGTAATTTTATGGGACAATCTTTAGGGCTGTGAAAGCTGGAAACTTTTCTTTCAGGTGCCTTGACCTTATGGCTGCTCATCCACCCGTGCAGGAGCCCCGCTACACTTTCATCTGATCACCCTTGAATTCAGAGCTATAAAAAGGATGGGATGTCTCCCAGATAATAAAAGTAGGAAAAAAAGGGAGAAGCGAAGCTAAAGATAAAGGTGTTGCAAGTCCTCCCCTCCTGCAGCCTTTGGAAAGTCACAGAGTGGGGGCTGGTGTCTGAATCAGCAACCAGATGAAGACCTTCAGGCATGGTGCTGCTCACTGCTGGCTGCCCACCGTGCCCGGGAGGGCATCCACAGCCTGAAGCGGGCTGCTTGCTGAGGCCCAGGGCTGGTGATCTCAGACAGCCTGCCTTATCATTTTGATGTGGGATGGGATGCAGAGCTTGCAGGATGGGTGGCACAGGGCTCCTGAGTCAGGGGGAGCAGCTTGGCAGGGTCTCGATTGCCCTGAGCTATGTGTGGGCTAAAAGAAGACTTGGCTCCTCACATGAGCAGCTTCTGAGTTCCTGAGCTACCAAGCTGCAGCTCTGCTGAGGTTCCCAGGGATCCCTCTGTGCAGTTCAGTGTGTGTGCACATGTGCACAGGTGAGTACTCCATGTGAACCAGGAGAAAATGCAGATATGCCACAGACAGAAGTAGTGCAGCTCTTGGCTACAGACACCAAGGAGGATTAATCTTAGTAGACCCAAAGTCCACACATTAAAGTCACTAAATCCAGTGCCAGGAGCAGAGGATGCGGGGCAGCATGACAGGCTAGGAGCTTGTCCCCCTCTGTCAGACATCAGGACCTGGCATAGACACCTCTTGGGTCTCACTTGCTCCTGGATAATCAGATCCAGAGTCGTTTCACCATCTCCAGCATCTACAATGATTCACACCCCTACCTCCCAGCTTTGCATCCCTCAGTACATCTCAATCTTTGCTCATCCTTCTCAGTCAGCTCTGGCATTACATCTACTGACAACTAACATCTACTGACAACTTTTTTCTTCACCTGCCCAGGAAGGGATGTAGAAACACAAATACCTACTTCCCCCGAACCCTGCTGTCCATGGAGGGGCCCAGTAACGTCTCCGACAACAAACAGCAACATGTCATTTGTTTTTATTACTCTAGGAGGGCAAGCTGCTGTGCGTGACCAAGGAAACCAAGAGCTGGCTGCCCTTGTGAACTTACCGAGTGCCTGATGGAAAACGGGAGGAGAAGAGAGCTGGGGGAGTAGGAAAAACATTACTTCTCTTCTGCCTATTGGCCGAGGCAAGATTGATTGACTGTACTTGCGACAGCAGAGTATGCGTCAAGGTAGGCACAAAATTGTGGTTAGCACTAGAAAACCACCAGCCCTGGGGATGAACCAAATGTGAGAACAGACATATGGGGCAGATGCAGATTTTGCGTTGAACTGGGGAACAGCACAGCTCCCTGGGGTAGGGAGGGAAGAGGAGATGAGTCCGACAGAGCACAGAGGCACGTGATGGCACTGGCTGGTCACTTGATAGAGCGGAGCTGGACACATCCTGACTGCCTTTTGATGTCTTCAGTATTTATAGCCACTTCTAGATAGAAAAAGACACTTCTAGGATGTAATTCACCTCCTCAAATCAGTCACGAGGTGTTGCCCAGAGGTTTACTTCACAGGTGGTGGCTTCTCCCTTGCCAGTTGAAGCCCTGCCCAGCAGATGAGATGCTCCCAGGGTGCTCTACTTCTGGCAAAAGGCAGGCTTGGGATAGGACTTGAAGAACAGTGGGGTGTCTCGGGGGGGCACATTAGGGATGGTGATGGGAACTGAGAAAACACCATGGTACTGGCTTGAAGCCTAAGCAAGTGGCTGGGGGTGGCCATCATCATACGGTGCCGGGCAAGTGCCAGCTGGAGGGATGGCAGAGGAAGAATCAAGGTAAGGGCTTGTGAGTTGAAGAGCAGTTGGAGGTGTTTTATCAGGATAGTGCTACTGGTGACAGTAAGTCGGTTTGATATGAACAGTTCAGTTTTGCATGCTGGTAATGGCTCCAGTACTATTTCCCACCAACAGATACTCAAACCAGAATCATTTCCATACAGGACTGTTTTGGTCTTTTTTTGTTCAAAAATCTGCCTCACAATTCCCCTAATTTTGATATTCTCAGCCTTCAGTTTCCCAAAACAGACAGGGAAAAAATTCCACATTGTGAAGAACGTTGCTACAGCAGCATTTCCCTGCAGCTGACCCCCACCGTTTGGATTTCACCACATCGAGACCGAGCCCACAGCACGGCAGTAGACGAGGGAGAAGCTGAGATGTTAAGGAGGCCAAGGGCATCAGGGTGGTCAGAGGCTGGTCTGGAAGCTCCCTTCCCAGGCAAGGGGTTGCTGTGAGCAAGGCCAGGGACCCGTGCGGAGCAGCCGGTCCCTCCGCCTGCCTGCACGCTGCTGGCCCCGCAGCTTCCTCTGGCAACGCCTTACGCAGGCTATTTTTATGCTGTGTGAAAAAGCGTGTCTTTCTGCGAGCGGAGGAAAGGCGGCGTGGAGAGGGAAAGTGAATTAGTGAAGGTCACAGGCATAATGTCGCTCGGCGCGCTGCTGGGGCAGAGCGTGAAGAGCTAGAGGGGATAGATAGCGTGGGGGTCCGGGCGGCAGGCTCGCCTGGGGTGGAAGATGGTTGCGGAGCAGCTCCGTGCTCCACCTCTGCCTTCCCGGGGAACATCCAGCCGCCGTGGCCCTGCCAGCGTGGGGGAGCGAGCTGGCAGCGCGCACCTACTTCTGCACCGCTCGCTCGCTGCTGCCGCTGACTGTTTATAGAGCATCAACCGCTATACGGACTGGAACTGGGTTTTTACATACGGCATAAAAAGTAACGATCACCCTCTCCTGCTAAATCACACGCAGTCAAATCGTTAACGTGGAGTCGCTCCTGTCCACAGCGGCAAAAGATTCGTACCTGGAAGAGCTCAGATAGCTCCCGAAGGCGAGGAAAAAACAACCTTTTTTGTTCCCACTGAAAGCAATGAGGGGAACAGTGCCCAGCACCACGCCCCCAGAATCCGGCCAAAAACCTGCAGTCATTTCTGAGACATCCCTTTCCCCACGTTTTCCCCTCTTCCTCTAAAGCAATGGCTTTCCTGAGAACAACGGGGAAAGGTAGAACGCAGAAGATGTCCTGCTGCATGTCACTGCTCGCAAATGGGAATTTGGGATCTGGACCACGCTTGGGCTTTCCTCACTTGTGTGAGCCGAGCGGAAAGTTGTCCGGGGTGCTCCTCCCCTTCGTGCGGGGTTTGGGAGCCGGGGATGAGGGGCAGAGCATCCCGCTGCCACGCCGCGAGCAGCTCCGTCCCGCAGCGCTTCACCGTCAGGGTACCGCGGGGAGCCTGCGCGCTCTTGGCAGCCTCCTGCTTCTGGGGGACGCTGGAGGCAGAGTTCCCATCACTTCCCCATCTCGGAGCAGATTTATGAGCCTCCCAAAAGCTCTCCTGCAGCCCTCCAGGAAGGCTGGGGCTGGGGGCTGAAGGGGGGGAGTTGGGGGGGGGGGCTATTTGCGGGGAATTGTGAATCTACTTTCTTACACGGCTGCGTACCACTGTGCAACGGTAATCCCCTGAGCAGGGTGAAACGGAGGCCTAGCTACCATGACCTCCTCTGTAGGTTTCCATGGATACCATGTACTATAAATAAAAAAAGGAATTTCAAACCAGTTTTCAATCCTGCTTAGTGGGAATAGGAAACCTCTTTTGAATTTAGTTTCCTATTTCACCTTACAGGGGTTATTTTGCAGCCTGTTTGAAACAAATAATTACCCCTTCAGCCAGGAAATTACCACCAATCATACCTATTTACTTCCAAACACTCGGCTAATTAGCACATTGGGGAGAGCTGCCTATTTGCACGCTGGAGATGGGAGGCTTAGTGTCTTTATTTTGGTGGTGCCGGGAGAAAGGACATGGGGCCAAGGGTCAGTGAGGGGCGTCAGAGCCCTCCGAAAAAAAAAAAAAAAAAAAAAAGAAATAGAAAAAATAAAGAGAGAAGGAGAGCTGTAAAACTCGCAACACCGAGATGCCGTGTGAATTAGCGTGCGAGAAGCCCCGGCAAAAAAGGGAATATTACATCTGCATCCTTTTGCAATGAATCAGAGTCATGCTGCAGATTTTGTCTGGCATACTGGGTCTCTGGAGGATAGAAAATAATTTGGTCGCAGCAGTGGGAGGTGTGTGTGCGTGGAGAAGGGAGTTGCTTTCCAACAGCCTGCTGTGGTGAGAACATGCCTGACACTTCATTCCTTTCCAGTTAATGCAGCGAGGCCGGGAGGAAACTTAACCCTCTAATTGCTAAAGTGTACGGGGGGGAAACTTGGGAAAGTCCTTGGATAAGCAAAGTGGGCTCCCCGGGCTGGTCTGGCCTGGCCCCGGCACTGCTGGCTGGCAGACAGCTGAGGGGATTTGCCCGAATGGCTGGCGGTGGGGGCAGGGGAAATGCTAATTTGAAACAGGCGCTGGTGGAGCAGGGCAGGAGGACAGAGAGGTTGTGTTTTTCAGACCTCTGGGCTGGCAGTGGGCCTGCGAAGTCCAGTCCGTCACAATGCTGGGTCTGAGCCAGCTGGACACGTGGTAGCTTGCGAAGGGGTCTCACGGTCTGGTGTTCCCAACGGCTCCGCAGCCCGAGCTCGGTGCTGTCGGTCCGTGCTCCTGGATCGCCGTCACTGGAAATCCCAAGTGCTTTCCACTGCTACCCCCCTGCTATGTTCCCCCACCTCCTCACATGGCTCCTGCTGCCTTGGCCAAACAGCACAGCCCCCATGGCACGGTCCTTGCAGGGGCAGCCTGAACCTTCTGCTGGCCAAGGGAAGGGAGGTGAAGGATGCATGAGCATGGGATGGCCGTGCTCATGGGGTGCTGCAGCCCCCCCATCCCTCTGGGGCTGCTCACGAGGGGAAGGGCTTGCTTCCCGCTGCTGCCCTTTGGTGGGCTTTGGGAGGCTGCTCCCAGCACTGCCAGCTCCATGTGTGAGCCATCTATCTGGTGTGCACTGTCTCTTTGTCTTGCTCACCCCACTAAAGGTCTCCCGGACAGTGCGGGATCAGGATTGCCAAACATAAGCTCTCCACAGTTGGAGAGGAGGAGGAGGAGGAGGCCACTCTGTCTGTAGCAGGGATGCACAAAGCACCCCGGGCTCAGCCAGAGCTTTGTGCGCTATACGGGTGAGCTCTGCTCAAAGCTTGTCCATAATGTTTAATAGCACAGGATGATCACGGGCATCTGAGTTGGAGTCTCTTCGCTGCTGGCCTCCTAAAGCTTCTTATTAGCATTTCCAGGACATTGATGTTGTGCTTGGATATACGGGAAGGCGCTCATGAGTTACAGAGCAGCAATAGATCAACGTTAGAGAAGGGCCCATTTAAGCTTAATATCAGAGGCTGGGTTTTTCTGGAGTCAGGTGTCTCGTTCCCATTGAAATTCAACAGGAGTTGGAGTCTGCTCCCAGGGCTTCATTGAAAGTCCCAGACTTAATTAGTATTTATCTTAATTAGGGGGACGTTACCTGCTCTGGGAACCTCATGCTATCTGCTGTATTCATCCCCACAGAACCCTGGGAAAGGCCTCCCAGCCCTTTTTGCAGTGGGGGACTGAGGCACATGGCGGCTCATGCTGCAAACTTGCTGCTTAGCAGAGACCAGAAAACATCTTTTGGGGGGCTGAAGGGGCCGTGGCAGTGTCCCCCTCCCTTTCTGGGTCGTGTCCTCTTGGGAGGCTGGGGTAGACAATGCAGGAGATCGTGAAGAGGTTGCTTGGCCAGGTGCAGCAGGATGATGCCAAGACCCTTTTGCTGCCTGCCTGGGCCCGTGGGCATTTTATAGGGCATCTGGGTGGACACAGAGGCAGCTCAGCCCCAGCTGCTCTCCAGAGCACTGCTGCTTGTTCACCATCTTCAGGCCAGGCCACAAATCGCAGGGTGGAGGAGGGAGGGTGAGGAAAGAGGAGAAAGCAAGCTGCTTTTCTTTTTTTTCTAAAAATAATAATAATAATAATTAAAAAAAAAATTAAAAATATTGCCAAGTTAGGAAGAGCTTAGAAACCCAACCTGTCCCAAGCCATATACAGCCAAAAAGGACAAGCCATGGGGGTTCTTGGCAAGAAGGACCTCACCCCCACCCTGCTGCAGAGGTGAAGAGAGGCAGGCGAGTCCAAACAGCTCCTCGGTCCTCCCCACATGGTCTCCCTGAGGGCAGACAACTCAAAATCTGAGACCCCATTGCCTGTTGTCCGACCCTGCTGCTTTCCAGTGATAGGCGGGATGGGGTTCCCCGCTGTGGTACCCCTGACCTCTCCCCCCATGGTGTGCAGGGATGGGCTCGGGATTCCCATCTGGGCTGTCATTTTGCAAGGATGGGGTTCGTAACAAGAATGAACAAGCTCTCTCCAGGTGGAGAGCCCTAAACTTTGTCACCTCCCCTGCGGTGCTCCCAAAGGTGAGATGTGAGACCTTCGGGGCTGGTGCTGGTGGTGTGATGTGGTTCCTACCTCCTGGGATGGTGCAGGGAATGCTCAGGGGATGCAGATGTAGCATGACCCAGAGAGAGGGCAGAGGGTGCTGATGTCAGCAGAGAGGACTAGCCTCTCCTTCACCCTCCTCCCCCGAGAAACCTGCCTGCAGGGAGAGCTGGGAGTGGGGACAGGCTGTGCTGACGGGTGTCTCCAGAGGGTCAGCCTTGCCCGCACAGCTTTGGGCCAAGGGTTTTGTGGGGGAGACAGCGAAAGACAGCTGTTGTGGAGCACACTCAAGGCTGGCCCGTGAAGTGTGCTGGAGACATCACAGCCAGGAGCAGGGAACAGGGATGAGGAGTGGGGCGCTGGTCTGCTGGGAGCAGGTACTGCAGGATTCTTGGAGCTGTCTGCTGCCAAGACCTGAGAAACAGTCAGGTGGGTCAACCCACAGCTGACCTTAGGGACATTTTTGGTGGCCTTGTGACAGGGGACTCCATTCATGGGGCAGGGAGACCTCTCCGAGCTGGACCCAACTGTCACGGTGCTGAGCACCTCAAGCAGCCCTGCCAGCACTGTCAGGGGACCTCCTGTGTCCTCATCCTGCTGGACAGCGAGAACCAGCCCCAGGGTCACAAGACCCAGCCGTTGCCCAGCAGCGATGGTCAAGGCTGGGTCCAAGGGGTACAGGGCAAAAGTTTGCCCAGGGGATGCTGAGTAAAATCCTGGACATCCTGCTGACTGCTGCCTGGGATGCTGCCTGGGAGCAGGCTGAGAGTCTTTGTCACCCAGCCACTCAGCAGGAGCCCAGGGGAAGAACGGGAGGGGAGGGGGCATCTCTTGCCAGACCAGACCAGGGGCCAGGTCTTTAGCCCTCTCTCCTCCATCAATTGTGCTTCCTGAGGGAGAGCAGGGATGGTTTTCCAGATTTGTTTGTGGACTGTAGGCCTGGAGTTTGAGAAAGGGGTAGGGTGGAGAGTGGTCTTGAAGGGAACAAAAGTGGCTTCCTTAGGAGGAAAAAGGGGTAATTAGTCATGGGGGGTGAATAGTCCCAAAATGCAAGATGTTGCAGAAATTGGTTCATGAAGACATTGAACGCTCTTACCTCCTCTCTCCCCTCTGATTTTTCACTAGCACTGGGAGAAGAATAGCAAAAGTTTTGTAAGAGGTAAGGGAAACTCCCAGAAACCAAGGGCTCCTGTTGAATGCTCCGATGAAAATTCCTGGAAATGTTAACATAGCAGAGCTGCAATTAGGGCCGTATCCTCGCAAATAGCACCGAAAGCTGTGAGAAAAGCATTCCTTCCAGGTCCTGGTGACACAGGAATAGAACAGGTGGCACTGAATTAGATGCTATCGTTAAATAAAATATTTATTCAGCCAAGGAAAATGTAGTAGCTGGAAAGATGGACGACTCCATCTTTTCATTCTGCGTCTTGCAAAGCTACCATTACCTTGCTGGATATTTTATGGAAGGCTTGCTAGCCTCAGCCTGTAGGCTTCGAGATTGCAGACAATGTGCTAATGTAAAGTTCCTTGAGCTTATGGAAGATTTCGAAGGCCTGGTTTCCATGTGTTGAGACTGGCACCATATCAGAGGAACAGCTGAGTATATGGAGCAGGGAAGCTACATGTAAGTTATCCAGCAAGGAGAGAATCTGCCTGGGGCTGCAGTCCTGGGTGTTGCAGTGTGAAGAGAAGGCAGCAGTCCCGGCTGGTCCTTCCCCACCATGCAGACAGGCTGGTGTCTTGCTTCACAAGCACAATTCGTGAGATTATCCCATGATGGACACTGGCCTGGGCTGCTTTGCCCAGTTTACTCGCAGGCTCTGGTGCATCATTTGCTCCAGTCTGGGCAGGCAATGCAGAACAGGGGCTATTTGGAGGCCAGGATGGGATGCACTATGGTGAGAAGGAGAAACACGTGGCTTCCATTCCCCGTGGGACAATGAGTTGGCTGCCATCACAAGTGTTGGGCCTCAGAAGTCCTTCTAGGGCCGCAGGGCAAGAACAGGATATTTAGAAAATTTGAGTTTGGTGAGGCACTTCCACTCTGAAGGAGGTCAGCTCTTCTCCAGGGTGCCCAGGAGGGAGAAGCTGTTTCAGCTTATGCAGCACCATACAGAGGCAGCTCAGCACCTGTGTTGCAAGTAAGATGCTGAGGGCTTCTGAATTGGCTGTAGCCTCCCAAAAAAGGGGTTGTTTCATGACAACTGAATGAGGACCTCTGCTCAAGAGCCCCACGGTGCCCAAAATGGTGAATAAAACTGGGAGGTTTCACAAAAGAGACTGTAGAGAAGGATGTAAGTAGTTTCACAAAGGTGTTAGACGGGTGGGGGGTGTCACGATGACCTTGCACTGAGTGCTGCGGGCAGGTCTGTGCAGCCCACCTCGCAAATGACAGTCACAGGGCTGGGAAAATAGCTCCAAGACTGGCAGACCCTGGGGCTTTTATATGCACAAGCTTGGACATACTTGGCTTGCAAAGCTCTGGGACTCCTAAGTTCTGCTGATTGCTTCTTGGGTGACTGGAGCCAAAGGCTTGCTCCCATGTTTGGTGAAGTCAGCTGGACTTTTTCTGTTTGAATGCTCTGACCCACGATGACATGGGCTGCCTAAAACCTGACAAGGGATGCTCTGAAGTAGAAAACTCCTGTCTAGATCAGACCATGAAGGCGTTTCCAGCTCCATGCTGTGGGTCAGCATAGTGCTGGCTATATTTCCTTAAGGTGCCTGTTAACAAGCCACTGCTAAATAGCAGTAATCCTCCTGCTGCCAGCCTGGGTCTGAGGGTGCTTTGCTACAACAGGATAATATCCCTGGATAGAGCGTGTGTTTGTAGCCCATGCAACGGCCCACTTAAATACACGTGAGTCTTGAGGGGTCTTGGCAAAGGAGCAACCTAAATCAAATTAGGCAGACAAGGGGATGTTCCCATGGGCCACTGCCTTGGAGTGAGCCCACAGGACTTGAAACAATGAGGTTTCTTTTGCCACAGAACAGTAGAAATAGGTAATCCAGATTAGTTGCTAAGTGCCTCCAGGAGGTAGGATTAGTAAAAGGAAGAGTCTGCAATACTCAGCTGGCAGTAACTTGCTGGGAAAAAAAGTACAGCCCTAACGGTGCCTTTGCAAGCTCCTGTCTGATCTTAGATGGTAAATCATGGGAATGATAATGAGGAGTTCTCCAAAGTCCACAGAAGTAATGTTTATGTGTACAGGGGATGTATACGAGTCTACAGCATCACCTTGCCTCTTGCTCCAAATGTTATGACCAAAGTAGCGAGCTTACTGATTTTGCTGGTGTTTTTGGCATAAACCCTTTGCTGGATCAGTTATGTTTTAGTTCACACAGACAACATGAGCAATAATACTGTCTTTCTTATGTCACAATTATTTTCCCTTTAGAGAATTGGTCAGAAAAGGAAATCTCTGTTTGAAGAAGTTTAACTTCCCAGTTATCTGTGTCCTACATCCATCAGAAATTCTGATGAACTTTCAGAGAGAAAATATCATCTTTCCCCTACCCTTCATGGGAATAGACTGGTTCTGCACAAGAATGGTGGTCAGAGCCTCATGGTACCTGTTTTGACTACATTCTTGGTTTGATGTGCCTTGTACCTCTTCCTTCCATGGGCTTCTTCCCCATCTGCTCATCTGATGAGCTCATCATGGATGACTGACTAGACCAAAAGTATACGAATCTGTAGAGCACTTAGCCCCTCATCTGAGGGTGAACATAGCATCATAATGCAGATAACAAACCTCCCTGACACTGGGAGCAGAAGGGCTGTGTTATTTCCTCAGAAAACATAAAGCTTTGGGACATTGATCTGCTTGTACTGAGATCGTTGTTGCTTTTGAAGCAGTTCTACTGAAGGCAATGTTTATGCCTTCAGGGACTCCAAAAACTAAAAGAGGCAGGAAAAAATGAATGGGGATTTGGTGGAGGAAGTTTCCTAGCTGTCTTTCACAGTGCCAGGTGGCTCCTGGACATTGATATGCATGTTTGAGGTGCAATGTATCCCGGTGAGGTGTGTGGACTTTGCCTCCATGGAAGGTGATGCTGCCACCCCTGTGAGAAACACCATCTGTGATATGGGGTTCTGCTGGCAGTAATAGAGAAACCATGGTGTGAGGGTGAGTTTTTCCTTCCAGGAAGAAGGTGAAGATGAGAGTCTGACCCTTGAGGCTGAATAATCAAAAGGAAGGGATGTCCCTGTAGGTCAGCAGTGTTTCGATGGGAGCTGCATTGGGGAAACCCCTCTCTTGAGCACAGAGAAAAGGTGGGAACCTCAAAATCAGGTGTCTTTTTTTGAAGATGCAGGTGTTTGAACCACACACATACCCAGTGCTGCAGAGAGATCACATCTCTGTCCTAATGTCCCTCCCTGTTGGCATCAAGTGGTCACGGCTTGCAAAGTGCTAGACTAGCCCTGCCCCAAGGGATGAACTGCTGCATGATCTTATCTGATATGTGCCTGCCTCTGGGCACAGGAGAGTGGTGAAGCCTCCAGAGTCTGATGGAGAGCCAGAGCCTGGTTGAATCTGTGCAAATCTGCTCTGTGCAAATCTGCTCTGTGTCCTTCCCAGCCGGTGAGCTTTGGGCTGGGGACCTAACCCCACCCGCCATCTCTGCCTGGGATAAAGGGAGGTTGTTTCTGCTTTAGCTCATTGCAATATCTCCTGCTGGCAGACTTTCCAATTACGGAGCCAAGTGGGAGTCAGGAGAGACCCCAGGGTGGATTTCACACTCGTTCTTTATTTATATGTAAACCTGGATGCAGGGCTGAGCTGCTGAGGGAGAGAAGTAGTACCGAGGGAGGGGGAGGCCAGTCTGGAGAACAGAGGTCTTTGCAGATCTCATTTTTAAGTGTGTGTGTGGGACAGGGCTGAGAGAGAGGGAGAGTCTGTCTTGTCTCTCCCACCTGCTTCAGCTGCTGGGAGGATGCCTGGCTCATGCTATTCCCAGTCCCTGCTTGTGCCTCCCAGAATGGCACTTGGGCACCTCTGAATGCCGGGGATGACAAATCCTCTCCTGATGACAGAGAGGAGCATCCTTGCGTGCCTCAGTGTCCACCTGGATCACACACAACGTGGAGATGTGTGGCCTGGCTCAGGTGGGTTAGGGGTTCTGGCCCCACACTCTCACAGCCCTGCCCTTGGCTGGTATCCCCATTCCTGCTGGTGCCCCAGAACTGAGCACCAACTCTCTCTGCTGTATCCCATCACTGATGCTGCTTCTGGCCTTACAGAGGGGTCAGCTGGAGGATGCCCAGTGAAGGAAACGTGGGCAGAGGAAGGTGTCACAGCTGGAGAGTACACGGGCCACAGCCATGTGATAGGGAGTGGCAGATGCCCCAGGCAGGGCTGTGACACCTTCCCTCCTGGCCTTCCTCCACCCTCTGCTCCCTTCCGTTTCCATTGGGTGGGACCTTTTCAAACTGCCAAAAACAACTGGCCTTCCTCTCTTTTTAAAAGAATATTTAATAAAGGCAAACAGATGTAAAGTTAGAACCCGGAGGGAGCAATTCTTCAATGGACAAAAAGGAGCAAAAGCGTTCCCCCATGGGCACCCAGGGCACGAGCAGCTGCCGTTCAGGGGAGCGAGCCCCCCAGCAAAGGCAGCTTCGCTTTGAGCGATTCCAGTCACCAGGGCCTGTTTGCCAGGCTAGCACAAGAGCTGTTTTCCAGGCACTGTTGCCTCGCTTTATGGCGTGATTATGGCTGCACAAACAGTTCCATTGGCTCAGCTGCTCCCCTGCCTCCCTCCCCTCCTTCGGTTTGAATGTGACTTCTCTCCAGCAAGCTTCTTGCAGGCATCTGAGACAGATGACAACGCCGGGGTGATGCTCACAGCTGCCATTCAAATGGCAGCATCGGTGGGTTGGTCACTGTAATGACAAGACAGGCTTTGGTCAGCTGGTTGGTTGAGCTTAGCAAAGCACCTATTAGATGGGAATAAGGGGGTGTAGGCTCAGTTCCTGGTTTGTAACCAGTTGTTTTGCATCAGGGGAGTGTTTGATACCTGGCCGTGCTGCACCTCATTAGAATAGGGGTAACAGGATTTCCTAGCTTGGCAGGTGTGCTGAGAAGATAAATTCAGCAATATTTGGAGGCTATCACAAGACTACAGCTTTACTCCGGTGACTCTGCAGGCCACAGCACTTCTCCCCCATACAGCTGAACTGCAGCTACCTCTCATGAACAGCCAGAGCAGGAAGAGACACCTGAGGGGCAGCTGACAGAGCCGGAAAAAGATGAACAGCCCAAGGAAGGTGAACAGGGGTTGCTCATTCTCATTCTCCATTAAGAAGCAGGGGCATGAAGCAAAGCCAGTAAGTTGAAGCAGATGGAAAGAAGCAATTTTTCAAGCAATGTGTTGTGGTGCTGTGGAACTGCTTGAGAAAAGGCATCACAACATTGACATGGACACAAGGTCATGGAAGAGAAACCCACTGAGAAGTATGCACTCTCCAGATGATATCTGTCTCAGAAAGACCAGTTAGGGCCTGGGCAAGTGCTGGGAGAAGTACTATGTGTTTATCTTCTTCTTATATCCTTCCCTAGATATCAGCTGCTGTTGGAGACAGGATATAGGCAACATCAGCCTTTGGGCAGGCAGCACCACCATTCTCATGCAAGGCAAGTTTCAGACCCTGAGGTGCAACACAACATAGGAAGAAGTACAAGCCTACTTGGGTCCAGTAGGGTGACATCCACTCCAGGAAGGACTGTTAGTGTTCACTGCATGGGCAGGTCTGGAAGACAAAGCTGCAAGGTGCTCGTCATGCTTTTACCCAGGTGTCTGCCTTCATTTCATGGTGTTGCAGGTCAACAGATCAAGGGAAGCCTAGGAACGAGCTACTCAGAGGGATCCCTGCAGTGTTCAGGTGAAGTGGGGTGGCTTTGGGGATGGACAACACCTCAATGAGATGTTACTTGGAGTTGTAAGATGAGATAAAGAAAGCTTCATGGTCAGTACTGGATGCACATACCTTTGGGTGCATACCTGTCCCTTAAATCCCCATCTGTACCTAAAATAACCTCAAAGGAGTGAGTATCTGTGAAGCCCTTGCTGACTTTCAGAGCCAAATAAATATCCGAGTGAGTCAGCAGGCATCCAGCAACCAAACTGAGTCAGAGAGCATCTCTGCTACCAAAATCCCAGGGCCCAAATGGAGATGTTCCCATCTCTTGCAGCCTGAAGTGGCCTCCAGCTGAGCCACTCTGTCCGCTCCTGAGCACTGGGAGAGTCAGCAGGCAGCCCCTTCAGCACATGGCCGCTGTATTATTTAAGGACCCCGATGCAATTAGCAAGGCACTGGAAAGCAGCCAGCACGGACTGCAGGTGTTAGTGCCTCTCCAGGGCACGGACACCAGAACAGCTGGGCTCCACCTTCCTGGCTTGCAGCTCTCAAGGGCAGTCCCAAAAATAGGCTGCTGCAATCACCTTGGCCAGAGACCCTGCTGACACAAATCACCCTGGCAGAACGGCAGGAGGAAGAAAACATTGTGATTTGCACAGAGATGAGCATGGAGATGACAGAAGGGTGATAATCAAGACAACTTGCCTCTCTGCAAACCCAATCCATCTGACAGGGGTAGTCCCAGACCAGCAGCATCACAAACTACACTCATCCAGCTTCTGCCCTCACCAGTTTGCCTTATTCCTTCATTGTCAGACCAGCTTTTTCCTCACTGCTCCTGGCCCTAATGAATCTTGTTTTGCTGCCTTGTCTAACCACCAACCAAACCTGTTTTGCCATCTAGCCCCTGGCAGAAGTGCCTCATTGCCAGCAGCAGGTGCTGAATGTTGCTTTACCACTGTAATTAGCAGGTTAGGCTCCTCTCCTCGTCTCTCTGATCTCTGTTTTCATTGCTCTCTGCTCACGCTCATGGGAAATGTGATAGGCAGTATCTAGGGTCTCATGTCAGCAGCCGTCATTGCTAGGCTGAACACCTTAGCAACAGGGCAGCGATGGGATGGGAATACTGTAGGCAGAGGTACATGAGATACCTCTGGATGGGCACCCCACTGAAAGGACACCTCAGCTCTAGCTGCTGCAGGAGTTTCTAAGAACCTTAATGACGTTGTGGAAGAAAGGAAAGGGTATTTGGGATGCCCTTGGACGACTCAGTGGCTCTAAGTGCGGTAGGTGGTTCCCAAGGACCAGACTAGTGAGGCTGGCTCAGGTGAGCTTTCCTCCTCCACAGCCACTAAAACTGTCCCACTAGACTCACATCACTGTTTTTCTGCAGCAGGCACAGCCTGACTCATCTTTGGGAGGCATCCTCCAAAATGTCACTGCAAACAAACCTGCTTGCTTTATGTCACTACCTGCTAGGGACTCAGCACAGGGAGGAGGAAGACAGGCTGCAGGGCAGTCTTCCAGGCTACCTCTCACCCTCACTGCTCTCCCAAGGTGTCCCTGCAGGAAGGTGGTAACCTTCCTGAAGTTTCCAAGGCAAGTCCACATGCCCTTCCTGCCTCCCTGTGCGGGCCCAAAGGCTCTCCTGTGTCTTGAAGGGTTATTCTTTAGCTCTGACCAAAAACCGCTTGAACTTAATATGCCTGGAGGTCTGGTAGGGATGGAGGACACCCTTCTTGGTCTTCATGTGGGGGATTTTGAAGCTCAGGACCTTCAGCCAAACACCAAAGCAGGAGATAAGACATGTAATTAAAAACTGCTTTGCTCTCACAAAAGCCAAAACCATCGCTTTCACTCTCCCCATTCACAGGTCCCCATAACTACCCTTTGGGTCTGAGTGGCAGCCAGGAGGGATCTCTCCACATCTTCCCTTAGAGACACCTCTGCCAGGACACTCTTTGTCTGGTTGATTCTTTTCTCAGTAAATGCCTTCAAAACTCAGGATGCACCCATGGGGGAAATGGCTTTGGCTTTTGTCCCAAAATAGGACAGAGAAGGTCTTTCCACAGCTAGAGTCTGTGGTAAATGCAACAGATGTCCAGTTCCTATCTGAATACCACAGAAGCCAGGACAGAGGCACTCCCCAATCCCTCTAAGGACCAAGAACATATCTCAAGGGTATCTGGTTGCCTAGAGCCATGCATTTGGAAGAGATGTGATATACACACTGTGCTTCCAGATGATGACAAGTCTAAAGGGTCAGTGGACAGAACAGCTTGGGGCTGGAGGCAGTAGCAATGACACTGGAGAGAGACTCACTCCCTCTCCGAGAAAATGGAAGGAGAGACTAGTTGGGTCCAGACGAGGATGGCAGATGCTGGTAAGAGCACCTTGCCATGTGGATGTGCAGTGCTGTGTCTCAGGGCAGACTGTGCCTTCAAGTGTAGAGCACTTCCAGGGATCAATGTCCCTCAGTCCCCAGATTAAGGGATGCTGCCCACGTTAGCCTGGATGGGGCCTGAACAAGACCAGGGAGGCAGTTCCTACATGGCTGGGGCTTTGCAGCAACCCAGAAATGGTGTCTTGTTCCCCCACAAGCACTCAGCCTTCCTCTGATGAGATTCACTGTGGGGGGACAGGGACCAGGAGGAGGAATTTGCTGGGTGTGAGGAAGTGACTTGAGCTGTGGCACAAAAACTCTCTGGGTGGGTGTCATGAGCACACGCTGGGGAGTATCCCGTGGGCCTGAGCTCAGAGCTACATATGCTGCTCCTCTGCCAGCACCAAACATGGCACCTGGCATCTGCTCATCTCAGACCCCATTGGTACATAGAGGCGGTAGGTGGAAAGTCCAAGCCCACAGCACAGCCCATAAAGGTCATGTTTTATTCTGGCTGATCTCCTTCGCTTGCCTCATCTCCTGGAGGAAAATGAAGTGATAAACAGCCAGCAGCACAGTTTTGTTAAAAACAAA
This sequence comes from Todiramphus chloris collaris, assembly GCA_025345505.1. NCBI lineage: Eukaryota > Metazoa > Chordata > Aves > Coraciiformes > Alcedinidae > Todiramphus > Todiramphus chloris. The sequence continues at coordinate 461,908 of JANVCC010000040.1, forward strand.
TCAGGGCAAACAAACAGGGGATAATTCTCTCTCTGCTTGGTGCAGAGAATTCTGCTGAGCCTAGAGCGATACTCTGAGGAGAGCCATCGCACCAAGCCCCCGAGTCCTGCACGGCCAACAGACAGTAGCCAGCTTCTTGTCGGGACAGGATGGCTGGGGTCAGGGTCTTGCTTCCTGGTTGGTGTCCAGAGAAACCTAAACGCTTTTTCTTCTGCAGGATTCATACTCCTGCGTTTTCCAGATTCCCAGTGAGTGGTCCCCAATCCCAGGCTCTGCTAAGCCTGACTATGGCCTATGTCCAGAGCAAGGGGCTTTCCCAGGATGAAGAAAGCTCAGGGACAGAAAGAAGGAAACAGAGGCAGCCACCTTGTCTCTTAAAGCTGTTGCAGAGAGCAGAGCAGGTAGGGAAGCAGAGGAGGGAAGACTGGCCAGAGCAGGGATGGCTGCAGCATATCTGGGCCTTGGAGAGAAGGAAAGCAGAACAGAGAGAGCATACGGAGAGATCCTGGGAGGTGAGGACATGCAGAGCGCTCACACACATGTGATAGTGTGCAAAGAGAAGGAGAAAGGACAGTGCTGGGCCAGGAGGTGGTAGAGGGGTTTGGGAGCCAATTGTTTTTATGGGCTTAATTCTTACCTTCCTCCCCCAAGTACCAGGATCTCCGAGTCTTTTACAGGGCTTTACAATCCCAGAACCTGGCAAACTGAGGCACTGAGAAGTTAAGCGAGGCCACCAGAGAAGATGAGAAGGGATTGTGTTTCTCTTTTTTCCCTCTGAAACAAAGCAGAGCTGTCAGTTGACACTTCCCGCACTGCCCCAGCTCCAGAGGGTTGCTGGGGCCGCTTCCAACAGACATGAGACATCACGTAAGAGACAAGAGACGTGGGGTGAGGCGTGGGATTCCAGCAGCGTGGGGTCCCGTGCAAAGCGGTGCCTGGAGTTGGTGTCCTCCCACCCGAGCTGGGAAAGGCGGTCCTGCTGCCTGCTGCCTCCTGGGAAGCACGGGGCTGGGAAGCTGTGAGCCCTGGCAGCCCGGAGGCATCCTGGGAACCTGGGTTTTGAGGCTGTTTGCTAGGCAAAGGGTTAGGAAATCGGGCAGGCTGCCACCAAAAGTCTGCCCAGCTTTTGGCAGAAGTCTTCCCGAATGATACAGCTCCACGAAACGTTTCAGCTTTGACAAATGTGTGGGGTTTTGTGGGGTTTTTTTTTTTGTTGCTGTTGTTGTGGTGGTGGTTGGTTGTTTTTTTGTTTTTGTTTTTTTTTTTTTGTTGGGGTTTTGTTTTTTTGGGGTTTTTTTTAATGAAAAAAACAACTCAGTTGCATTCAAAACTTGCCCGACTGGTCTGAGCATGGTTCAGCCAGCCCGTAGGAGAGCTGGGGCAGCAGGCCCATCTCCTCGCACACAGGCTGCCTATTGTTCTCTGCACAGAGCAGGAGGATGGCTTGCATTAAACCAGAGGACTGGACGGGACTGCCTGGGTCATCGAAGCTGGAACCCCACCCACACGGGAAGGCTCCTACTTTATGGTCTGGGCAGCATCTAAGCTTCCAGCCTGCAGTGTGACTTCTCGAACCCTGGAACAGAGCGAGACAGGCAGGAAAAGGCTAAAATCACCCGCACGACCCAGCTCAGCCATGGGCTGGCACTGCAGCGCCGGCAGGATTTTGCTCTCCCGGACCAGTCCTTTCCACCTTCCCCTCTCTGGCTCAGAGCTGAGGACTGTCCCTGCGGTCCAGCACCGAGGGATGCTTGAACCCTGTTTGCTGGAGACTGCGTATGGCTTTCAACGGCTCCAGGAGCCAAACCGAGCGCGGCAGGCGAGGGGTGAGGGGAGCTGGCAAGCTGGCAACAGCTCTGTACAAATCCCATTGCCGAGTACCATAGCCAGCCTCAGAGTCACCACTGCTGTCACCTTGGCGGCACCAGGCTCCTCCAGCCCCTCTTCTGTCCTCTGCTGCTTCTCGGCTGCTTGTTATTCATGGCAGGGGGCAAGATGCTCCCACACACCCCCCCCCCCCCCGCCCCTCCACCCCCCATTCAATGTGTGGACGATCAGCATAGCCCCAGAAGGTTGAATTTAATGCTGGGGGGATTTGCAAGTCAAGAATTCCTGTGCCCACACAATGCGCAGCTGAGCTTTGAAAAGGCGTCAGGATTAAAATGCAACCGCAAACTTGACAAACCGGCGCAACGGCCGGCAGACAATGGGCTGCGGCTCCCTGTTATCATTCACGGCATGTGAAGGACCAGCAGCGGGCTCGGCCGGTTACAAGTCATGCGCTAGAGATGCTGCTGGCCTGGACACCAGCAGGGAGGGCTCCTTTGTGCTGCTCTCGCAGTGGGGAGCAACCCGAAAGCCAACCCGAGCCGAGAGACATCTCTGCTCGCAGCCGGGGGTAAGGAGGGCAGGATGGCAGGGACCCGCTGCCACCACGAGCCAGCTCCGAGCTCCTGCCTGGTCGGGATTCATCTGTCCCGGGGGTTTTCAGATTCATTGGTCTTTGCTGGATGAAAATTAAGGAGCTTTTCTTTCATTCTGTCCTGAAACTGTAACTTGGTTGATGCAGGAGTAATAAAGCAAGGGGCACAGAGAGGATCGGGGGAATCTGGGTGAACAGGGATGCCAGGACGGGCTAGAGGGTTTCAGATGATGACGGATTAGATACAGGTCAACCGTGTAATAGTAAAGGACAATGCCACCTGGGGCTGCAATAATTAACACTCTGGAGATAAAACCAGCAAAACAACCCACTGGATCTCCCCATGGGCAGCAGCCAGACACCTTCCCCAGGCCCCCTGAGCCAACCGAGCCTGCTGATCTTGGGGCAAGCTGCTCGGGGCACTGCTCTGCCACGGCTCTGGGGGGGATACAGAGCAAAGGAAAATCTGGCAAAAAAAGACTTGTGTCTGGTCCAAGCGGTGGAAAGGAAAGAGCCACTGAAGAGGTGATGTGACAAACATCTGGTCCTTGTGTGACTGTCATGGCTAGGATCAATTATTTTAATGAGCCCATGGACAAAGGTTAGGGTGTAATGTGACTCAGTCAGTGTGACGTTAGTCAGGTCTCCATACTGAGTATGGTGGAGCATGCTCACCAGTGTGACCAGGCAAATCATGGGTTTCCCATTCAGCGGCTGCAGCCACCCAAACCTCCCAGTCTGGAGGACATGGGACTGAGTCTTCATGTGACCATCACTGGTGTAAAATTGGATTGGGTGATTGGCCCCTTCCCAGCTGCCTTCCCACCATTTCTCTGATGCACTTTTTGCACAGGCGTGTAAACCAATTTCTCTCTCAGTACATCAGAACCTGGGAGCATCAGAGGCTGAGCTTAGAAGCAAAAAGTTTTCTCCTATCTCCTTGGGGGTCGCCAGGCAAAGATGAGCATGGGGGCAATCACTCCTCAACAGATACGAGGACTGATGAGCAAACTCCAGCCCAGGAGATGGGCCTGTGCACGGAGCTACACCAACCTCCTAACACCTTTGCCGACACCAAGGAGTCCATGCAGTGGGCCGGGTCTGGAAGGACCAAAAAAGCCCTGTCCACATGTGCTCTGGAAGACAGAGTAGTCCTCAAAACCAATCAGCACCATGCCATTTTTAGGAAGTTGTGCAGGAGGGTTTGGGTATTTTTTTTTCTTTACACAGAAAAGTTTTTTCCTTCACTCAGGAAGTGGCCTTTCAAAAACTATACAAAACTGACACTGTTGGAACTTCAGGGAGATTGCTGGGAAACAAGAAGCTGTAAAAATATTATTGAACAAAGGACTGACATTTTTCCTGTACTGAAGGGGAGTTTTGTAGCCATTTTGTTGCTAGTTTAAATAGATGTGCTGTAGAGCAGAATACATCTGGGTTTTGAGCTAATACAGCTACTTCAAAGAGACACACAAGGTGAGTGATGGTTTTACCTGAATTTGCTCAAATCTTACACAATGCCAGACCATGATGTTTAGCAAACTGGCCTTGACCTGACAGAGAAATCAGAACTGTGGTGAGAGATCTGTCTTCGCGTGGCTCTCTTTGTGTCACATAGACTGATCTTTCTAATGGCCAGCCCTTGAAAAAAAAACCAAAACCAAACAAGACAAAAAGCTTATAAGCAAGTTTTCTTGCACCTACTCCCTGGGCCAGCACCAGCAGCTTTTCCCAGGTGGTGACTCTGTGCCCAGGTCTGACTGCAATTTGAAAAATGACATTAATGACCAAACGTCCTTGCTGCCTGAGTCCATGCCCTGCAAAGGATTTCTTGCCAAGCTCACAATCTCATCTCTGTCCTGTGGAGGTACAGGCTTTGGGTGCTGGTGTCCACTGGTGACAGCCACAAGGGTCAGGGTCAGTGCAGCATCATAGGAAGAAGCCGCCCTGGGCTGCCAGAGGCTGCTGAAGGCAGAGGGCCAGTAGCTTATGGGGCTGAGAAACAACTTGAAGTGATGATGCTGGGATGCCGGGGAGTCACGGGGTCAGGGTGCAGGGACCTGGCTGGAGAGTCCCCCCAGCCCACAGCAGGATGGGCACCCACCCAAGATCTCTCCAGGGCTGCATTTTTAAATTTAAATAACAGAACAGCAAGAACTAGAATTAAGGAAGTCTCCTGGCCCTTATAATGGTAGGCAGTCTTGTCCCCCAGGCACCACATCCCAAGGGGCCGCTTCTGTGCATGAGCTGGTTCATACGCTCCATCCCCCAGCCTGACATGGCCAAAGTGGCACCCGCACAACCCTTCCTGAGGGACAGATGCTGCAGGGCCATGTTCCTCCTGCCTGGCCCCGGCGTGCCTATGCCCTCGCAGCTCGGAGGCACTGCGGGCGAGAGATGTGCCCCAATGGGAATTTGGGTGAATGCCCCGCGGTACCCACCCTGGAGCAGGAGCCATCCTCCTGCCCTGCTTGGCCCCACGGGGAAGGTCAGCTTCTTCGTCGGCAGAGAGGGGGTCAGCCTATATTAAGCCGAGCCTGCTGGGGAAGACGTGTTTGGGATACCTGCAGCGCGCCCAGGCAGATGCTCTCTAGGAGCTATATTTGGAAGGTGTCGCTTGGTTTCCTCCCCGGACACTGCAGCGAGCTGCCCACAGTGCCGGCCACGACGCCCAGCTTGCCTCTCCCCAGCCCAGGCTCACCAGCATCCCCCCTCTCCGGCCCCACACCACCTTCTGCTCGCTCTTCCCCACACCCCACCCCTCCCAGCCCCCCCCCAACCCTCCCTCCCTGCTTTTCTTTCCTGCGGGCTGTGAAAAGGTGCAGTCTGCCTGTGACCGTTTCTCCTCCCTCCCTTCCCCCTTCCTGCTGGTCAAAACCGCCATCCTGGAACAGCCCGGCGGATTAGTGAAGGGATACCTTTGAAACCGATGCCAGGAAAGCTCCGTGGATCAGTTAACAGGAGAGTATAAAAAGCCGTGCCTGTCTCCCCCCCACGCTCCCCCCATCTCTCTTCCTCCATGTCACTGGCCCTGGCTGCCGGCTCGCCCCTGGCTGGGGGCCTGCGATCCCAAACGTGCTCTCCAGGCTGGCTTGCCTCATTAATTAAAGAAGACAGATTTTTAGCTTCTCTTTCCCTCCCTCTCTCTCTCTTCCTTTTTTTTTTTTTTTTTTTTTTTTTTTCCTTGGGCTCCTGCTGGGGAAAGTGGAGCCAGTCTTGTGGGGGCAGGGGGAGGATGAGGAAGGGCGCCAGGGAGTAGAGGCGCTGATGCGCTCAGCTCCCAGGGTGCAGGACACCCTTGGTCCTCATGGCACTGCCCCCCGCTCCTTGCAGACAGCCTCCTAGGGACTTGGGAAGAGGGGACTTGTCTCCCTGCACCCACAGTCCTGCATTCACAGCCCCTCTTGAGACATTCCCTCATGGCTGACAGGCAAGAGCATCCTGCCTGCCAGCAGCGGCTCCTCACCGGCTCCTGCCCTGCTGGTCCTGCTGGACTGGGGCAAAGAGCCTGTGCCCTTCCTTGGCACAGAGGGGACTGTGGATGCAGCCGTGCTTGGTGCCGGGCGCATGGTGCAGAACACACGGTGCAGAGCACATGGTACAAGCGTGTGTGGTGCACTGACGTGGTGGAGCGGTGCATGCGTGGTGCAGTGTGCGTGGTACAGCCCTGCGTGATGCCGTGTGCGTGGTACAGCCCTGCGTGGTGCAGTTTGTGTGGTATAGCCCTGCGTGATGCCGTGTGCGTGGTACAGCCCTGCGTGGTGCAGTTTGTGTGGTACAGCCCTGCGTGGTGCAGTGTGCGTGGTACAGCAGCGCGTGGTGTAGCCAGATGTGGTGCGGAGTGCGTGGTCCAGCTGTGCGTGGTACATCTGCGCATGACGCAGTGCGTGTGGTACAGCTGTGCACGGTGTAGCTGCACTTGGGGCACTGTGTGTGGTACAGTATGCGGTACAGTTGCATGTGGTGCAGCTGTACGTGGCGCGGTGTATGCGGTACAGCCGTGCATGGTGTAGTGCAGGCTCCTGCTCCAGGGACAGCTCACACCAGCAAAGCACTGTTGCAATTCGCTCCACCTTCATTTATATTGGAGTAACACAGTCCTGAGCCTGTCCGCAGCACAGGCACAACCCTCTGCGTGAGCGCAGGCCAGACTGGTACGTGGTTCAAGGGGGAGCTGGACTGAGTGAGGACAGGAGAGCAAAGTGGGCTCCAGGAGGGACTGGTGGGCTGTACTGTGCTGGGAGCTGGCCCCTGACTCTCCCTGGCTGCGTCTGATCCTCCCTGAAGAGAAGGCCTGGCTGGTTCTTCTGGCTGAGTCATCCCCAGGTCTATCAGCCTGGCTGCAAAATTAAATTCAAAGCTCGTCTTTTTAACACGAAGATCACTTACATCCAGCTGCACGAGCCGTGGCCCCTTTAGGATTTAATAATAAAATGAATGCCCATGACCTGACTGTTTGCTCACGCCTGGATCTTCCTTGATGGATGAACAGAAATTGCTCCCTGGCTTGGGTCATCCGCAGTAAAAATCGCCAGTCGATTGCTGGGCCCTCCCTCAGCTCCTCCGCGTTCAGGGCTCGCTGGCTTCGTTTGGGACCTGGCTTGAAACAGATAATCAATAATAATCAGGCTCGACGCTGTGACGGCACCTTTGATCCGAGGATCTCGGAGCACTTTGCAGCGGATAATGAACGGAGCCCCTCTGTGAGGCAGGCAGGAGCGTCTGCATTTTATGGGGGGGAGCAGAGCCCAAGGACAGGCTGACCCCGCTGCTCGCTGGCTCTGTCCTGCTCGGCATCCTGCGTGAGGACGACTGAAATGCTTTAGCACAACCCCCCCGGAGAGCCACATGAAGAGGGGATGGTGCCGAAAGTCTGCGGGGCTCATTCACCAGTAGCTTGTGTGTCTAGTTCCTTCCCAAGACAGCCTGAGCTGCCCTGATGACAAAGCTCTTGGGGGAAAAAGTGATGCAAGGTTTGAGGCTCATCTTGGTGTGGAGCAGAGCAGCCCTCAGGTGCCATGTGGTCCCCCAGGGACAATCAATCTTGGGTTTCCTCCTGCCCCAAACCGTGGCTCGGGACAGGCTCCCTGTGATGGGCTGCAGCACCTCTGCAGCAGAAGAGAGGGTCCAGAGCCAGGGCTGAGGATGGGGAGTATTGTTCCTGGGGGCTTTCAAGCTAGCATCATTGACAGGTCTGGGGAAGGATTCTGGCAGCAGAGCTGCTGGGTCCTGTCTCCAGCCATCCCACATGCACGGTGAGATGTGCAGGCCTGGTGGAGTGGACCTTAGCTGGGGCTGTGACCTCTGCCCGTAGGAGGGCTGTGTTCTCCATGTCCGGGCAGTGGGGGACATTGAGAGCCAGATGTCCTGCTGTTGGAAGGGCTGCACCCCCACAGCCAGGCAGTGGGGGGAGAGGGCATCCACCTCTGCGGATGCCACCCCTGTGTCCCCAGCCTGAGCCCCTTGGCTAAGATTGCACAGGCTTGCATCCTTCCCTTAGAGAGGCTGTGTGCACCCGTGGAGGGCAGAGTGGTGGCGGGGTGGGCATCTGTGGGGATGCCACCCCAGTGTCCCCAGCCCGCACCCCACCAGGACAGGCTGCTCTGCTGGTGTCGCAGCGCCACCCCTTGCCTCCCGGGGAAAGTGCCCGCTGTCTCTCCGGCAATTAAAGCACTAATATATTAATTGTTTCTAATCCGTGCATCTCCAAGGTCACCTGTAAGACTGGGCAAGGGAAGCAAACGCCGTCTCCAAGCGATCCCTGCCAGCTGCCTCAAGGGAAGAGGCTGCAGCCCCTGGGATTGCCCTCACGGACCCCCAGCCCCCAAACCCCCTCTGGGAGCGTGGCCATGGGGAGCAGCCCCCCCCGCAGGGGACGGAGGCGGGATGCTGGAAGGGGGGATGCCAGCCCGGTGCTGGCCTCCAGCGGGCAACACCCTTTGCTGGCAAGGAAGGGAAGATGAGAGTAGCCAGGCTGGCTGTCCATCCTGCCCGTGCCTTGCCTGCGCTCCCTGCCTTTGTCTCTGGCGCTCAGCCGCGCTTCCAGTCTTCAAAGTGTTAAAACTTTTCAGTGTGTGCTGCAGATCCCTTGCCTGCAGCCTCCTGCCCTGAGTCAAATTAATCATGTACTGGGAAACACAGCAGGCATGTACTAGCCCTGGGCATGGTGTATCACGTACTTTCTGGAATCTGTCACATGGGGAGCTTTCTGTTTTAGGCTCAATTGATCCTTTCTCGGTTTGATACTGTGTTTAATTGTGAGATGGGGCTGTGTGTTTTCGCTTCAGCCGAACTTAAAGGGCCGCTCTTCCCAGCCTTGTTTTCAGATGTCCGCAAGAACAGACCGCCGCTGTCTCCTCACCCAAACAAAAAGCCTTTCTCTCCCCACACACAATATCCCCTCTGTATTGTCCACAACAAAGAGCAGGGCTAAATTAATTTTAGGTCCGGCTCTTTTAATGTAGGACTGGGGAGGGGAGGTGCTTTTATTGCTGCAGCTGACGGTTCAAACAAGATAGGCGAGAGGTGGACTGGGCCACCGGGCACTCCCCGGGAGGTGGCAATGAGGAGGGGGGGATGGGCCTGGTCCCCAGGACCCTCTGCCCAAGCCCCCTCAGCTGCAGTGCCCGGCATGAGGTGAGATGAGCTGGAGCAGAGCCCAGCCCTGCTCCTCGCTGCAGCATCACCCCAGGTGGGTTGGAGCCTGCATCGGCTTTCCCTTCACCCCAGATTTCCACCTGCCCTTCCCCAGGAAGAATGGTCTGAGGAGGCTGGGTGGGACAGAAAATGCCCACACCTCAAACGTGATGCCCCCTGGGGGCTGGCATATCCCTCCAGATGGACAGATAGCCATAGAAGGGGTGTTTCCAGATAGCCATAGAAGGGGTGTTTCGTCATTCTGTCTCTGCACAAAAGATTTCAAGAGCCAAGAGCATCCCTTCAAAACTGGATAAAAAGAAAACATAAACTTTTTTTTTTTTTCCTGTGTGCTTTTCCTGCTGAAAAAGACTTATCTGGAGCAGTCAGTGGAGGCTGCTCTGCGCAGCAGTGTGCCATGGAGCCTGTGGGGCACAGGAGAGGGTCTCCACAGGGTCTCCTCACCTCCCTGATGGGAACAGTCCTCTGGTGTGATGTGCCACCTGTGTGCACCAGTGGTTTGCATGGCTTGGCCAGCCCTGCAGGATTCCATGGGGATGTGGAGAGCTGAGGGAAGAGACCACCAGGTCCCAGTGGCATCTTCAGGATGTGGGATGTGCAGAAAGAGGGAGGGAGCCCAGGGAAATAGTCAAAGCTGAGTCTAGGAGAGCAGGGGAAGGCAGGGAATGGGGAAGGGAGGTGCCTGGTCTGGGATGTAGGAAGGAAAGAAGATGCTGAGAGGAGCAGACGAGCAGGATAAGAGACCCCAGTTGGGATATTTGGGCATTGTGAAGAGCTACAGCAACACAGGGCAGTTGGGAGGGTAAGTGGGAGAAGGGAGGGAGCCAGGTTGGTGTGAGCTTGTGCAGTTTTCCACAAATTTAGGCAGAGGTGTAGGACTGAAAAGGGAGGGAGAGGTATTGTGGACAGCTTAGCTCTGAGTCTTCCTTATTTGCATCTTCTTCCCCTTCTTGAGTGGGCAGACAGGGCAGGTCCCACCACCTGGCACGAGGGAAGGGTCCTGGCCAGCCCCCCTCCATGGCAAGACAGAGGCCGGGTGTCTGGTTGCAGCCCCCAGTTTCTCAGTAGATGGGCAGGAACTTGCTCCTGGTTTATAAATATTCAGTGCCAGCAAAACCCATTAATGTTGCATTAGGGCTGTGAATCGGAAAGCCCCAAAGCCAGGCAGCTCAGCGCTGCAGCTGCAGCGCAATCCGGGTCCCACCGAACATGCGCAGCGGCCCGTCCTGCTCCAACGGAGACTCCTCCGGCTGCCAGGACACCACATGGCTGCAGCAATGTGCTGTTGAAGAGCATTTGCTTCACCCACCTCACTACAGTACCCCTGGCCCCATGTAGCATGGACTGTAAAGGAGGGCATGGTGTCTAACTCCCAGTCCCCACATCTCCCACTCCTGTGAAATCCAAGGGTTGGAGGCTGAGGGCCAGGTGGGTTTTTTTTGAGTGGGATATTCCAGGAGCCAGGCATGATGCTCTGGAGCAGAACATCTCCAGATTTGGCCAACTTTCCAGGAGAACAATGAGAAGCCCCTTGACTGCAGAGTCAAGCTGATTCGGTCTCATGGGCTGCTCTCTCCATCCAGCAGCTTGCACCGAATTGTATCTCCAGGAATAGGCAGCGATGAGCGTATTAAAACAGAAGCTGGAGAAAGGAGCTGCATCTGTGCAAAGCAGCGATCCAAGTGTTACTATCGGGACCAAATTTTCTCACTTCCAGGAGAGCAGCTCTGAATGTGACAGCCTGCAGACTTGGGCATCAGTTTCAGACAGCTTCCTCAGCTCACTGTATTCTGTAGATCCACCTAGCAGCCGTGTCCTCTCCACTCCAGCAGCATGTCATTGAGCTTGAGGCGAAGGAAGAAGCAGGAGCTGGGTGGGAAAGGGACACACAAAGGAAATAGAGGGGATAATGCTTTGGGGAACCAGTGGAGAGCAGTCAAGGTGGAGAGAGGGGGTGGTGAGGCTGGGAGATGATCAGGGAATCACTTGTGGGCACTGGAATGGAGGGCATGATGGACCGACCACTGGAGGTTCGCCTCTTGGGGATGAAAGGTTCTTACTATGCTCCTAATATGTCCCCTGTAATGCTTAAACAGATGTCCTTCTTGATAGCTTGTGCTGCTGTTGGTGTGTGCAGGGTTGGCTGCCAAAACCTCCAGGGTAAACGGACAGAAGTGGTTGGGTCTGAGAGCTGATGGCTTCTACTGGCACTTCTCTGGAAGCAGCTTGGGCTCAGATGAGCCATCTCCTAAAGCCACTGCTCAATCCTGGCCACTGTGGTCAAACCCTCCTCCCTTTCTTCTTGCTGCTGCTGTGCCTTTTGCCCCACAAACTGTCCCTGATCCTTCCTCCAGAGTTGCAGGATTCTCACCAGGGAGCACACCCCTGCCTCGCATGCAGAGAGCCTGAGGTCAGGATATATATGCAAAGGATGTCAAGGTCTGGAAGAGAAGAGGGGAGGGACAAGTCCCTCTGGGCTGGAGAAAGGTTCAGTGACTCTTAAGGATGCCTGCAGCCTCCCTTCCCAGAGGGCTGGGCAGTGCATGAAAGCTGTCTTTGAGGTCCTGGAGGAGAAAAGTACTGAGAGAAGAAACTGCCAAAGTTAATTTCTGCAGCTCACCTGAAATAGTAAAGAAACTGGATGAGAAAAGGAAAGGGAGGTGTATTTCATCAGAGATAAGAAATCCATTTTATATCAACAAATGTTAGAGACAATGAAAAGAAGTTTCCTGTCCTGCATAGTTTAGCTAGGGGATCACAACCAGCTAGGGAAAGGTCATTTAGAAAGGCAGCAAAGAGAGGAGGCTTTGCCTATGGAAGAATAAATTCTGGGAGGGTTGTGTTTCACCAGATTTAGGGACAGGGAAAATCCGAGGATCCTGGGAAGGGAGGACCTGTGGCTAGGCAGTGGCAGCCACTGGCTTTTGGTTCTGTACAGTAGTACATGGCCAAACAACTGGAAGTGGATGTCAACAAGCTGTCAATCTTTAGGAAAAAAACTTTGAGAACAGAAAATTAACAAGAAACTTTAAAGAAAAATGAAAGTCTGAAGCTTTTGTTATCCCAGCTGAGCTGGGGAAGCATGTTGCAGTCACACTGGAATCTGGCTGGGTGACTCCTTCCCCAGTCAGAAAACATAGTGTTTAAATTATCTCAAGGTCCAAATCCCCTGCAGGGAGCAGGGACATCTGCAACTAGAGCAGGTTGCTCAGAGCCCCATCCAACCTTACCTGGGATGGTTCCAGGGATGGGGCAGCGATCACTCTCTGGGCACCCTCGGTGTCAAAAAATGTCTTCCTTCTCTCCAGTCTAAATCTCCCTTTTTTAGTTTGAAACCATCACCCCTTGTTCTGTCCCAACAGGCCCTGCTAAAATGTCTGTCCCCATCTTCCTGACAGGCCCCTTGAAGCACTGAAAGGCCACCAGAAGGTCTCTCCAGAGCCTTCTCTTTTCCATGCTGAACCCCCCCAGCTCTCCCAGCCTGGCTCCCAGCAGAGGGGTTCCAGCCCTCCCAGCATTGCTGGGGCTCCTCTGGCCCCGCTCCACCAGGTCCCTGTCTCTGCTGTGCTGAGCACTCCCGAGCTGCCCCAGCACTGCAGGGGGGTCTCTCTCTCTCTCTCCCCAGAACCCTGGGAGCAGAGGGGCAGGATCCCCCCCTCCCCTGCTGCCCACGCTGCTGGGGTGCAGCCCAGGGTGCCAGTGCCTGCTGGGTGCCAGCGCACGGGGTCGGCTCAGCTCCAGCTTCTCACCCCCAGCACCACCATGTCCTTCTCTGCAGGGTTCTCTCCAACCATCATCCCCGACCTGTATTGATATGGATGGGTTGTCCCTCCCAGGCACTCTGCTCTGTCTGGTTCTGTGGCATCTCCAAGAGCTGACCCTGCAGAAGTTTTCCAGAGCTGCACATGTCTGGAGTGAACCTTTTCTGGGACAGAGAGGCTGTGACCACCCCATCTTCCAGCTCTCTCCTCTCTGATTACCTCCTCATGCAGATGTCTCCTCAGATTTTGTGTGTTCCCTCCTGGAGGGCTGTGCTTCTCCATCTTCATTTGGTGTCTGCTGGGCAGAAATGGGGGTGTCAACTGGAGAGGAAAAACTTTAGGGAAGGAAAGCCTCAACTGCCTCAAGTTGCACCAGGGGAGGTTTAGGTTGGAGCTGAGGAACTATTTCTTTCCCACAAGGGCTGTTAAGGCCTGGCCCAGGCTGCCCAGGGCAGTGGTGGAGTCCCCATTATCCCTGACCGGGTTTCAAAGCCATCGAGATGTGGTGCTGAGGGACATGGTTTAGTGGTGACCTTGCAGTGCTGGGGGAACAGTTGGACTTGATGATTTTAAAGGTCTTTTCCAACCCAAACAATCCTATGATTCCGTGAAAGCCTTCACTGACATTAACAGGCCCTTTGATGCCACAGCAGTCTTGTGGGGATCCAGAACAGTATTGAATATATTTCTGTTGTGACCTTCACCAACAGAAGAACACAATCTGTTGGTGAGTGGGCCAGCCTGAGACCTGTCACTGTCAGGGATGCTCTCTGCTTTCCCATCTTTTTAAATTGTCACTGTATTTATCAGAAAATGGCTTTTTGATGAAAGGTGAGGTTGGAGGGGAGAGGGAAGTCAGTCCATAAAGCAAAAAACCTGATGAAAATATTTGGGGCTTTCTTAAAAAAAAGCCTTCCCCCAGCTCCCAAGTTCAGCAGGTAACAAATGTGTCAAGCCTTCTGAGAGTTTTCCACCAGGAATGTTTCCTGCCATCTTTTCACAGCCTCCCATTGCCATGAAGCTTGGGGTGCTGCCATGCAAGAACCTGTGGCTAACAGCTCCTCACTCAGCAGCTCTGCTGGCCTGGTCCCTTAGCTCCTAGGAGCTCACACAGCAGCATGTGTGACATCGGTGTGTACCAGGCGTGGGTTTGGAGGCTGTGCAGTGGGCAGCATCCAGCAATTTGGGGGCTGCATTTGTGGGCAGGGAAGATCTCAGAGGCAGAGAGACATCCTGCTGCCTCCTCTACAGTCTGGAGTTTCTCTTGCAGCTGTCATGGAGCGGAGACTTGAACCCCTGTTACAGTCCCCACTTCTAGACATGAATGAAAGAGACAACTTGTCCCATTTTTTGTACTCCTTGAGGGTGCTGGAGGCAGTCTGGAACATGGGTGGTCCTCCACTGAAAGGGGGCCAGCAAGGGACCCTGGGCAAGTGCATAATCAGAGCAACTTGTGGGCTCACCATGCAGAGCAAGGGGGGGATGCTGTTGAACTCTCAGACATGAGGCCAAGGTCACAGGGTTGGGATGAGGCCCTCCCACTCAGGAGATTCCTGCATGATGTACAGTTCAAGACAGGACTGATCAGTTTGCATTCAAAGCAAATGCTCACCTTTTTAGCAGGAACCTTCCATGCATGAGGGATGGGATCTCTGGAACACTCATTTTAACCCATGGAAACAGCAGGTTTTCACCTGGACTTAGGGAGGCTGTATCTGTGTGGATATCATGCCCTCCTTCCCATTGTGTGTGACCAGCAAAGATAACCTCTCATTTTGCATGGGCAGCACAAAGATGTATTCCCAGCATCCCCAGAGCCTTTCTGAGATTCTTTTTTCCTGTGGCTGCCTCATGTCCCCTTATAGCTGGCAGAAGCAGTGGGGCAAAGAGAAGAAGCAAAGATGGAGGTGGGTGTGGGACTTGCTACTAATACTGCTCTGGACACCTTCAGTCCTGAGCAGATGACCAGCTTGTGTGGAAAGAGGCAGGGCTGGGAGGCAGGAGCAGGGCAGGCAGGTCTCACAGAACAGCAGGGCTCTGAGGCAGGCTCCCTGCAGGGTAGGTGGAGGAGGGTGATCCTGGGGCTTATTTGGCCTCGAATGCACAGGCAGAGTGAGAAGTGGAGAAGCTGGAAGTAACCCACGCTGCTTTGCCAGCTGCCTTGCAGAACCAGCTCCAGCCAGCCCATGAGGAAGGGGAGATGGGATGAGCACAGCAGGCAGAGGCCAGGCTGCTGGAGATGTGTTCCTGGGGAGGAGGATACCTCTGGCTCTCTGTTGTGATGCTTCATCCTGAGTGAAAAGGAAAAAGCTCCCCGTGACTGTAATAAGTCTATAAACTAATCAATGACGGGACAGTGGGGGATGTGCTGTGCAGGGGGGAGAGAGGGCTTTTTTACTGCGTATCGGTGCAGAGAGAGACAAATGGGCACTTTTGGGAATGCTGGGAAGCTTCTTGGAGGCTACAGAAGGCTTTGAAATACTGATTATTAATGAGTATTAATTATATTATTAATTTGTCCCTGCACTGGAAGGGGTTTAGGAAGAGCAGGTGTAGACTTTGCTTGGAGGACCAGGAGAAGAGAGACCAGGGGAAGATGGTATCAGTGATCCAGCTTTTCCTGGGCCTGCAACCCATGCACAGCAGAGGACAGAGCAGGCTGATGCCTGGCAGTGCTGACCTTTCACAGGAGGACAGTGACTGTAAAGGGTCAGAGGAGAAAAGCACTGGTGCAGGAGACCCATGTGCTGGCTGCAGAGCTGCTGGCACCAGAATCACGCTGCCTGGGCTGAGGGAGACCTGACTGCTGGCTGGGATTGACTGTGACCAGATGCCCCATGGCACGATGTCTGTCTGAGCAGTAAGCGTGGTGCTGGGAACAGCAGATCCCAACCAGAGATTTTCTTCCCGTTCCTCTACTGAGACCTGCCCTGGAAAATGACCAAAACTTTCATTTCAGGTATTTCTTCCAGCTTAGCTCTGAAATGTGGCACCAGACTGCTCCCTTCTCCGTCTCCTTTGTAGGGTTGGAGGTGGATGTGAAGGGGCCTTCACACAATGTCCCCATCCTGGGAAACGGGCTCTGCATGGGGTACAAGATGCAGGCAGCAGAGCAACCCAAGGGAAAGGAGGTTTCCAGAGGCTGAAGGAAACCAACCCCAAGCCCCAAGAAAACCCCGTGTGCTTCAGGGCATAAGCTGATCATCTGCGGGGGCTGGGAAGGAATTTGTCACCATCTGCCTCTTGTCTCTCTGCTGTGGGGAGTAATAAGCAAGTGGGGGGGGGGAGGATTCAGCAGTGTTATTAGTTGGAGCACGGCATTATTCCCCCTGTCTGCACCGTACAAATGAGTGTGTATTTTTCATAATGGGGGAATACATGCAGGGAGAGAGAAAAAATGTTTTAAAAAAGAAAGAAGGAAAGGGGGGGAGGGGGGAAATGAATCGATATAACAGAAGCATTAGGGCACTCAGGGGAGTGTTTTACTGGGGCCATTAATATACTTCTCAGGTGGTAAAAGCCACTTAGCCTTTAAAAATGATAATGAAATGTTAACTACCCAAAGCATTATTGCTGAGTCACGGAGAGGCAGGCAGCCCTTCAGCTCCCATCTGATGGAGGGGTGCTGGCGGGGCTATCGGCAGCCCCAGCCGGCGAGGGGAGCGATGAGCCGGCAGGTCTCGCCTCCCGGCCTGGAGAAGAGAACACCTGGCAGCCCGTCGCGCTGCTGTGGCTGCTCCACGGGCACTGCCACCAGCCGTGCCCACCCCCCTCAGCCTCCCACCGCCCCGCCAAAGCACCTGCACCCAGGGCCTGGAGCTGCCATCCAGCACCGGGAGATCCTGGCTGGTGGAAAGCCCAAGTGCAAATGTGGAGGGGTGAGGCCAGACAGAGTCAGACCCATGGCTGTGCAAATGCTGCTTCTAAGCCACGGGGAGCAGGTGAAGACTGGGAAGGCAACCACCGTTTACAAAGACTGAGGCTCAAGGATGTTTTGAAGTGGAAAATGGCATGGTCTCACCTGGCTGCTGAGTATCCCGTGGTGGAAGGTGCTCGGCTCTGCCGTGGGAAGCAGGGAGAACCCTGATTGTCCAACTGCCAAGATGATGCAGGGATGTGCTGTGCAAGGGAGTAAGATCCCCTCTTGGCTTCCAGGAGATGGTGCAGAGCAATGATGGAGGCCTCAGGCATTTCTAGTCTACATTGAGCACTGTAACAGGCTGCACAGAGAGGTTGTGGAATCTCCTCCTCTGAAGATATTCAGAACCTGCCTGGACGTGTTTCTGTACAACCTGCTCTGGGTGAACATGCTTCAGAAGGAGAGTTAGACTAGATGATCTCCACAGGTCCCTTCCAACCCCTACCATGCTGTGAATCTCTGATTCTGTGAGTTCACAAACCACTGGTGATTGCAGGTTCCTGTCTTGCGATGCCCTAAAACACTTGGCCAGCATGAGATCCTGGACACCTCTATGTTGATGAATGTGCTGAGCTTTGGAGGCATTGGGCACCCCCAAATCACTGACCAGCTCTGAAAACCATGGGGGTGAAATTCTAGCTGTGTTCTTGTCAACAGGGTCTTTTTTACCCTGCAAGGGAGCAGGGATTCTCATTTCTAATCTTTTATGTATTTCTGACTCATATTTGATTATGAAGGGCCCAAACAGTCCCCTGCAGTGTCACTTGAGGAAATTCAACAGGCCTACATGGTCCAGCGAGCTGAAGTATGAGATGAAGGTCTTCTCCTAGGATGATTCTGTGCCCAAGCATAAAATTAATTTTGTTCCATCCATCTGTATATGACCCAAAACCTTCCCCAGTCAGGGAGATTATGAAGTTTTTTCATGAATGGGGATTGAAAGTCAGAGGTAGCTGTGAAGGCTGCTGGAGGTATCTGGAGGGACAGGGAGCTGCTTGGATCTGGAGATGCACCATCACTGTTATCCACAGCACTCACTTTAGGCACTACCCATTTCTGGGAAATTCTTTTACTTGGGTGAGTTTTCACCTCTGTTAGTGAGGGTATGGCAGCACCTAAAGTAACCAAACACCTTTCTTTAACCATTCTAGCCCTATGGAAAAGTCACTGCACGTGTGGCATCTGGGAATGCTGGTTGTGGTGCACATTCTGGGAACTGCAGCATATAGGGCAGAGTTAAGGATATTTAGAGTACGTTGGGAACTCCTGCACATCATTGAGCAGATTCTGAGTGTCTCCAACCATTTCTAAAAGCCATCCTGTCTGGTAACAGGCCACATTTCCCCGATAGCTCATGAGAGTTCACCAGCATCTGTCTGGGAATGCAGCCCCAAGATTAATGTGCCTGGACAAGCCTGGCTGCAGTGTGCACATCACGCCAGCTCTGTCCAAGCCCAGTGATGGGCAGTGCAGAGGTAACTGAAGCTGCATGCCCAGCTCTGCAGCTGGGATGGGGCGACAGAGGAACAGGAACTCTTCCCATCTCCGTTCCTTCGATGCCTCACCTCCATGCTTCATCCTCTTCTGAGGGACACAGGAGGCAGCTCTGATCTCAGCTGGATGTGCAGGCCCTGCTGGGACCCAAACGGGCACAGCCTCGGTACGCACAATGGAGGCAGGACCATCCCTATGGAGCTTGCAGCTGGTGCCACGCATGCAAGGAGGCAAATGTGCAATTCTGGTCTCCTGCCCTGGAGCTGTAGGGCTAAGCCCCTACTCCAAAACCAGAGAGGACTGGGTTTCCCTCGTGCTCTGTGTAGGCGACGCTGCAGAGAGTCTGCAGGTACAGCAGAAAGGGCATGCGAAGGGCATCTCCTTCCAGCGTGGCACTCTTGAAATTAAAGGACACAGAGGGCTTTTATGTCTGCTGAGAGAAGCGGTTCTCAAACTGCAGGTCACGACATGCCTGAAATTGTCTGGGGAATGGCTAAATGGGTCACGCCACTCCATAGACTTCAGCAGAGCACAGCCACGGGGTCTGGGTGGACCAGCCCTCCTCCCTCCCCAGCTCCACTCTCCCGAAGGCAGCCCAACAAGCACCCGCTCGCCCAACTGGCACCAGCAGCCCCACTATTAAGCATAACGCAGCCGCCTTGCGCTGAAGCGCTTTATCCCCAGCACCCGCTGTGAACAAAATTGCCTAAGATCAGGTGGTGCGAGCCAATTTTTCTCGCAGCAGGGGCCTCAGGTAAAGCACCTTGGTGGAGAGGAGCTGCGCTGCTCTGAACTTTTCAGTTGCCCGCCTGAACTCAGGGAAGAGGAGAAGGGATATTGTGTGCACTCAAGCAGAAGCAGAGAAGATGCCAAGAGAGAAGAGAAGCAGATGGAATAGACAGAGAAAGCTCAAGATGAGGAGAGAGCAGGAAGGAAGGAGCAGAGGAAGGATAAAGCAAGAGGGAGGTGAGAAAAGAGCTGAAGCTGGGATGCCACAAAGCAGTGGCCAAGGCAGCAAGAGAGCTGCATCTTCTCTTTCTTGTCCTACAAACCAGACACAGACGTGGCAGCAGCTAATCTTCCTGGCTCGAGAACAAAAGGATTCTTTTCATGCCAGTAATCCAAGAGCTGCCATGCCACGGCTCTCCCAGCTCATCTGCTGTGAATGCACTTATGTGGCGTCCAACTGAACGGGTTAGCAAAATAAAGACAGATGGCAATGGATTAGCTCTAACACTTCTTCTGTGTCACAATGCAATCATTGCAGTCTTCTCCACTGCCTCCTCTCGGGACAGTTTGCTTGCACTGCAGCTGTGCAGCCACCCCCATTTATGCACCAGTGGCCCAGCTCCAGAGCCACAGCTTAGCACCATGCAAGAGGGAAAGATTTACCGTGGGTTTTTTATTTGTTTCTTGAAGAACACATGCTAGGGAGAGGCTGTGGTCACAGTGAAGGGTGAACACACAGTCACCTCTCTACTGAAATGGGACTTCTTTGTTACAAAACACCTTTGGTCACACACCTTCAGCATCAGTAGATTCAGGGCAGGTTCTAAGGCCCATGTTAATGAAGTAGATGCATTGCTGAGCAGCATTTTTGACATCTAGACCTATCTAGAATACCAAAGAATGGGGCTATGTCATGCAGTCCATTAAATGTTAAGGCAGATATATCAAGAAACAAAGATGGGAGGTTGATGCCATTTCTTCAGAAGTCAAGAGTAGTCTCTTCAAGATTAAGTATGTTCTGTCCAAGTCAAGTCAACTGCAGAGGTAGAGCTTCCAGTCAACCCAGTGCCAGTGGATGCAAGGTGAACAGGTATTTCTGATGGACAGAAAAGTTGATGGTGACAGACTAGGCTTTGATTAAACTGGGGCATTTTCCTATTGTTTCCTAGCTAGAAATGATATGGGAATTCTAGCATCAAGTCCCATAAGGAGCTGATCTTTACTACTTTGTCAGTAAATGTACTTTCCAATTGCACAACCTGTTTGTGCTGACCCATCTCCTGCAAGGTAAATGTCAACCTAATGTCCAGGTGGAGTCTGTCTGATCTCAGTTTTACTAGGTTGTCAGCTCTGGTGCTACTGGTAACTTCAGGGATATTCACGTTCCTTGGGGTGGCAATGTTTCTGTCCCGGTGAAGCAGTCTCCTGATCTCATTCAGGCAGTTAATGGGACATCTTCAACTGTGACCCTGTTATTTTGGAAACTATCCCTTCTGACTCCTCATTCAAGGTCATCACAAGACCAAGCAGTTCCACTTTGTGAAGAAGGTAATTTTTTTCCTGTAGGTATCTCTTAGAAAACCTGCCAAGTACAATTCAACCAACTTTTCTGTCACCAGTCATCTAGAGATGATATAAGAAAAATTACCAAGAAAGTTCAGTGCCTTCCTCCCCGGAAGACACCAAGACTCAGTCAATGTTTTGACAAGAAGGTACCTTCACTCTACATTGGCTCTGCTACTGACCACTTTATGTATAACCTATAACAAAGATAAGCCTCCAAGAAACCTGATTTAGCCTTTAAATTAGTCCTGCTTTGAGCAGGAGGATGGACCAGATGACTGCTCAAGGTCCCTTTCAGCTCAATGTCTGTAAGCTGAAGATCCCACTGGGATGCTCTAACCTTGCACTTCTTGAAGCTGTACCTGTCTGATGGACACTCTGAGTGCCCAGTCTTACCTGCAAGTGCTGTTTAATCAAGCTAGATTCCTCTGCTTAGCCACTGATGTCTTTAGGGATGTCCTTTGCTAATTTTTGGTGTGGATATTTGATCAGGGGTATTCCTGATAATTCTGCATATGCCTAAAAAAGTCAATCTTGTTTCAGTGCCTAAGAAGCCCAGTTTGCCTTTGATCAGTTCAAACAGGCGTTTACATCAGTGCCCATACAGGCACTGCAAAACTTTTCACTGCTGAGATTGATGCATTCTTCCATGTGATTGGAGCTGCATCCTTGCAACACCAGGTGCTCCAAAATGAACTCAGACTATGTGCATTGAAATCCTGTAAGCCTGCACAATAATAGCAGAATTTTAAGATCAGCCTTAAGAAACTTAAGAGTTGTCAAATATGCCCCCTGACAATGACAGTATCAACTGTAAGCCACATGTTGCCTAACCTAGGTATTTCCGAATCAGAATAAACTTTTATTTAGGAGGTGGAACAATCCACCTTCTATGGAATCTTTGAATCAGCCCCAAATTTGGCTGGTTCTTCTTTTTTCTCCTGATTCACTTTTGCTGCAATGCACCATTCTCACTTTTAGAAAACAACCCTTATTCTGTATTGCTATATTATATGTCTTACTCTGTAATGGTGGCGATCTTAGAATCATAGAATGATTTTGGTTGGAAGAGACCTTTAAGATCATCGAGTCCAACCGTTAACCCAGCACTACCAGGTCGCCGCTAAACCATGTCCCTCAGCACCCTATCTACACATCTTCTAAATCCCTCCTAAGATGGTGACTCTGTGACTGTCCTGGTTAGCCTGTTCCAGGGATTTACAATCCTTTCTGTGAAGTAATTGTTCCTCATGTTGAACCTAAACATCCTCTGGCACAACTTGAGGCTGTTTCCTCTTGTCCTATCCTGCCCCCGAATTGATAAAACCACCACAATAAGAGACATACTGAGATCTCCAGCTGGTAATGATGCTTGCAGGAAGGCTGTGACATTTGAAAAAATTAGCCTACCTACAATTGGCTGCAACGAAGTTAGACAGGCTCCTTAGGAAGGACAGGTCGGGAAGATGAGGAGAGGGAGTTGCCTTTTAGGTGAGAGAGTAGATGGAAGAAATGAAGCTCTGTCTGGGGATGGATGTAGAACCACCTGCGAGATTCTGGGTAAGGATTAAAGAGCAGACCAGTATGGGTGATATTGTTGTGGGTGTTTGCTATAGGCTTCCTGACCAAGGAATGAACAAGAGGATGAGGTCCTCTACAGACAGCTAGAAGCATCCTCACATTCGCAGACCCTGGCCCTCATGGGGGTCTTAAATCACCCCAGTAACTGCTGGAGGAGAAACACAGCAGGGCATAAGCAATCCAGGATGTTCCCGGAGAGTATTAATGACAAATTCCTCCTCCAAGTCATACAGGAGTCAATGAGACAAGGTTCTCTGCTGGACCTCACACTTAAAAACAGGGAGTAGATTGCTGGAGATGGGAAGGTGAAAGGCAGTCTTGACTGCAGTGACCATCAGATGGGGGACCTCAGAATTCAGAGGGGAGAGAGGAGTGTGAAAAGCAAGACCACAATGCTGGATTTCAGGAGAGCGGTTTGACCTCATTGAGGATCTGCTTGGAAGAGTCCCATGAGATAAGGCCATAAAGGGCAGAGTGGCCAGGAAGGCTGATTGATATTGAAGGATCACCTCTTCCAGGCTCAAGAGTCGTCTATCTTGACAAGCAGGAAATCAGGCTAAAATGCCAGGAGGCCTGCGTGGATGAACAAGGAGCACCTAGTCAAACTCAAACACTAAAAGGAAATATACCTAGGGTGTTAGCAAGGTCAGGTAACCTGGAAGGAATACAAAGACACTGTACAAGCGTGGGATGAGATTAGGCAATCTAAAGCCCAACTGGAATTGCATTTAGTAAGGAATGCCAAAGGTGGTAAGAAGGGCCTCTCTAATAATGTAGGTGACAAAGGCAAATTCTTCCAAACTCAACCAGTCTTTAGTTCTGTTGTTGTATGACTTTATCCTCAACAGTGAGGGTTTTCAAACAGAGGAAAGAAAGCAACATCATTGTACTCATCAGCTGTAGGCAGGATGACTGACTTTCTGTCTAAGGTCAAAGATGATATGTGACCAAGATGAGGCAATAATAGATACCACTGGACTAAGGTTTGGAACATGGAAAGTACATGCAAAAAGAGTTATTGCATGGCTGAATGTCAGGTAAGGGCATCAGGAGTTCCTGGAGGCTAATATCAACAGTTGTGTTGATTCCACAGTGATCAGCAAAGTGTGGCATCAGTTCATAGCATCAGGTCATAATAACTGGGTTGGATTAGAGCCTAAAAAATGCAATTCTGATTTTGAATTTGAATTTCAAATCAGCTCCTCAATGTTCAGCCAGAAGAGTTGACTGTGATGGTGAGTAAATCCTGGATTATTCTAGATTTGTGGCAGGCTATGAACTTACCACACAGGGCAGCCTTGGCAAAATGAGAGAGCTGTAAACTTTCACCAACTCAAGTGGGTGTACACTTGCTCAAGTCATCTAAAAATCACAAGGACACCTCTACCAAACAGCTCACTTTATGCCAGTTATGGTTTTGACTGTGGCTTGTACCATTTTGCAAAAACTTTCTCTGGATATTGTGACTGAAGAGTAAGTTTGGTGATCAGTGGGAAAACCAAATTGAGATCAAACTTGAATTGGAATCAGAATCCTGAGACTTTAGTTACCAACATCTAAGACCATTTTAGATGTTCAACATATTAATCCAGTAACTTCCAGAGTAGACCAGCAAATGACCATCTCTTCTATGTTCCTTTCATGACTGCTGTCTGGGAATGTTATGTCCCTTCTTGTCTCTGCGAAGTAGACTGACTTGCAATTTCTTTCTTCCCCAGGAGCCTCTGGTGCACATGGGTATTTTCTGATTAGACTGTGCTGGATTCAGAATCATATCTCAGGAAGGTGATCCATCCAGGAGCCATGCAGCTGATGGGCTTGGGGAACTAGGTGAGGATACCTCTTTGCCTAGACTAAAAAAGAAAGCTTCATCTTGTCTATCAAGAAAAATTTCTCATAGGCAACTGTAAGTTTTCCTATGAAGAGGAAAAAAGTGGTGCAAAACTGTGTTCTCATCCACCATCCCATGTTGTCACAAGGGTATAAGGGTATCTACAGCAGCTCAACAAATGTTCCCCTCAGCCTGTGTCCTGTCTCTTAAAGGGGTCAAAACCAAATGCCTAGGGAGGAATATAAGATCAGGGTACATGAGGGGTCATACCTCTCTAAGGTACTGTCCCAAAGTCATAGTATTTATGTCCTGGGGACATTCTGGAGGCAAGTTCTAGATATTTGGTTCCCCTCAGTGAGTTTCTCTCCTATGAACTTGTCCAGTATTCCCTTGGGAAGCATGCAGACAGATGTCTGCTCTTCGGTGTTAAAGCTGCTCTCTCCCTCATCTCTTGCCCAGGCTTCAGAGTGGCAAGGCAATAGTTTGTGTGGGACTACTGCTCCAGGGAGCATGTCTGCCACCCATCATGCCGCTTTCCAGAGGAAAGCCATGAGCGAACAGCAAGCTGTGAGATCACGGATGGTATGAGGTGGATATGAGCGACTTTGCAAAAGGCAATTGACCCCTGGAATGAGCTCTGACAAAATCCCGATGCCCCGTGGACTCAGGTGTGTCCCTCCAAGATAGGAGGAAAGTGAGACTGGTAGGAGCTGTGGCCTTTGATGAGCTTGCACATTCCCGACAGACTGAGCAGTTCTGCAGGAAGAGCTGCTTTCAGGGGAGCTGTCTGCAGTCCCGTTCCACCTCTGCCCACTGGAAAAGGCACAGGGAGAACAAGGCAAAGGTGTAGTCCAAGCAGACCTGGAGTGTATATGCTGGTGAGGAGCTCCACCATAGCACCAGTGACCAGTACATTTTGCCAGTCAGCAGAAGTGCAGCCTGAGATCTTTACACACTGGATGTCTTACTGATGCCGATATTTTTCCCTCAAGCAGACAAGAAATCAGAATTAGACATCCAAGAGACCACCACAAACAGTTCCATCACCAGGACATAACCTGGGAGGCTTGTCCTGAGCAAGGGCCAGAATACAGACAGGGGATGCTGGGGAAGTGAAACACTAAACAACCTTCCACAGACTGAATCTCCTCAAGACTGAACAAGGCATGTTTCCCCTTGTAAAATGGAAGACTTGTTCCTGTTGGCATTCAGAGGTCTGCCAAAGCCAGCCTGAGAGGGCAGCCTGAATTTTGACACTTCTCGTCTGCAGGGCGCTTGAGTTTTTTGCAACCTCCTCTGCATGTTTTCTTTTTCTTGTGCAAGGTGGAATTGGACAGGCAGCCAAAGAGCAGGCACCGAGTGCGCGTGCTGATGACAGCTTGCCAGTGTGCTCTGGGCTCCTTCAGGATGCTAACAATAGACAAGCGATTATCACCCTTCCCATGTGCCGAAAGGGTCTTGCCAGGGGTGATTGCAATCACAGCCCCCAGCACAGCTTTCCCAGAGAGAAGCGCACGCCGCTTTTAGGGATGCAGTTTGACTACGTAGGAACCAGCGACTGCTCCTTTTGCAACCTGACCAGCTCGGAGGCTATTTTCAGCTGCTCTGACCCACCTCTCTGTTTCTCACAACATTACCACTCCCCAAAATGACTCCCTCCTCACTTCGCTTCAATTCTGCCCCTCTTGCCAAGGGCTACTTGGAGATGCAAAGCCCCGCGCTTTGGACACTTGTGTCCTCTGTGGAAAAAAAAAAGCGTGCTGGTTTGCTGCTAGCTTGGCTCCATTCTGCAGAGACACTGCAGTTTGTTTTCCATGCATCCTGAAACAAAAGGCAGTTGCTGCGGCTGCCGATGCTGCAGATGGCGATTCAGCCCCCGCGCTGCCGAGGCCTCCCCGAAGACCAGCACCTGGTCCCCGCAAGCAAAAGCCGAGGCCTCCAGCACACATCGCTGCTCCCTGCAACAGCCCCAGTTGTTTGGTTTGTAAACAGCTTGGGAGGAGGTGGAGAAGGAGGAAGGAAGGAAGAAAGGGGGCATCTGAGAAAGAAAGAAATCTGGAAAAGTTCAGCCCCGGCAAAAACATGAAGCCGCAGCCAGCACAGGCTCATCTTTGTCATAAACCTCCTAAGCCAGTTCTGCAATTTGCATCTGGATGCGTTTCATGCCCTATCAATGTTCATTAGCAGCTGCCCAGCACTAAGCTGACTGCTTGGGAATAATTAGGCCCTTTCTCTGAAGGTCATGACAGCACTAACATCACAACTTGCCTTTCTTTGAACATACAGGCAGTTGGATGCTGCGAGCATCGATTAAAGAGCTCCTGCGAGGGGTACTGGGCATTCATAGGCAGTGGGGCAGCATGGACAGCTGGTTTGGTGTTGCTATGAATTATTTTTACAACAAATATGAAAGTTGTGTGATGACTTCGCTGCTTAAGCTGGAGACAGCAAAAGGCTGGGAAAAGGGAGGAAAGACAGAATATAGAATAAACCTGAGAGACAAGGGTATATTTGAGTTTTTACTCCTATTGACAGCCCAGAGCTCTTCATTCATTCACAGAGCAAGCAGTGGCTCCAGGATAGTGTTTTAGGTGGGTGGGTCACCATAACTCTTCCCAGCCTTCAAGCCCACGGGCTTGAGCACTGAAAAGTCATTTTCATGACTCGTGCGTCACTGTTAGCCAGCCAAGGAAGCCTCAGGGGCTGCATCAGCTTTGAAGAGACTCTTCACAGTACAGGCTGTGCCAACAGGGGCATGGGAGCTGTTGGTTCATGGCAGAGTGGCCTCCTGTTGAGTTTTGTGGCCAGGCTGGGAAGGAGTCCCATGGGATAGGAAATTCCAGCTGTGGATCAACCACTTTCTAACCATGGGCACGTAACTCCAGTGTTGCAACCTCTCCCAGGCCTTGTCTGGGAGCTGCCTGGTGGGCTGTGGTCAGCAAAGGCAAGGCTGGGGAAACTAAGATGTCTTGTGTCTGTTCCTTTGATGAACAAACTGCTTGGCTTTTGCTGTCACACTGCGTAGCTTGGGAGGACTTTCATCCCACGTGTTTGTGGAGGCTTCGGTCCCAGGAACAGTGAACAGCAAACGCTTCTGAAGGACATGAACCTAGCCACATCTGCCAGATGGCTCTAGCTGTCCTTGAGAAGCACTGTGCTGCCATGTCTCCTTGCTGACTTCTGGCCGTTGGTCCCGGCTCCTCCATCCCTGTCTGCTGTGGTCATTGCCCATCTCCCAGGAGGCATCAGGTGTGTAGTGAAGGCTAAGAGTTTCTGGCTGGCATGGGACAGGGCTGTAGCAATGTGATTTTGGGCAGATGCCTACCTCTCCATCAGTGTACCTTACTTTGTCCTCCACAAATTTCAAGCAAATTATCTTCAGAACCTGCTACAAGGAGCATTAGTCCTCCTGCAGAGGCAGACTGGACCATGGCTGGACTCTTAGAGGGAGCGTGGAAACGTCCCCTAGGAGAAGAGTTGTGTTGCATCAGCAAAGGGCAGCTTATCATCAAGCTAAAAATGTACGGTCTCTGAGATGCCTACCAAATCCTTTGATATCATTGAGAACCAAGCAGTGCAAAAAGGAAGATAACAAGCCTGCCCCAAAGTTTGCATATGGTAATTGCTGCTATTCTGAGTTGTAGTTGAATGCATTTGGTGAGAACTCTTCAGGGGGTTCCCAAAACTGACAGTCTCTGCTGTTACTGACTGCTGTTACTGTGGTAAACAGTATTGTTTTGAAATCATCTCAGTCCTCACAGGTTGCTTTCATTGGCAATCCTGGTGCCACATTGTAAAAGGCATCCCTTCTGCCCATGAAGTTAAAAGCCAGCGGTGTCTGATCAACATCTCAGTCTCACACCACATTAGTAGGAACCTCATGAAGAAGCTACTCAGTTGCAATGGCTAACTAGATTTTCAAGGAGAGCAAAAATACCTGTTACCTTTGCTACAATAGTCTCTAGGAATGTCTCCTTACCAGATAGCTCACAGTTTGAACAGATATAAGGGAGGGGAAAATGGCCAGGAACTGCTCTAAAGTGACAGAACCCAGTCAGGTCTAAATGAGAAAGTGCCCACCGAGTGCAGCAGACCACAGACATTCAGCATCTCTACAAGGCAGCATCCAGCTCTTGGACTCTCTTGTCTTCTTCTGCAAGCTGTCTCATCTCATGCCAGGAGAGCTCACAAATGGAGTGAATCAGAAGCTCTTGTCACAGCCAGTGCTCGAGAGCATGGGACAGACATTGCTGGGGTACGTCCTTCAGGTCAGGAAGCTGTTTGCATGGCCAAGCCCAGACCTGTTTTGTCAAGAAGAACTCCCATCATAGACAATGGCCAGAACATGGCCTTTGCGTAAATAAAATGCAGCAGGACTTTGCTATGCTGAAGCACCTTGCTTTAAAGAAAATTAAATAAAGGACTAAAGTGTAACCTGGAGCCATTTCACACTCCTGGGTGCACAGATGTTTTGCTCTATTGAATCCATGCATATTTCAACAGTTCATTATTAAACAGACAAGAGTCACTCTATCTATTAAAAACTTGCTCAAAGGTGGAACACATTTTTGGTATCTCTGCAGAAGGCCGCGTGCTCTGCTGAGACAGGGACTGGCTGTATCTCGTGGTTTATGCAGCACCAAGGAATGCTGGAGTGTTTTTACACTGCAGGTGTAAAACACCAGTGTCTGCACAGCCTCATAGATCAGTGCAGCTGTGGGGCACTGTGGGGTGACTGGATGGTAAGAGACTTGCATAGAAAATGAGGCAAAAGAATCAGCCACTGGGTTCTGGCTGCTTCTTTCAGCCCTGCTTTGAGCACTAGTCAGTGCCAGAAGTTGAAGCACTCATGGCCGTTTGGGAGCTCTGATCTTCCTCCATCTCGCTAGCGTTGTCTGGACACTTTCGTCCAGTTCCTGGCTTGCTTTATTCAGGATGGTGTTTTGGGTACCAAGATTAACTGGACACCAATGATCCAACCGAACACTTTGGCTCAAGGAGCTGGAATCCATCTGCAGCTCACTTTGCTGCGCATTGAGGTTTTTGGGCATTCTGAGCATCCTCATTTATTGCATTTACTTCCTCCTATGGACTGTTGTCAGCTGTTACATATCTGTCAAGCACTTTTGAATTGACCTTTGCACTTTTTAGCACTTTATCCATGTCCATATCCAGTTGCTGGCAGATTTCAAGCTCTGCATCCAGATGCTATAGATGGACATTTTATTGTTCTTTGTGCCCAGAGATATCTGTGCAGATCTTCCTTATGTCTTCAAAGGCTAGAACTGACCTACTCCCCATACCTCCAGAGTGTCTCTCAAGCTTTTCCTTCTTGCAGTTATACAGCTCACGTTCAGGTTCACAGCTCCAGGTATGCTTTGTGATGCATGGAGCAGTTCAGAGGGGCTGAAACAGAAATACAGCAGTAGAAACTTCCATAGTTGGTGAGGGAATTTTGATTCTCCACTCCTAATTATACACCCCACAGTACAACTGGGGTAGCTTCAGTTCCAGGGGACCCACAGTGTTTGCTTATAAATGGACCCCAGTGTTCATATGGTGAGGGGAGACTGAACCAGAGCATCCACCATCTTATAAACAGGTTTGAGCTCCCAGGTCATTCTGGCAGCTCGAAAAATCACAGTGATAGAAGATCATGGGCAAAGCCCATTTATAATGTGTGCGTTTGCACTTATTGCTGTCTGGCCCCGTCTGTATTTGTAGGGAGGTGCTGTGATGGCAGAAATTTTCAACAACCCATGAACAGCTTTTGAAGAGAAGCTATTGCACATGGCTTCCAACGTAAGGACCGATGGAATAGTATAGAACAGCTCTCAGTCCTCTCAAATCCATATGCCACTGAATCCCACTGAGAAAAAACCCAGAGCCTCTCACGCAGTTTTCTCCCAGCAGCTTTCATCTCAGTCATCTTTCTGTGTTCACTTATTACTTCTAATTCCCCTTCTTCTTTTGATGACTTGCTTGTCCATGTAGGAAGATGTTTGTGTCTCTGTCTTTGATATAATTTCACAGACCAGCTTCTGATTCTCAGGACTGACTCTCAAAAATAGAGGGAAGATGAGGCTCTCAGACCTATTCTCTCTTTTGTGTATGCTCAGCTTGAATTCAGTGTTATATGAACCCAAAACTTTACTGCAAAGACATAGAACTCATCTTGCTTGTTCCCCAGTCCCTAACCTCTTGATCTCAGTATCTCTTAGGTCCTTGATTTCTCAGGTCCTTCCTTTGCTCGAAAACAACACACTGGATCAACAGATTTCTTGCTACATACTTGAACAGCACTTGGCCATGACCAATTCATGGTAGCACTGACTTGGGAAGATTTATTATTTTTTTTTAATTCATTGAAAGATGAAGGTGGTGACCACAAAACTGATTGTAGGTCTTCAATTTTCATGGACATAGAAACAGTGTTTTAACAGGTTTTCAAAGCACCATGGTACAGGAGCTCTCCTTTGAATGCAGCAGGTTTGGGGAACTGAACTCTCCTCTGTGCCTCTCAGTTTCTGTATTAGTAAGGCAGAACCTTAATATTCCAACATGATTTCAAGATAGATTAGTCCTCCTTATAATTTGCTAGAGTGGATTAGAGTTGCTTTTATATTGAATTGGAGTATTTTCCTAAACCATCCTAAAAAGTACTCATTTCATTAGCACGCTGTTGATTTATTATTTATAATGACTGTTTACAAAACAGCCTGTGAAGATGATGAGACCCCAGTCAGGTGACTGCGTATTTCTACAGGCAGCTCCAGCCCTCCCAAGCAACCTGCATGCCTGGGCTCAGAAAAAAACTTCACTGCTGATTTGCAAGGAGAGTTTAACCAAAGCAGTCCATCTCTGGTTTGAGGAATGCTGTTGCAGCTGAGGTAGCTCCCCTCATGAGGTGACTGCTCTTAGCTGTAAAGTTTTTTGTAACGTTTTCTATGAGCTGTCCACATTTGCACTTTTCTTAGGCAAGAATTGGTGCAATCCCACATCACCCTTTCCCAATCTCTTCCTCTGAGCACCAACCAGTTGGTCTAGTGGTCTGCTCAGTGGTACCACAAGGCGTGCATCACCAGCTCCTGCCCCTATCCAGACTCCTGTGACGTTTTAGCATCTTCAGCCTCAGCTGGAGCCATCAGGTCCTTTGGGAATGAAGGGACCCTGAAGCAGCATGGCTCCTGCACTCCACTCCTGTGTCAGAGGACTCTCTGCTAGGCCCAGTTTTTCAACAACTTGCATATGTTGAGCCTGATTAGCAAAAGACTGATATGTGCTGGACTTGACTCTCACGGTTTGGGAGGATGCTTTACTATCCACAGCAGCAGAAGTGGTGAGGTGAGTGCTGCGCAGTGTTGAGCATCCCTCCCTTACCCATCAGTCACAGAACCACCGGTTACAGCGGTGGTTACTGAGCCTGCAGGTATTGGAGGAATGGCTGAGAAGCATTGACTGGTGCCGAGGCCAGCAACAGGAGATTGATTGCTCTGCTGCTGGAGCTGGGCTGTCAGAGCTCTGCTGCAGTGCCGCAGGCTGCGTATTCCAGGCGGTGCTGCCAACATGAAGTGCTTGGCTGATGCTGTAGGTGCTTTTGTCTAAAGGAATCAGGCCAGGTTGTGCACGTGAGCTTTTTTTAGGAGCAGCTTTCTGTCATCTTTGTTCTGCACCTCTGGTAACTTCTGTTTCAAAGAGGCACGCAAAAAGTTGCACTCAGATAGCTTCCCTTGGCCTCCAGAAGGAAAACACCCCTCCCAACCCTGCACACAAAGACAGAAATCTGAAAGAAGTCAGAGATCTCTCCTGGGCCAGAGCTCCCAATGCCCATCATGGTCCTATATGGTCCTAGCCCCTCCAAGAGGACTGTACAAGCTCTACAGGGCTCAGAAAGCCACATCAGCTGCTGTGTACAGGTAAAGCAAGAAGATGTGGCTGCTACTAAATCATGAATCTGCCAAGCAGGAGTGAGAAAGTGCCTCCTAATAAGCATAGTTTTTAGAGAACATAATTTTCCATTCAGGCAATGAAGAAACATCAAAGGAATTGGAACAATACTGCTTTAGCACGATATTCTTCTCTCCATCATTGTTCTCCCAGATGTCCTAAGGGAAGTCTTCAGGCTTCCTGACACCCTGAACCCTTTCAACCTCTCTCCAGGTGCACTGCAGTGTCTAGACAGTAGTGTGCAGTTGGTAGCAGTGAGGGATTCATGCTCCTTTATGTACCTTCTGGTGCAGGCAAAGTGAGCACTTATTTGCCATCAGGGACCATGCAGACCCACCCTTCATGGCCTCACAAAATCCTTTGAGGGCTTTGGCCCAGATGGCCTGTGGTACCACACATAGCTGCAGGGTCCTCAACCAGTGCTCTGCTGGTTTCCAGGGAACACAACGCCAAGATTTAAACAGTCCTCTGGTTCTCTCCCACCCTTGCACATCTGCTGTTCTGACCAGCTGAGCCACATCCAAGCAGCAGCACAAGGGGCAAGAGCTCTTCCTGGCTGTGCTGCAAATTCTCAGGATCAATTGACACGCTAGCCCCCCCTCCACCCCCCAATACCTCTTTGTCCTGCACGCTGCTGGTGCAACTTGTCAACTGCTTCCATGCAGCTGTGTCCTCTGGAGCTGTCAATGGAGGTGGTTCGATCTCATTTAACCAAACTGGCTATTGACATCCCAGGTGGTTGCTGAAAAAGCAGCTAAAATTCAGTCCTTTTTCTTGAGATGTGCTGTCTGAATTCAGCTTAGTGGATGGTTGTGGTCTGCTCCTTCTTAGACCTCAAGTCCTTGTTGCTGCCATGAGCTAGAAGGCAATCTTTGCTGTCTTTAAACACACCTCCAGAACAGGTTGAAATTCCACGAACAGCATATCCCTGCTTTTCTTTCTTCTGAAATGAAGGTCTTAGCATATTCAGTGGTGTGTAACTGAGACATAAACTACTTGGATGGGAACTCAAGGACAGTACTCTCTGCACAGGTACCTATGGCTCCGGGAGCTTGTGACAGAACAAGGACTCAGGGCTTTGAGTGTCAGATAGATTCATGTTCCCAAGCCAACGACCCCTCTCCCACACTGAAAGGCTTCATTTGATTTTCATGTGCCCCTGGGGAAGACACTGGGTTCCCCCATTCCTCTCTTTCAGATGTGCTAGGTCACACTTGGGTCAGTTCTCCCAGCAGCCACGGCACCATCATTATTATGCTGCTATCTCACTCTGACATCGCACGTGGGACACCACCTGCTATGGGAGCGATGCCACTTTCCGTGGTGGGAAGGTCTTGTAGAATCATAGAATTATTTCAATTGGAAAAGACCCTTAAGATCATTGAGCACAAACATTAACTCAGCATTGTCAAGCTAAACCATGTCCCTAAGCACCTCATCTACATGGCTTTTAAATACCTCCAGGAATGGTGATGCTACCACCTCTCTGGGCAGCCTGTTCCACTGTTTAACAACCCTTCCAGTTAAGAAGTTTTTCCTGCCGTCTGCGTAAGGATGGAAAGAGTCACTAGCAGCTGAACATGCAGTGTTCAGAAGTTTTGCCTCCTCTTTTTAAGTCATGAATTGTTTGCGATCAGATCCACTCCTTTTTGCACTGACCTTTTCAGAGTTTGTCCTTCACCCTCTCATCCAGCCCCTTGTATTTTCTCATGCACTGAATCTCCTCTTTGCTGGCTCATGTGTGCACTGTAGCAGCACCACTATTTAAATCCTCTATATCTGCATCAAAATAAATTTTCACAGGGTCACATCTGCTGTGTCTTGGCCCCACTGTACCATGCACAGGAACCCAGGAGATCTGCACCTAAGCATCAACCTTGTCATTTCTGAGTAACTATAGCATCGGCGCACGGATGAGCCAGGCAGCCTGGTTCTTCCTGAAGATGTTACCTCTGTCACAAGTGGGTACATTTCTATGGTAAGGAAATTCCAAACTACACAAACACCCAAAGTGCTCTTTTTTGTTCTTGTTGCTGTTGTTTCTCCACTTGAAGGATGAGTGGTCCATTAGAATGGCAGGAAATGGCCATGTTGCGTGGTAATAACTGGATTAAGAGGTTCAGTAACAAACTCTCAGCTATGCTCTTAATAATGCCAATTAACTGTTTAATCCATCTGCGTCTCCAGCTTCACTTCTGTATTCTCCCTGTCTCACCCTCCTCTGACATTCTTCCCCATCTCCTCCAGTGTCTTGCTGCTCAGTGTGTGCCTCATAGCTATGCACCTCCTGTGTCCTCCTCCTGGGGAAGTGATTTTCCCCACATCCCACTGGTGGTTCTGCTCAGTTACTCCATCATAGCCCTCTGAGGCGAGAGCTGTGTGCTATGTGG
This sequence comes from Todiramphus chloris collaris, assembly GCA_025345505.1. NCBI lineage: Eukaryota > Metazoa > Chordata > Aves > Coraciiformes > Alcedinidae > Todiramphus > Todiramphus chloris. The sequence continues at coordinate 496,202 of JANVCC010000040.1, forward strand.
TGCCTAACCAATGAGGCCTACAATTGCTTGGTCTCTAGGAACCACTGTAATGACCATGGTGGCGGGGATGATTAATCAGGAAATGGTAAAGAAAATGCTTATAATGAAGCATCTGAATTTCTGACTTTACTGGGGGGTACAGACTCACAAACAAGGTCATAGAAAAGAAATCCACTGAGGATGACTAAATACAAAGACTTTGCCTCTGGGTTGGGAAGTCTCTAAGACACGAACTATTGCAGATTAGAAGAAAATCATGGGAATTTGTCCAGGTTAATGCTCCCCTATATATTGGTCAGTGCTGGAGACAGGTTGCTGAGCCTAGGTGGACCTTTGTGCCAACTGGTGCCACTAGTCCTGTGGTGTGCCATAGTCAAGATCTGATTTGCAAAATTTTGGTGATGGAGACAGCAAGTGGCCCTGATCACATACCATGAGATGAGGAGTGAAGCACCATCCTTGGTGTGCATGCCACCCCTTCTCTCTGCTTGCACCGGCTATGCCCTTTGGGAGCTACATCTCTGTCCTTAGAGCAGATGACAAAAAACTCTCCAAACCTGGACGCTGCTTGACCACAGTGCAAAGGCAGGGCTGACCCCAGGGTTAAAACTCCTCTGTCTTCAGTGGAGAGTTTTTTCCAGTCTTTAAAACTCCTTTGCCAGCTTTGTGTGGGACCAAGCAGGGCACCCCAAGTGCCAGACTCAGCCTGCAAATGTAAAACAAAGTGGGGTTGGCCAAGAAAGTCACATGGGCACAGGAAGTCCTGCTCTCTGCCCAGACAGAGCAGATTTCACATCCCCTTCCCACGGGAATTTCATCACCTACATTCTCAGCAATGAAGATTGTTCCTAGTGAGGTATTTTTTGGTGTCCTGTGTTCTTAGGACTAGAACCCACAAAGACGATACGAACGTGAATGTCCATTTGTTAAAAAAAACTCGACCAAATACAAACCTGAGATGCAAAGACCATTTTCAAGTATGGCTTTTAAAGGGTCAGCTGACACAAAGGGATGAAGGTGGTTAATACAGCACACACGAGCCACTGGCTGATAGCGGTGAGCAGCATTGCTGATAAGCTCATTTGATAAAGCTGTTGCTGGGCACTGCAGACGCAGGCTAAGTCCAGCCTTTAATATCTATCTCAGTCCCAGAGGCAGTGTTCTCAGGCAGCGTTGCCAGGAGTTATTGTAACCCTGTCTACCTCTCGTACAGCTTTCCATGAGTCCTGACGAGTCCTCGCAGTGTGGTCTTATGTGCCACAGCTGTCATTGACTTGACTGTGCATCACTAGCTGATACCTGAGTAAATTGCACGTGCTAACTCAGGTTGGTACCAAGACTTCACAGGCAGACCCTTCTTGCAGCTCCATGGGTTTTTGGTGCCCTGCGTTGTTGAAGGAATGATTAAATCTCCTGTAATTAGTCCAACTGGTCACTTGATCATAGAAAACGTTTACCTGTTGTAAGGTGCTGAGGCTGCCCCATGGTATTGCATGTTTGGGCTGAGTTGTAAGAGCTTTCATGTGCATGAGCTCCTCCCATCGTGAGAAGTAACAAACAGGAGAGCTGTTCAAGGAAACAGATCTGAATACAGTGGGGGTGTGACCTCTTCTGTCTGCTAGAAAGGGCACAGGATTACTCCGTCCAGGATTGAACTGTCCTCTGGTCCTGACAACGAAGCGGGTCCCTGGGGAATCACACTAGGCTTGGGTGCTGTTGATTGCCAGGCTACACTAACCTAACTAAACAGCTGATCTCTCATGGCATTCTGTCAATTGAGGAATTGGGAAGATGATCTGGGCTCAGGGTGTTTTCAGGACATGTGCCACTTGAAACGTGGCTTATCTCACTTCTGAGCCTGAGCAGAGACAAGCTGAAGTCTAGGATTTGCACTGGGTTGGATGCCAGAGCCCATGATTTGAAACCCACTGCTCACAGCTCCTCTTACTCCTGCTGCACTCAGGGAAGAAGGGATGTTAAGGTTATAAGCCTCAATGGTCATCCCTGGGTTTATGGAGACCACCTGAAACAAAGAAAAGGAGTTCCTAGTGACTTCTCCATTTAAGTCCATGTTGAGAGCACAGGTTTCCAGTCTACCCTGAGGCAGGGTTGAAAGATCTTGAAGAAAGAGTAATTAATTTGCTTATGGGTTCTGCAAGACTTGTCTTTAGCAGGAGTATTTGAATGTCTGGTGTTGCACATGGACACCAGGCTGTCTGGAGGAGCACAGGAGCTCCACCACAGCTGCACAGCAAGGGCATTTTCCAGCCCCTCTGTCACAGGCCATTCGCTATCAGCTCTTTTCTCCAGTGCTGACCTGGAGGTGGCAGAATCTCAGGGCTCCTCTAAACACAGTGCTGATCCAGAAGACATTAAACCGTTATCTCTCTGTCTCACTCCATCAACATTTTTTTCAGCCTGTATTAAAAATCTTACTATGTTTTTTTTGCACAAAAGGGGAAAGAAGAGAACCTTCTATGTTCAGGACATTTGGGACATCACTAGAATTTCATCCATCTGTGATTGGCCCTCAGACCGTCATACTCAATTTATTTCTCAGCCAAAGTTTTTCAGCCATCTGCTCAAGTGGAACAGCTTCCAGCATTTATTCCCAATAGTGCTCCTCTGAGGGAGCGCATGGATTTTCTCCAGTACGACAGCATCACTATTTTCCAAAAAAACCCTCAGCCCAACCCTGCAGTGACTGGCGGGGAGCCCTCCCTGCTCTGCACCCCGACCTTGAATTTTAAGCAATTGATCAAGGAAACACAGAACTGCTTCTCTTCCACTTAGGACTACAGAACGTGACTGATGTTTTTTAAAGGGCTTCTCTGCAGAGATGTTAATGAGGTCGCCTTGGATACTCAGCTTAAAACGGTGTCGCTTCAGCTTCTTTTATGTCAGCAGTCAACAACAACAACAAAAAATAGGGAACAACCCATCAGTGGATCTGCTGGAGGAGGGGTGGGGGACTCCTGGCAGGCGGCTGGAGCAGATAGCGACTCAGAGTCCACCTGCTGCCAGCAGTTCAGTGGCTGAGCCTCTCTGATTGTCTAGTAGAGCATCAACACAATGATCTCCATAATTATTATCTCCTTAAATTTTGAAAGAAAAAAAAAAAAATTTAAAGCCTGTCTTTTCCAGAAATCCTTTTGAAAGTGCCCCAGGAAAGGATTTCAAATTGGGAGCAACAACAGGTTCAGGGAGAGCCAGGGAAATAAAAGCAGTTCCCCCATGTGAACCAAGGGGAGGTTGTGTGTCCTTTGGGAATTCTTTGTAGGACTCAGAGACCCACTTGTATTACTGCTGCTTAATGTGTTACCATCCATCAGCTGAGCTGTGAGAGTGGACCACGTCCAGCTTTAAAAAGCAGGGTGAAACATACTTGAAGCAGGAACACAAGGCAAGTGCATTCAATGCTTTGATGATCTACCTAACACAGTGCTCACCATGTCTCCAAACAAATTACTCAGCTTCTCTGAACTTGTCACTTGTGAGCAAGAATGAATTCAGTGACACATCTCACAGGCTTCATTGAAGATGTATGTGGAGCCACTGGTGCAAAGGTATGAGCATGTTCAGAGGATTAGTTTTGGCAAACACCTTCACATATGAATAGAGAACAGACTGATTCCTCAATTAGCAGTTAGATTAATCAATCTAGAAAGGAACTACAGTTATTATTATTACTTTATTATGTACTTACTATTCCCCTTCTCCAGATTACATGGATATGGAGGGAGTACTTCTCTATCCCTCATCAGCTCAAACATGATGGAGAACATCTTCAAAACCTGGTTTACTCTCCTGATATGAGCATCCCTTTCCTGTGAGAACCTAATGGTGAACCTGTCACTATGTCCAGGATCTCAAAGCCCAGACTTAGATCACAGAACAACTCAAGTCAGCAGGGACCTCAGGAGGTCTGCAGTTCAAGAGCTGTTCAGAGCAGGGCCAGCCTAGAGCAGGGCTGTGCCCAGTAATATGTTGAATATCTCCATGGACAGAATTCCACAGCCCTTCTTGATCTTGTCTCAGTTTAACACATTGATGCTGTAACTGAACACAGTCTCTCCTACAGGCTCAGTTTGAGCCTGGCCCTGGGCTTTCAGCCCTTGCCTGACCTACTTTGTAGATATACCTGTTTCCAGTATGGTCTCCTGGATGGACCTTGATTCATATTGTAGACATATTTCCAGCCTTGTCTCTGGCCCACTCTCCTGCTGCTCCTGACTGGACTCCCTGGATGAACCTGACCTGGTTCATTGTCTGGGACTGTTGATGAACCCACCTACCATCACCATGCTCTGACCACTCTGGTTGGATGCTACAGGACTGTGCCTTGGTCAGTGAGAGTACTCCTTGTGCTCAGGTTACCTGGACTCCTGGCTCATTCCCCCTCAGTCCTGCTCTTGCTTTCTGACATAAGCTAAAAACTTTTTCCCTTGTATTTACTGGGAATTTTTGGCACCCCAGCTTCACCAATTGCCTCTCATCCTTTTGCTCTGCACCTCCAAGAGTCCTTCTATCTTTTCCATCCTTTTCTTCAGGTAGCTGTAGACAGCAGCTAGATCTTCTGCCTGCTCTCCTCCAGGCTGAATAAAACTGGTTCTCTTTGCCTCTCCTTGTACCTCTTGTGCTTCAGACCCTCAGTCATATTGGTGGCTTCTGTTGGATCCGATCCAGTCTGTCAACGTCATTTCTGTTCTAGGATGTCCCAGACTCGATCCAGTGTTTCAGAAACAATCTCAGAACAGCCAAAGAAAGGGGAATTATCACTTCCCAGGATAGGCTGGCTACACTCTTGCTAACACAGCTGAGAGTGTAGTTGGCCTTTGCTGTAGGCACAGTGTTGACTCCTGTTCAGCTTATTTGCCAGGATTCTCATCTCCTTTTCCATAAAGCTGATTCCTATCAAGCTGCTCTTCAGTCAGCTGTCCCCTAGCCTACCCTGTTCCCTCAGGAGGTGAGGCCATGAGGACTATGCCCTTGCTTTCATTGCCAGCCCATTTCTCTGGTGTGTTGAATCCCTCTGCGCAGCAGCTGTGGCCTCCTGGGTACTAAGTGCTTCCCTCCCCACTGTTTCCTTTGATGTCATCTGAAAACTTCCTGAGAGTGCGCTTTGCCCAATTATCCATCAGTAAAGCTGTAAAACAGTGCTGGCCTCAGTACCTGTCCCTCCAGGATCTCACCAGTAACGAGTTGCCAAGTGGACTTTGTACTGCTGGTCATCACCCTGTGAATACAATAGTCCAACCAATTTTCCAGCCGCTTTCTTTTCTTTTTATCAGGGCCACATCTCCCCAGTCTGACTATAAGGAGAATATGCATTGAAGACTTTACTACAGGCAAGGGAATCCACTTCTATTGTTCTCCTCTTATCCACACAGGCAGTTCTCTTGCCATTCAGAGCGGTCAGGTACGATGTGCCCTTTGTAAATCCATGATGCCTGTTCCCTTCTTGTCTTTCCCTTCAGGTGCTTGACAGTGATTGTTGGGAGGATTTACTCCATGACTTTCCCAGACACAGAGGTGAAGTTGGACAGACTGTAATTCAACAAACCCTCCTCATTCATGCCTCCTCATTCCCCTTGGCATCTGTCGCTCATTCCCATTGCAGCCCTTTTGCCTCTGTACCCATTATGACTTAGGCAACACATCTCCAATGTTCCCAGGTGCCTGTGCTCACTTCCACCTTCTGTGCACTTCCTTCTTGCATCTCAGCTCAGTCAGGCATTCTCTGTTGATTGATGCTAGATTCTACCTTGCTTGCTTGACTTCCTCCAGATGGCAACGGGTCATTCTTGTCCTTGGAAGAGGTGCTGCATGAAGCTATACCAGCTATCTCAACCTCTTTGCCCCACAGGGAAGTCTCACACAGGATCCTGATAAGCAGATCCAGAGAGAAGTTGAAACCAGCTCTGCATCTGGGATTGCGGTTCTGTTGTGCACATTGCATCCTTATTTCAGGAGCTGAAACTCTGCCATCTGCAGCCAAGGCTGCCCTCAGCCTTCCCATTCCTGACCAGAACTTCCTGGTTCGTGAGTTGTGGCTCCAGCAAATCATTTCCCCATGTTACCTCATTGATTACCTTGAGGAAATTGTCCTCCAGACACTTCAGAAATCTCCTGGATTACTTACAACACAGTCCCACTGCAGTTCCAGGGCCAGGGAGGTTGAAGTCCCCCATGAGTACCAGGACATGCATTCATCAGACTTGATTCAGATGGGTTCAAATCAACCCATCCCTGACAGACATTATCCTACCTACATCAACAGCTTTTCTATTGCACTGCTGCTGCTGCTATAAAAGACTCGTCTACAGGTTATGTTGATCCTGAAGGAGGCATGGTCTGTGCATACAGAGTTGCTCCTTCATCTAGAGACTCTAAATTTACTTGTCCAAATAGACAGCATGGCAGGAAGACAAAGAAAAGCGAGACCACCAGGGATCATTAGTTTGAAGGAACAGAAAGTTGGATGTTACAGTAGTTAAGTTAAACTACACTTAAAACAGTTGTATGGATAGTTCTCATAATGAAAAAAAAAAAGCTTAGTTTGATTTCTCATTTATTGTGGTCATGAGGTAAGGGAGGATAAGAGGAGGCTACTTGAATTCTGAACAGGAATGTCCACATAGACAGTTTAATGAAGTTTAGCTAATCCAATTTGCAAAGGTTAATTCAGATTCATTTTCCTGATTGTCTCAGTGTAGATAAGGCCAAGGCCACTTCCCCAAGGTCACTGGCTGGCTCAGGATCCAGACTTTCTTGCTCAGGGAGCACAAGTTGCCATTTCTCTCCCAGGCTGGTTTGTTCCTTGCCCTGTACTCCCTTCATAACTGCTGTACAAAAGGATTCTTCCATTTCTTCCACCTTCCTAATGAGCAGTGAGTATTGCTGATTCTTGCTGTCCCCTTTTAGGCTGTAGAAAGCCTTTTTCCGGGTGAAGTGTGCCCACTGTTAATGGGGCAAAATCTCACTGGTGCTTGGAGGTGAGTTATAGCACTCACTTTATCAGAGGGACATAGCACACAAAAAGGAATTGGTGAGTCTTCAAAAAATTTCCCAGGAAGCCAGAACAGCCCATAGCATCTTGCTGGTAGAGGTGGGCACTGCCAAGCTCCAGCTGGCTGACATCGTCAGATCTCCCAAATCCTCCTGGAGCTGCTTTTTCCTGACTCTCTTGGGCACTCATATAGTTAACTACAGATATCCAGAGTCTCCCAGCATGAGCAATAGCAAAAGTTTAGAAAATGAACCTCTGCTTTGCAACCTGACCAGGTGCAGACTGAGATGGGACCTAGTGCTGGGGGACATTTGTCCCACAGATCTTTCAGCAGGGGTTCTCACCTCTGCTTCTCAGCTGGCTGCCAACTACAATGGCCCAAATGCTAGTAAGAGATTGAGATCAAAAATGTAGATACTTTAGAGGATTTAAATATATATGTATGTATAATCTAACCAGAAGCAGAGCACTGCCTTCATTTTAACTGAAAACTTTCCCAGTGGAGTCACAGCCCTAGAACAAGTACTTTGCATCTCCTAATACATGATAAATGGACACAGGAGCTATTCTGAACAGTAGGCAACAGTGAATGGTTACATTGCCTTGGCCAAGATGAGGAAGCTTTAAGTAACTAGTTAAAAAAAAGAATCAATAGAAAGTCTTTTCCCACGATCTTTTGCCTTGAGTCCTTGGCAATAGTTTCAGCACTCACTTCAAAACATTGAGGTCTCTTTTCTGGGCTTCTTTCTACCATGGCAAAGGAGTTCACAAAGATAAGTTGCTTGAGCTCAGTAGCTGGCTGCAAGCGTGTTGTTCTGCTTCAGGGAGGACTTGCAGTCCCCAAGTCCTTGTGTTCAGGGGTCTCTGCATGACAAGTCTTGTAACTATGACATGTGTCCACATCTCCTGCCCTTTGCCATCGTTAAAAGATAAGTTCATTTCCCTAGGACTCCTTAGAGTGTTCTGATACCCTTCAGCTAAGCAGATATCATTTCTGTTATTTCCCCAACATATCTGTCCAGATGCTCCTCCTCTTCCTCATCATTACAGCCTCTCAAGGCTCTTGTCGTAGACCTGCCCTGCACTGTTTAGGGGTTGGTCCCTGTTGCAAGGACTTCAGTGTGGGAAGTGCAGAATAAGACAAGACTAGTTTGGGGTGGAGCATGATGAGAGTGTGCTGGAAGCAAGGGTAAGTTTTCTGCCAGTAGCAAAGAGAAGAGTTCTCCATCTTATGTTGTCACTGCAGCCTTTTACTCCAGAGAGTCCAGGGCAAAGCTGGGACACCATCCAGTCCATCACAAACTGTACTGCCCACATCTGCAACCACTTTCAAGAAGCCAAGAAGTTTGCCAAACAGACTGATGAAGATGCTGCTGTCCTCAGGAATCTGCCCATACTCTCCTAATACATCTAATTTGACGAAGAATTTGCCTCATTACAGCAAAAATTTAATTCTTATTAGGCAAGGGGAAATGCTTGCTCTGGTTCAGCTGCTCCAAGTTAAGGCAAAGTCCAAATCTGCCCTGCAGTTACTAAGAAGGAACCTGGCTGATGCCCCTCCTCTTCCATGAGTGATGCCATCTGCTGACACATTTTGCTGCTCTCCTCTTTTTCAGGTCTTAAGCCATTCACTGGGGGCACCTGGACAGCAGAGTAGGTGTGCTGGTGGTCTGTGTTGCTCACACTGTTGAGGGACACCTCTTTCTAAGAGGGAAGTGCCAGCTTCCACAGTCAGCATCTCCATCTCATCTTCCTAGCTTTGTAACAAGTCTGAAACATAGTCTGAGCTCATACCCCAATTTCTGTGGGAACATCTTCACCACTGTTCCTCTCACTGACCCCAGAAACATTAAAGGCAACCTCCAACTCTTCCTTTCCCTCCCTTTTTCTGCATAGCAGTCTTTCTCTTTTTATTCATAGGCAGAACAAAATGAAAAACAACAAAAAAAAAAGAATTTATATGAAGGGTCTTTCCCCTCCTCTTTTACTACTCTTCTTTCTAAAAGCCTCCTTTGAGGCAAAGTAAGCAAAGAGGAATCAGATAGGCAAGGAGATGAAACTACCTTCGCTTCGGAAAGATGGCTTCAAGCCATATCAGACCATTTCTGCTTGGTGAAGAGAGAGTTAGTCACGTTGTCCTAATTGAGTCACATATGATTTGTAGCATCGTATTCTGGTCTGAGTTTCTCAAGTTACCTTGGTGCAAAGCAGAACTTCATTACTTCTTGTAGTCCTAACAGGCTACTCCTCAAGCTCCCACGTACTTGGGAGCTGAAATCAGGACGCCAGACTATCCTCCTGACATTGGTGCTGTAGATTGTCCTGTGATATTTTTTCCCTGTCTTGCAGAAATCTGCATGTCTCTGGCTGCATTTATATCCCAAGACACAGATGCACACATTGATGACTGCACATTAGGTGCCGTAGCAATTTCTCATCTGCGTGTTTCTGCCCAATGCTATGTGTCAAATAATTCACAGGTTCCTCTTCCTGGCCAAAGCACTTTGAGCTACTCGCTCCCCAGTGTATGCCCACGTACTGTGGAGTGGCTCACTTGCTGAGAGCTTACCCTCTGGCTTGCCTGCCTCATCCCCCCTCCCTGTGGCAACTCCACATCTCCCTGGGATCATCCAGGCTAACCCTGCTGGAAGCATTCCTATCCTTTTTGCCCACAGCACTGACATTTTGCATTTGGGTTCTCTGGGTGCTTTACTGGTAAAGTTCCTTAACACAGTCCCATCAACATGCCCTTCCACTTAAAGCACACATAAGTATTGTCTGTGCATATGGTTACAAGGCAATAGGGCTCTCCTTGCAGAAGATCTAAAGAGCATGTACAGGATAGTTTATATAGGAAAAAAACACATGCAATTGTTTTACTTAATACAGGCTAAAGAGCAGCTCTAAACAAAACCCTTTGTTGGTGTCCTGTGGTCCTTTCTCTTTTGACCTGAAACATGAGTGTTGTAGTTTAGCCTCTGCCAGCGGCTAAACACCACTGCAGCCACTCACCCACTTCTTCCCCTGCACACCCCCTCCTATAGGATGGGAAAAAAAATTGTGAGGAAGAAAAATAGATAAGATTCCAAGAGTTGAGATAAGGACAGTTTAATAAAGCAATGTAAAGAGAGAAGAAAACAACTGTAAGAGCACTAATGAAATGACAGACAAAGTGAGAGATAGAGACCAGGAGGCTCTACCTGTGCCTTTCCTTGCTCCAACCCTGCTAAAGCAAGTTGAAAACAGACCTCCCCAGCCCCAGGCAGCCCTCTCCCTATATAAGGGGTATGACTGAGTATGGTATCAAATAGCCCATTGGCTGGCTTGGTTGTTTATCCCGGCTGTGGCCACTCCCAACTACCCGGGACAGCAGCTGCTTGTGAGTAATTAACCCAAACCGAACCCAGGATAATCAGATAATGTTTAGATTCCTGGAGAATTCTTTCTCTTACAGGAAAGGAAAACATTAACAAGATATATTTGGTCAATTCCTTGTATTATGATGAGTACAAGGTCCTATTTCTTAAGTGTAGTTAGACTCAAAAATCAGGATTCAGTTCAGGATGCAGTTTCGGTGCTCACTGCTTTCCAGAACCTGTCCCGTGTACTCAGTTCTCTTCCAAAAGCTGTCCTTTAGCTCCTTCCCATGACCATCTGAAACTGCCTTCTTTGCTGGCTTTTTCTTTATTACTTGCATTGGCTATTCTACCCAACACAACATAACCTTTGAGTTTGTTGTTAAGCTACCTGGATATGTTCTTCACAGTGCTGTCAGTACTGAGTGGTGGGCTCCAGTGTTTTCTCCTGTTGTACAAAAGCACTTCTTCCACTGACCTGGGCCAGGTCTGTGAGTATCTCTAAATCTAAGTCTACTTGATGGAAGTAAATAATATCTTCTAGTATAAAAATATCTCCTTCCAGGAGACTCGATACAATAGGGAATATTGATTCTTTGACCCTCATTGTGAGAACATTGTGAGACTTTCAAAGGATTGTGGTGATTGAGCATCACTTCCCAATTGTCTAAAGGAAGGGAAGTTTTGTGGCTGAAATGTAGGATGCGAAACTAGCAGGTCTGGGGTCTATTCTAGATCAAATGTGGCCTTTATTGAAGGCTGATATTTTCAAGAACACTCAGTACTTCTCCAGTTCTTGTGTGAATGAAATTTTCTCTGATTGTAATCAAGAGACAACTCTATGTGCTTCTGCTTACAGTCTTTAAAATAGATCAGCTCTTCTAACCTGCTCTACAAATATGTTGTGCCTGTGCTGCTCAGCCACCTTTGAAAAGCCCAGGTAGGAACAAGACCTGCAGCCATTCTCAGTGCTGGGCAGCTGGCAGAAGATGTCTTGGAACTAAATTCCAGTGCTTTAGTGATGATGGAGCCAAGGGCAATTAGGAATGAGCAGGAACTTCCCTGCATGAGGCCCATGATATACAGCTGAGCACTGGCAGAGGCAGGCAGTAGGAATTTCCCCCACCTGAAGGAAACCCTGCAGCTCATAGGCTCTGGGGGTGGTTATTCCACCATAGGATTGGGAATAACCTGTGGGCTGTCACTTGGGATCCCGTGTACCAGGGGACTCTGCTTTCAGGGGCTGGACACTTTCAAGGAAAACCAGGGCTCCCAAAGCTGATGTCATCCCAATCATTAGTTATCTTGCTTTTCATGCTTTTCACAGACCTATGAGAGGGTCACACTCTCAGGCCACCTGAAGCAGGTCCTGGTCCCTTGAGTGATCCAATGGCCTGTGGGAAGTGAAGCTGAGCTCAGTTCTAGGGGGGATTTTGATTTTTCAAGTTGCTCGCTGCTGTTTGCCCTTAGAGAATGGATCACGCCCGCTCACTGCAAAACATTTTTGTGTACTGTTAAATATCTGCAACATCCTGCCCCAGAGCTGAGCACGTTTCAGTGGGAGACTGAATTCTTCCCAGTGCCAGCTGCAGCCCTCAGTCCGCGCTCTCACCGGTCCCTGCCAGATTGCAGTGAGAGTACAAAGGAGAAGGAAGAAACTGGCTCCACGATTGGTATTTGTTTAGTTTACAAAGCTCTTTTGCAGAGTTTCCTATCCCAATTGGCCAGTGCTGCCAGGCTGTCCCAGCACTGCTCTGCTGCAGAGCCTGGGGGAAGGGACAGGGAGCTGGGTGTCCCGACAAGAATGGGCTGACATTGAGTGGGGACACTGGCAGCCCAAGACTGCAGCACTCCACGTCAAGGAGTTCCTGTGCTGGAAGTTCACTGTCTAGCCAGTGATGCAGCTTTGCTGACCCATTCTGGAAAGCTCTGTGTGCTACCAGGAGCAGGGGGAATTTGCCATCCTCTGTAGCTGTCATGGATGTAGAACCTGAGGGAGCCTCCCCTTCATGTTTCGCAGTGGGACCTTGTGCTTGGGATCACAGATTGTACCCCTGCAGCCCACAGCACACTCTGGCATGGCCGCAGTAACCAGTGCAGACAGCAGCACGCCCAGCAGTGCTCTGGAGGAGAAACGCAGCTGGGCCACGGGAAGCGACGGTCACTGCTGTGCAGCGCACGCCTGCAGCCAGCACACACACGTGAGGCTGCTGATGCACATCTGTCTTTATTCCTCAATTCCGGTTTTGCTCACTGGCTTAAACATTGCGAGTGATGATTTCCCACCATATTTACAGGGTGTTTTTATTGAACAGTGTTTTGCTTTGGGCTGCCCTAGAGCGTGGCTCGTCTTCTGTCCGGCCTTTGTCTCCACGTAAGGCTGTGAGCTCCCAGAGATGGGGGCATCTCCAGTGAGGTGCAGTGCCTTCATGCAGCCATCATTCAGATCAGTCATGCTCGTAGAAATGATCAGCATCACGTAGACCCTGGTGGGCTTTGAATTTTAACCTTGTTTGCTGTAGGGAGGGGCCTGCTGGACTTTGTAGCCTAACGATCTGCCTCTGATGGGAAAGCCGTGGTCCCTAAGGGAAGAACAAAGGAAGATCTTTCTCATTTGAGAGGGAAAGGCCAGTGCTATTTATTTTACAGCTCTGAGGAAGTAAACAAGGAGGCAGAGCCCAGGACAATTAAAATATTGGCTGAAGATGAGTAACATCTCAGAGATGGGTCTCTTTTATTTTAAAGCCTGCAGACAGGGAAACAAGCTGACGTCACATGAGATTTTAGAAATACAGCTGAGGAGAGGCCTCCTGCATGGTGACTCCAGTACAAACCAAGTAAAGGGCTGCCCAGTCTGGTCTCATGTCTGCTCAGGACTGCTGGCTTCCCTGCCAGAGGCTTGTGCTGTGCCCCCCAGCAAGCCGCTCAAGTAGAAATGCACAGTCTGTTTCTTTTTTTCTGAGGCTTCCCCAGTGCAGAGCCCAAGATCTCTGCACTGCCTCGTCACTGGGTATGAAGAGCATACAAAGGGTCTGGAGGGAGACTAACCAGCACAAAGCGCATACTGAATCCCATCCTCTGCCTTCCCTTGGGTTAAATACTGTCGCTGACCTGTCCTGCAGCCACTGAAAGTACCAGGAGATGTGCTGCGGGTTTTAGCATCAGGCTGCCTTTCTAGCAGGGGGCTGCCACTGCTCATGAGACAGGGGATGTGGGGCGGAGGGTTGTGAGGTGTGGATACCATTGCAGTGAGGTGGGGGACAGCACGAGCATTACTGCAGGCTCTGGGGCTGCGTGTCCCTCCTCCTGCCCAAGGAACGCAGGGCACAGAGCCTGCCAGACTGCTGTCTGCAGGGACGGGAGCGGGAGGGGGTATGGGGACGATGATTCCTACTGCTGGCAGCGCTCTCCATTTTGGGAGAGACCGCAGTACTGGAGCCCAAGCTGCCCCATCTCCCAGCCATGTGCCCAGGGGTAGAGATGCAGCTCCTGCTGGCTGCCTCCCGTGGGTTGGAAGGGCTATGCTGGCTGTCCCTGAGGTAGCCCACCTCGGGGGAAAGATGCTGCGGAGACAGGAGAAGCTCCAGCACAGGAGCTGACAGGGCAAAGCTGCTGGCAGGCGGCTGTCTACAGGGTGGCTGCAGCACTGCAGCATCAATTAACCTTTGGGGAACTTCTGCCAGTGCCACTCAGGCGTAGCAGCGGCTCCGCCGTAGCGGAGCGATGGGGCGCAAACCCGGCGCGGTGCCGCGGGGAAGGCTGCAGCGAGACTACAAAAGCCCCGAGAAGGAGCCAGCCACCTGAGCCGAAGTGCCTCTGTCTCGCTCACCAGCCTGCGCTAAGTGCTTTTATCTCCTCTCCTCGTGTTTCCGAGGGTGGCTTTCCTCCTTCGCTGGCTGCCGGTGCCGCTGAATGCTAATGGCGAGCGAGCGGCGGCTGCCCTCCGCAGTCCTCGGCGGGCAATTTCCTCCGGGCCAGGAGCCCGAGCCCGCTGCCTTTTGCTGGCTCTGCCCGGAGAACGCGGCCACCGTCCCGTAGCCCTGCCCGTGGCCAGCATCCTTCCTGCCCCGGCACCCTGCAGTACCACCAGAATAGACACTCCCACCCCCCCACCTCCCGCCCCAGCCAGAGGGACCCTGGGAGGTCGGACTGCTGCCTCTGGTCACGCAGCACGGATGCCTCCACATCGCAGCCTCGGCAGAGCCCGCGGGGATGCCGTGCTGGTGGAGCTGGGGCTCCCCGGTATGGTATGTTGGTCCCCAGGCAGTGCTGAGATCATGGCTCCCGCAGCTCCCTCCCATGAGCACTGTGCTTTGTGTGTGCTTGAGGCACCCCTGGCCATCTGGGAACGCTCCTCTGGCCCGGGAAGGTAGTGGGCAAAATGCTATGAAAGGGGAAGAGAGGGAAAATAACCACAAGGTCTTCAAAAGAGCAGCAGTACCAGGGAGGTGTCCTACAGGGAGGAGTCTGGTCAGGCTTCTGCATAAATCATGTGTGCTCCTGCACATGACTTCTCCTTGGCCGCTCAGCTCTGCTCTTCAGGGAGCAGCAAACTGCTCTGCCAAAGCCCTCTGAGGTGGTCAGGCATCAAACTCCTGGATACATTTGCTAAAAGCATGCCCTGCATCCTGGTGAGGTCCTTCATCCCAGCCTGACACGGTGATGCTGCTGTCTGTGCCTGGGGAGCAGGAGGACAGTCAGGGTTAGCCCAGGCACCTCTGGCACATGTTGCTGTCGCTTCAGATGCTGTGGTAGGGATGCTCCAGGCTTCCCATGGCCACCCCCAGCCACACAAGCAGCAGCAGTAACCTTCTCCTTTCACCTTAAAAGCGGCTGACTCCTGCAGGACCTGGGAGACCATGAAAAAGCAGGGGGTTGTAGTAGGGATGTGGGAGACTCATGGATCCCAAATCACCTTTTCCAAGGGCAGCCACCGTGTGCGTTTTGGGTTCATCTGGGGAAACGTTGCCAGCACTCTCCCTCAGCTGCCCCATCTCCTGCCTCCGTCGCCTGTTTCCCTGCTCAGAGCTCCACTGGGGCACTTCGGGTGCACACTTCATGGGAGCCACGCTGCAGAGGAGCTGCAGGCAGCAGAGCCAAAGGGCTGCAGCAGCACCTGGCTCGCCTCAAGTGCTCAGCCTGGAGATGCTTTCGCAGCCCTTGCCTGCACCCAGCTCCTGCCAGGCGCCTGCCTGCCTGCGTTCTCTCATGGAAAGGGCTACACCGGCCACGTTTCCTATGATCTCACCCTGGCCGGTGCTGTGAGTCATTGGAAACCTGGTCCCTCTGGGGCTGAGCCAGAGCTGGCTGAACCAATGGAAAGACCACCAAGGCCTTGGGGACCAGCCTGAGCTCTGGTGATGCAGAGGAAAGGTTGCATTCCTCACAGTAGGGGACAGCATGTCCCCCCAGTGCCCCATGAGAGCAGAAGTAGGGCTGGGGTCGGCTCTGGGGGAAGCAGCAGGAGTGCTGCCACAGCAGCTTTGTGTCCCCTGCTGAGAGCCAGAAGTGATGACGCTGCATCCTTGTTGAGGAGCTCAGCTCCCCCGGCTCTGGGGTGGACATCCAGCCCAGGCCCCAACGTGTGCCACACTGGGCAACCCCCCTCCTGCCAGGTGGTGATTTATCAGGCCCTGGGAAGGGTAAGCTGAAGAGCAGCGGGGTGTCTGTGTGGCTCTGAGGAGCTGTGAGACTGCCACAAGATGGTTTCTGCTAAGGACAACTCATTTCTTCCAGAACACCTGAAGACATGAACTGGAAATGTCTCTGCCTGCCCTTTGTAATCGGCAGCTGTGACAAGGCTTTCCCAAGCTGGGGCTGGGTTTTTTCTATCATGTAATTACTCAAGCTATGCAGATGTTTTCTGCATGCCTGGTAATAAGCACCTGAAAAGTCAGTTCATTTACCGGCAGTAACAAGGAAAAAGCAAAACTATATAGCTACATATAGCTCCACTCCTGGAGATTTGCCCCCTCCCTCCCCACTATGAGTTAGGTGGTGCTGCTTATTCTAGAGATTCCCCTGTACCCCAGTGCATCCTTGCCCCAGCTCTGCAGGGAGCATCTGCTGCCCGAGAGTGCTGGTGCTTTTATCACAGTGGGTGTCTGCCTGCAAGGAGGTATCTGCCAGACTGGGAGCTACCTGTGAAACCTCACTTTGCCCACCCATGAAAACACTACAGGGGGGTTTCCAGTCTCTGCCTTGAAGGACCTCAGTGCTTTGATGATGTATAATGACATTTCTGATACCGCACGAGTAACCCAAGCAAAGCTACCGACATCAATGTCTGGCCTGGGATAATGCAGATAGGATCTGGGACCTTTGGTGTTCTGGGTTATACCTGAAAGATGGCAGATGCTAGGTGGCACATGGTCTTTGTCATCATGGTGGGACACAGATTCAGCACTGATTGTTTGGAAAGAGTATAAACTACTAAAGCAGGTATTAACTTGGAGATATGATGTTTATGGGGTAAGACTGTGCTCTGCAGAGATCCTGTGTTAATGATACTAGGATCTAAGGAAGAACTGGATTCCTTTCCCAAAGCATTCCTGGCAGCCCGATATGCTCTTCCTCTTAACCTTCCCATGGAAGAACATCCTCTGAACTCTACAGAAGACACGTCACCCTTAACTGGAGTTTGTTTAGATGACTGTGGCTCCACCAGAGAGGCTCATGGTTATTCCCCAAATCCAAACAGTCTTTTCCTACTGACTTTCAGGCCGTATCCCTAGTGGCATTGTGGTCTCCTCATCTTTCTCATCTACCACTTTCATTTCCACTTCTGCCCTAGGTAAGGTGATCAGTTTTATACCCCTGGAAAAAAGTCTGAAAGGAAGAGCCTTAAGCTCTGTACTTCAGAACTGGAATTTGACCTTAACTATCACAGTCGTCATCTCTAGGGAAAACCAACTGGATTCCACCAGCTTTGAGGTCCAATTAAAGGCAGGAGGTGAAGGGCAAGAACATGGAGAGGCAGAAATAGTGTAGCCTCAAGTACAAGAGAGCAGCTTGGTGTGTATTCTTTTGCTCTCTTCCTGTAAGACATCTGCGTTGGGCTGTACTTGGCCACATCAAGTGTTTGTCTCCCAGCTCCTGTTTTCATTAAAATGCCAAGCAGTGGGTTCACTGAAGCCTAGATCTAGTTGTGGCTGTTCCTTCATGTCTGTATTCTAAGAAATGGATAAAGTTCCCATGTCCATAACCAATCTTAACATCTACCCCCATTATTGTTGGGAACTACATCATTTTTCCTCCATAATGAAGAGTGCTGAACCACCCTAAACTCTCTCTCTCCATCCTGGTGCTTCAGTCAGAGAGCTGTGCTGATACCACACAGTCTGGCACAGCAATGGACCAAGCCCCTATGTTGACTGATTTGAACTCCTTTAAAATGATGCAGTATGACATCATTATTATATCATACTGCTGTCACATATGTTGGTTCTGGTCCAAGCAGAAACTGAATTTCCAGAGGGTAGTATATCTTTTAAAACTAGGCTGAGCTAAAGGCTTGTCATAGTGCTGAATACAAGCAGTAATTGCTTCAGCTTCTTAGGAACTTGGTAAAATTTTGTCTTTATGTGGCTTCACCTGTCAGCTCAGGCTGCTTTTTCGTCTGTATCCCACAGCTACACAGCAGCTTGGTCCTTCAGCCACCTCTCAGGGGTAACTGTGTATTTGCAGTTTATCCCAAAAATTCCTGGTGTCACATATACCATAGCTTTAGAAGTTTGCGGATGGTTCTTATGCTGAACACTACGGTTGCATTTAATGACATTTTGCCATGAAGAATGGACAGTGAGAAAGTTAGTTTAGAAATGGAGCAGCTTCTTAAAGCTCTGGCAAATGATGTTTTAAGAACCTCCTCTTCTTAGTCCATGGACTGTCATAGTTCTTCCATCTCTCCCTATCCTCCCAGTTCTGGTTGTCCAATGCTTGTATTTCAGAGATGTTTGCTAGCAAATGGTAACAGATAGGGCCACTTGGTGAGCTCTACTGCATAAGCAGGTGGATGTTCCTGTCCATGAGCAGCAGGGCTGGTGTAGTCACAGTGGCCATTGTGGTGTTATGGGAAAAAAATCCTAGAGGTATATTTTTAGTCTTTGAAGGATTTCCATCAATGGCTCATTAGGTTTATTGAGGCAGCCATGGTGTTGTCAAACATACTCTGCATGCCTATATTGCTTTGCAAAGAACAAAACTATGTCACAACCAATTAATGCATGGATCAGTAGCTTTTTCATGACCAATGAACATCAGCTTGGCCTTTTCCATGCCAAGTGTCATAGGGAGTCCAAAGTTTTCTAGTTTGTAATCACTGAAGTGTCAAGAAGTACTACACTGCTAGCCTGGGTCTGGACACTGACACAGTCGAAGTCCTGGGCCTGCAGCTGCTGTTTCTGTACCTAAGTGTCCTGCTGTCTGTTTTGCCACATTATAGGACACAATCCTTGAGATGTTGTGAAGTGGTGACGCAACACGTCTTGACCGATTTTAGCTATGACTCGGTTTTGCTTGGCTCTTTAAAGTTCTCCCTTATAAAACTTGCCAGATATGGAAAGAGCTCTTTTTACTCTTGTTTTGACAGTGGAATGGATGCCAGTTTGAGGAAAACTCTATAAATATCCTTGAGGCTTTCTATGGTCCCTGGTATTGGTATTTTCTGGTGGTGCTTTCAAGAGCATCTGATTGACAAGGACTCAACACGGTAGTGAGTCCTGGCACATTTTTCATGTTTACAGATGTAGGAGATAACCTTGTCTGATCATCTTTGAACATCAGATTGAGGGCTGGACATAGTTCATTGATAAACATGACTCCATCAAGGTCCAGCATATCAGTGAGTCACAACTCAGCCAAATGTTCGTTTCCAAGATACTCTAGAAGATTATCTTCACAGCTTCGACTATTTATTATTTTTAGCAGGAGATGGAGGATAACACTGGTTTTGGTGGCAAAAGACCCCTCATAAATCACTATCTAGATTCTGACAGATAATTAAAGAGAATGGAGCCATTTGGTTTTATAAAAAAGGTTACTTGGGTCTTTTGCAAGTGATATTTTGGGATATAAAATGTGAAATGGCAGCTTAGGAAATGGTCCCAATGCAGCTTACTCCATTTCATGGGTCTTCTACTCACAAAATCACTGTTACGTTTATGACTAACACTTCCAAATATCATTAGATTTTCTGCTCTGGAGAGTGACCTGTAAATCCACTGATCTCTCTATTCTTCAATAATATTAATGAAGAAGTATTTCCAAGGAGTTTTTCCTGAAAAATAATGATTTGCTCAAGTTTGCTGTGAGTGAGGTGTCAAAAGTGCCTTTGAAACACCATTTTAAAAGCTGTGGTCAACAGTAGATCCTATGCTCCAGAAAGACATGCTAGAAAGCCAGCACACAGACCCTATGGGGGGCCATCTAACTAAGTATCCATCTCTGCTGTTAACTCTTTGCTTTCATCTCCCCTTTCAGCCAACGAATGTAGACATCTCCTGTAGGGAGCACTGAAGGTGGAGGAGTAGGGGGGCTTGAAGGATCCCTAGGTTTTCATCAGTTTTTATGGTCTCCCTCAACTAGATGTCTGCTAGGCATGCCCCACAGATATGTAAACCCTTGGTTTTTTGTCTCCCAACAGACTAGCAACACCCCTAAGCCCACCTCCTGACTCCACACAGCAGCCATGAGCAGAAGAGAATTTTAACATCATCTTCCTGCCTGGCTTGCGTGGCCCCAGCAGGATTTCCCGTCCTGCGGCATGCCCTGTGTGCAGTCTGGCTGCAGGGATGCTGCTGGTCAGCGGCTCCCCCAGGCAGATGGAGGCTGGGCTGATGGATGAGATGCTGGGAGCATGTTCTGTGGGGACTGCAGACACACTCCAGGTGGTACAGGGGCCTGGGTTTGAGAGACTGATTCTGTGGCCACTCAGTTCTCCATTACCCTACCTCCCTGGTGCTGAGCTGTTGGATTTTCTCCTGATGGTGACTGGCTTCAGACCGAGTGGAATTTGCCCTCGATATCTGTATTTGAAACCCAAATCACAAGTGCTCAGTTACTAGCAGTCCCCTCCCCTCCCCGTACTCTTCAGTGCACTCCAGAGCATTGTAATGGCTTAAGATGATGAATACTATGCAGACAACACACCCAGCTGTCCAAGCAGACAGTCAGCGGAGAAATGAAGATATGCCTGCCTAAGTAAAAGTTTGATTAATTGCATTAATTAGGCCCTAAGGTATGGTTCATAAAATAAGAGTACAACTGGTGTATTGGATTGGGGAATTGACTATGTGACAGGGAACAAACAGTGGCGTGAACAGGAGCTCTTCTCTGTCTGGAGTGGCATGATGAATTATCAATTAAATAATGGAGAGTGACAAAGCTGCAGTCTGTAATAGGCGACCTCCCAGCCATGGCTGTGGCCAGCCTGGGCGGGTGACTCAGCGAGCTCTGTCCATCTCTCCAGTGTGGCCACGGAAGCTTGTTTTCCCATGGTCCCGCCAGCACAGCACTGGGCTTGTGATCCCATCTGCACAGCAGGGAATTGCACCCTTGTGGGATAAGTGTGGACTGCTGCAGACCAGGGGGCACTGGTCTCCTACAGGGACCATACTAGAGCACTGCACATTCACATGGCTGCTGCTCTCTTCCTGCCATGCAGCAGGACCACCTTCCACTGGGCAAAGTGGTGAAGAGGTATTAATTCATCCCATTAATTTTGACTTTACTGTGAGCCACACCATCTCTTCTCAATGTCTCTCCACCCTTTGACATCACCTTGTTTGCTCACCGTGATGCTGCCTTGGTAGGAAAGCCATGGGGTAGCTCAAGCTCAAGGTCCTGCAGCTTTCTAGATCCTGGGACATTGTGTCAGGCCTTTGTGTGGTCACAGCTACAGCTTCCTTATCCTCTCTCTTGTCCTTGCTGCTCTGAATGATGGGCACCTCACTGCTCTTCCCTCCCATCTTGCTGCAACTTGATGGGGACTTGTCTGATGCCCAGAGAGAGGCTTGTCTTCACCATTACAGGTAGAGGCTAGTGAATGGTCTGTGTTTGTGTTGTGCTCCACAGCATCCACTTCCCATTTACCACCTGAGTGATTAGAGTTGCCGATGCTCCAGTCTGGACTTGCTCTCACCGATCTGTCAAACGCTGCTTTCGTTCCTGTCTCAGGCGTCTGCTGACGTGTGTGTGCTGCAGAGGCAGCTGTGCAGGAGGAGACTCTCCAGATTCCTCGTTACCAGTTGTTATTAATGATCGTGTATTTCCATGAAGCCAATAGCAGGCTGGGACAGATGTATCCCCTGCCCTAGAAAGCTTATGAGAGATACTGTCTCCCCAGTGGCACCCGTTCACAGCTTCTTCTAGAAGCAGGTTCCTTCAGGATCATTTCCACCAGCTCTCACTTTCTGCAGAATTTTCTCACATTCTGCATTATTTTCTGTTCCAAGATTTGTTCCATTATTATTTTTAGTATCACATAAAGGCCTCGGCTGAGATCTAGGCTGCACTCTGACAGCACGATACCTACACGCAATGAGAGAGCGGGCTTGTCGCCAGTGCAGTTGGCACATATGATGTAGGGAACCCCAGGGGAACTTCAGTGCTGACAGCAGCAGCACAGGAGGTGGTGTGGGCTGAGTGTCTCAGTTCCCTCACCTTGGGGAATGGTCACTGTAAACAGAGGGGCGACTAACGGCAGGGTGAGAGTGGAAACCTAGCAAGGAAGAGATCACACAGTTCCACCCTGATGAATGGCTCAGTCAAGAAGATGTGCCTGGTCATTAGTTGCATTGTCTCCAAAGCGGGTGTCCAGATGATGTAAGACATTGCCTGAACATTTCTCTTGTTACATCTCCTCGGGAGAATGGGATGTTGGGAAAGTGACAGCTCTCTGGTGCTTGGTGTCTTGTTCATTCTCAAACCATCATCAGGAATATCTCATCTCCTGTGGTATCAGACTTCTCAGTCATCCATCTTGTATGTTCAGAGAAGACCCATTTGGACAGACCAACGGGGACCCCAGTTGTCATCCAGAAATGGGTAATCCAAAGCTTACTGAAATGGACATAATCGGTTCCTCCCTCTCTTCCTTTCCTCCCTCCTCCACAGTACAGCCTTTTCCGCTTTGCCTGAGCTCCTGTGCTTCATTGCTCTGGATGTGTTTACTTAATACATGCTTAAGAAGGACAGATTCTTCTCAAAATTAAAGAAGGAAACAAATCCTGGTCCGGTAGCACTTATGGTTTCCATGTTGTAATGAGTGAAGATCTGAAACAGGAGGAAAGCTAGAGGAAGACAAGAACTATAGTGATGGGATCTCATTCAGGCACATCTCTGTGGCCGGTGTAAATATAACTCTATCGGTTATCTTAACAACTGAACAGGACCAGGAACTTCACAGTATTTATGTTTCTCTGTTCTCTAAAATGCTCTCCCTAACTAGATCATCTTTGGAATTACCAGTTGTGGATTATTCACCCCTTTCTCTTCAGCTTCCTCTGAGTTCTTTGTGTGCCATTCTCCCAGGCTAAGCAGGACTGTTACTTCTGGACGACTGTCTCCTATCACTGCTGGTGATGCTATCAGTGCCTTATTTCTGCCTGTTTCTGACATGATTTCAGCAGGCTGCTCTTTGTTCCCTGACAGATCGGTTTCTAGTGGGGATATTTGTATAGCAGGGTCTCCATCCTTTTCCATATCAGTGAGTTTCTGGAATGTAAAAACAGGGAAGGGTGGCTGCTCCATGAATTTCTCTCCTCATCTAGATGGTTTGGTGGCAATAGCAATAGCACCGGCTGTAGCTGGGATACTGCTTCTGCAAAGTATGGATCCGTCCGAAATTAACACACTGGTAGATTATCTTTCCATTTTGCTTTGTAAAAACCTCCACTCATTCTGCAACTGTAAAGCCCCAGATTCTGTCAGAGAGTCTACACGCTCTCTTGGGGAGATTGTTGTCCTTGTCTCATCAGACTTCTCGCATAAAAGGGCACAAGATCTCACCCTGGCTTTCCCATGCGATGCTCTGTAAACTTGCAGTTGAGCTAAAGCATGGCTTTTTGAAAGGTGCCCAGCCTAGAAGTTTTGGACGAGTCTATTTCCAACTGCAGACAATCTGGTAGAGCATTCCACTATTCAGCAAATGAACGAAGCTTTTAACTTGCTCTTGGAAACATGGAAATCTACTGGCACCAGGCATGCTACAGCAAGCAAATCTATAGTTGATTCATCTGTCTCTCTGCTCTTGCTTTGAGTCCCCCTAGTGAGACAACCACCTGGAAATTTGATTGGTGTCATCACAAAAAGTGGTTGATGTTTAACAAAAAGCTGTGAGAGCCCAGCTGCGCTTGGCTGCAGCTAGTACGTGTTGCCTTTCTGGGCTCCCCTAGACCAGTGGCCCTGCTCTTCTCAGGGTTCCACAAGCAGGCTTGCCCCTCTGTGCTGTTCTCCAACCAACCAATGCATTAGGACTTCCTACAGGGCCCTGTGACACCCACTGCTCATCATGTAGCTGCCATCCAGAAACCTGTTGTCAGCTGAAAACTTTTGGGGTAGTTCTCCTGATAGTCACAACAAGCCAAGGCTTGCTGCCGCAGGACAACCAGCATCCATCGTGTGGCTGCATTTCGAGCATCCTGAAAACAGCATAGGCTTCTACAGGTCTGAACAGGCTGCTGGGAGCACTGTGGTGATTGCACTGTACTGAACTCTGGACTGGTTGTCTTGCACATCTCTTTCTTCAACTCTTCCATTCACACCTTTCAGACATAACTTTATAGAAACCAGAGAGCCTTCTTCACCCTTCTCCATCCTCACCTGGGCCAACTGCATAGTGTTACCACCTTAAACCAAGCAATCACACATATCGGCCCTTATTCTGGCCTCCTAAAGGACCTCCCCCGTGCCTCCATGGAGATCGTGTCAGGTGTGGGCTTTGAGATCTGGTAGACGAGGCACATCTCCTAGCTTGATCAATCCCTCACTGCTGAGAACAGCCCTAGAGGGAGTTTCTGCACCAGGACACTTTTTGGGTGTCAAACCAGATGTAAAGAACCATGATCAAATGCAGCAATCTCCACTGCTGTTGCCTCATACGTGGCAGCTGGTAGATTCATTGTGAAATGCCATCCACTGTCCCGTTCATTCCAGATGAAAGTCTTCTGCCCAGGGACTCTTTCCCCAGGCAGAATACTTCATCTGAGTCAGTACTTCTGAAGGAAAGGCAAACAGCACTGAAACTAAACCCTGCTCTCTCATCACTGCTGAGGAGTCCAGATAAAGCTGCTACAGCACCCCTGCTTTACTTTCCAGGAGAAAAAGAGATCCTTCCCATGGCAGGGAGACAGCTCTGCCAATGTTTCCTTCTCATACCTAGCACTGGCAGTAATTTCAGCTGTGGCAAGATTCATCAAAGTTAATCATCTGACCCTCATCTACATGAGATAATTTCTCAGTGAACAGAGTTTGCCAGTAGCCTCAGCTGGCATCACGCAGACCAACATGAGCAAATCACATCCTGTTCCAGGTCTGGCTTTCCAAATCCCAAGCAGGGAAAGAGAGCAGCGGGCGTCAGATCCTGAGGAAGACCTAGATTCAGTTCAGCGCTTGGTGTTCGGCCATACGGCTGCCTCAGGTAGCTCTTCAGCGAAAATCTGACAGTCCCCAAAACTTCATGAACACTTCTGGCCCTGAGCGGCTGGCGTCTTGCAAAACCTTCTGATCTGACAAGTTTGCCAACATCCTGAATGGTGAACATCTCATGGGGTAGGCGGTTCTTGGGAAGCTTCCATGCATCTTCTGTCGTCTCTGAAAACCTGTCTGAAAAAAATCGGTCTCCTTCTGGCTTTGCATTCAGCCCAGCACCAAACCTATGGAGGCAGGTTCAATTGGAAAGGTCCCATCTCTGCAGGGGTTTTGAGCCAACCTTCTGATTTGATGTGAACAGTATGTACGAATGCCACTGAATGACATGTTTCCATGATAAAGAGTGTGGTGATGAAATTCTTCTGTGTGCCAAGGATGGAAACAAAAAAGTCAGTGGGCAGCTGCAACACATCACAAGAGCTGGAAAACAAAACCCTTTCCGATTCCCAGAGCTGCTCTCGAGGTACTTGGAAACTTCAGATTCCTGCCCCCTGCTAGGGACCTTCACTCCCCAGGTATACGTCAAAGCAGACAGGCACTGTCACTGTATTAAAGCTGAACAAATACTCCACACAGGAGATGTTCATATAGGGAGATACTGTTTGAGTGACAAAGGCTGATAAATCATTCTCTGGAGTTTTTCCTCTGTGCTTGGCTTCTTCCCATTGATCCATAGGAAATCGATGGGACTTTGCATGTGAAAATCCATACCCCAAAAGTCCATGCATTGATGACTTTGAGCAAGTCATGTTCTCAGGTAACACACCATTTGCTTTTGTTTTTTGGTGGTATTGTTATTCTGTGGGGAGGAGGGTAAGGAAGGCCCAAGGTGATTTTTGAAGTGGGGACAACAGATCTGATCTATGTCCTCATGTCAAAGCATCTTCCAGGTCCATCCTGGAGAAATGCATCCCACTCACCCATCTCTGATGTTACTGTGAGTTGCAATAGCACAATAGCTCTCAGGATCTTAGGAACCAAGAGCAGTTAAACACATGGTATTGATGCAAATGATAACTTCATGGACAGCTGGAACATGGTGTGTATCTGGGGCTTCAAGACCTGAGGAGACCACCCTGTCTGCTCTGCCTCTGAGCATCACATTAGGGTGACAGAACACTGGAACAGACTGTCTGGGGAGGTTGTGGAGTCTCCTTCTCTGAAGACATTCAAAACCCACCTAGGCATGTCCCTGTGTGACCTGATATAGGTGATCCTTCTCTGGCAGGGGGGTTGGACTAGATGATCTTTTGAGGTCCCTTCCAACCCCCAACATTCTGTGATTCTGTGATCACCTCATAGCTCCCCATCTCTAAAAGAGGGATGACAGCACTTGCTATGGTCTCAGCAGGTAAGGATGCTTCTTCAGCCTGAAGTTTGTATATTTTAGGCTCACTGTGGTGGGCTGACCCTGGCCAGAAGCTAAGCACCCAGACAGCTGCTCACTTGCTCCCTCTCTGCAGCAAGATGTGGGAGAGAATAGGAAGAGCAAAAGTGAGAAAACTTGTGGGTCGAAGTAAAGACAGTTTAAGAAGTGAAATGAAGCTGTGTGCAAGTGAAGGGAAATAAGAAATTCATTCACTCCTTCCAATCAGCAGGCAGATGTCCAGCTGCTTCCTGGACATTGGTACCCATGATGGTTACTTGGAGAGACAAACACCCTAACCACAAACATCGCTGCTTCATTCTCCTTCCCCTGAGCTTTTATTACTGATATCATATGTTATGGAATATCCCTTTGGTCCATTGGGGGTCAGTCGTCCTGGCTCCATCACCTCCCAACCTCTTTCCCACTCCATGCCTGGGGGCAGAATGGGAAAAAAAGAATCCTCAACACCACACAAACACTGCTCAGAAGTAGCCAGAAGAGCAACGTGTTATCAACACTGTTTTAGTCACAAATCCCAAACACATCACCACATGGGCTGCTCTGAGGAAAATCAACTTCATCCCATCCAGACCCAGTACACCCACAGAGCTTCAGTTCAGAAAGCAGCACTGTGCCTGGGGCATCACTTTCTGTCTGCCATGGACAAAAGCCTAGCAGGACTCTAAAGATACCACGTACAGAAATAGGTCCACCAAGCCTGTTCTTCCCCTGCAAATCTTCTCTTGAGCCAAAGGGACAGACAGCCTGAGGCTGGAGGGAAGAGGTAGTGGCTGGAGTGTGTGGCCCTTCAATTTAGGAGACTGGGAGACCTCCATTTCACATTGATGTCATTTACCTTCCTCATGCCTCCTTTTCCCAGTGCCCAGAGCAGAAGCTACGAGTGCCTGTATCCCAGGTGTTGGTGGTGATGCAGGGACATCAGGGAGGGAGATCCGCTGTGTGAAATCACTTGATGCTGGCTCTGTTGCATAGATAGTGTGTCATCTCACTTCTGCCCTTATTTGTCTTTGAGCTGCCTCTTCCATAAGATGTAACCTCCACCTGGATATGGACTGATTTGGTTTAAGACTCATGGAAGTTTCCCTTGCAGATCTGTGCCACAAGATGTGATGTGAACCTGCACAACATATGGCTCGGATCTCCTTATTTCATATAAAATTGGACTTATCTTCATAATCCTGAACTAAACAGAAAGAGATACAAGCAGAGCCAGAAGGGAGCATCACGGCCGCTCTCCTGCCAGTTTTTTTGGTCGGCATTGACTGCACAAGCGTTCAGCCATCAGCCAGTCTCACCCACCAAAATGCGTTTCAAAGCATCCAGATGGGGACTGAATTGACTTAACTGAACCACTTCCAGGTGGTGTACTGGGTAGCCTTGGGCAGACCCTGTCTTGTGCTGCAGCTCCTGTGCTGGATTACACTGGCTTGCAGGTCTGCACCAAGCAGGGTCCTTCTCAGCTTTGGGGTCCTGAGAGAGCTCTGGAGTGAGTAACCAGTGGCTCTATTGACCTTGTGTTGGCAGGGCTGGGTGACAAGTCCTCTCCTTGTGTCCTTGCACAGCCTGGAACACAGCTTTGGATCATGAACTCACCCATAAGGGCTTCTCAGTGTGGGTGACGTGCATGTGCCCAGGCAGGCAAGAGGGACTTTGCTGTCCTGTACTTTCTGGTTAGCTCTCACTCTTTTTGAGCCTCAGCCTTTCTGCATTTGACCCACGCTTCTGTACTCTTCTTTTTTTCCATTACTCAGCTGTAGTTATTCAGCTTCGCTTTCCTTCTCGAGTTTCAGATCAGTGAAGAGCTCAGGATTCAGCTGCTTTGGTTATTTGCTGTGTTTCCTTGCCTAACTTTGTACCTGTATCCTTAAGATCATTTCTGTAAGGAACTGTCAGCAGCCCTCGTCTCTGTCTCCCTTAACTCCCTGGGACATCACCTCCTGACTCTCTGAGACTGTAGATGTGTCTCAAGCCCATTGTCTTTCTCTTGACACTCTCCTGCCACTCTCCTGCCACTTCAGAGCTGTGAACTCTCACAGCTGCTCTCACCCAAGGTGCCTCCCACTTTCTGTTTGCAACGATCCCACATCAAATGCATGCAGCCTAAAGCTAACAGATGTTTCTCCAGCCCATCAGCTCAGTAGGAAATTGAGATTCAGATTTTTTTCCACTGCTTGTACCACTGGTACTAAAGGTTCTCTGGCATAAAAGCGGGCTTCACCGAACACCTGCTCAGCCCTTCACCCTCTAGTACTTCTATAAAGGTCTAGTCATGCCATTTTCCTGCAGATGCTGTCTTAGGATGCAGAGTTGAAAATAAGTAACCTGAATAATCCTAGATATCATGGGTTTCTCCTATTACAGGACTCTCTAGTCTTTCCTCAGGTCTCTTGGAGATGTTTCCAACTGAAAGTGAATGGTGCCTGGCCATGCTTTCCCACAATTTACTAAAGGGCTCATGTTCCCCTTTATACCCTAGCTCAGATGCCTGGAAAGAACAGTCACACTCATGAAGAACCACCGTTATTTTGACAGAGGGGAGCCATGACTTCCATGCTGAGAACAATCCCTGGTGATTACCTCTCACTTTCCATACAAGAAAATGCAAAGCATAGTAGAAAGTCTTCCCTAACTGCCCAGTTCTGCAAGTGAAGGATCAGGCTTGGTGCGGTTCCAGGGCAGAAGGACCTTTTCCTCTACAACAGTGTTGGACCTGCTGTGGAGGAAAACTTGCTTTCATGGCCTACGTGAAGCAGTTAGCCAGACAGTGCCAGTCCTTCCTAGGGTGTCCCAGCCCACATCCTCACTGCCTCGCTCTCCACCCCTGCCACTGCTCCTCTGTATTCAAGAGGGGAAGCAAGAGGTGAAGGATGGGTGTAAAAGGGAAAAGTGCCACTCACTTTTCTGTACTCATAAGAGCTTGGCTGCTCCATGGCCTTTACCAGGCTCTACATGTGTGTTAAAGGTAGGCTGCTCTTTTTGATGATTCACTAGAAAATGCACTCTCCCAGCTCCCTCCCCTGTAGCCAGCCCAGCTCTGCTGAGCTCTGAGTCATGCAAAACAGCAAGATTTGATTCCTGTTGCTACCACATCAGTTCAGACTGATGCACAAGCGCGCTGGTGGGTTGAGTAAGAAGGTGCCATTTTTATGAGGTTGCTTTCCAGGCGGAACTGGACTTTTCTCACAGTAATTTTTACAGCATCCTGGCAAATAGAACTCTGAGCACAGAGGGTCAGTACACACTACATATCAGTGAGGGGAATGTATCCCCTATGGAAACCTGGACCTAAACAAACGCTGACATCTTGCTGCAAACATCTCCAGAAAGACACACAAGTCAGCAGGACTCCTTGAACTGTCAGCAGGGGAGATGGGACACCACAGAGGGACTGTTGGATGGAAGGTGAATGTGGAAAATTGTGCATGACCACTGGGCTTCGATAAGACACAACCAGAGTTCCCAGGGAAGCTGGGAGAAGTAAGCATCCATCATCTCAAATCAACCCATTGTCCATCTGGCAATGTCATGGTCAAAGAATGATCACACCTTGCTCTTTCCCAACAGTTGGGGAGTCTTGCTTTCCTGCCCTGACCATGTAGATCCCTCTCCTGACTTTAGAAATCTAAAAGTTTCTTGATTAAGAGACTCACTGGATTTCCTTTATAAGGAAGGGAGGCCTCTCACATTAGAGAGCAATTTGACTGAGAAGAAAACAATAGTGGCTGTTTCTCTGGCTGTAAAGAGAGGTCAGACATCAAGTTGTGATTTAGGTAAGGAGCTACTGGGTATGAGAAACTTGCTGGGTTAACTCATGGCTTTGTGATATGTCTTTGCCTTCCTCAGGTGCCCCATCCTGTTCCTCTCCCTGACCCGGCTGCTTGGGCATACCTCACCCCAGAGGGCAGGCACTATCAGAAAAAAACCCATGCACTGAGTGCTTCACCAACCAGGCAGTCAGGAGTCATACTCTGACTGCAGAAAGCAGGTATGCTCGAATGTTGAACGGGAGAGGATCCAACAGACAATGTTAAGCAGACTGTCTGGCAGGGCCACTTGAGTCCTGTCCAGTTTACCTGTGTCTGGGAAGAAATTGTCAAAACTAAGTGCAGCTGCTAAACAAGATCTCCAAGTTACCTGTACCTGGAAGAGTTTTGGTGCTGCTGGGATTGAGGATGGGAGGTTCTGCAAATGGCATTACCCCAAACTTTTCAAGAGGAGTTGGTAGATACAGTGAATTGGTTTTTAAAGTTGAGAGGTTAAGATATCCCACTTCATGGGACTGTAAATGCCAAAGGTCCTTCATTCAGAACACATAGAGAAGAGTGAGGTGCAGGAGAGGAACTTACTGTCTGGGGCCAAGCATGCATGTACAGGCAGAAGAAATGGTTCCAGACACGTCCCCTTTGCTTATAGCACCACACATAAAAATTCCCCCTCCCACTGGGCCTCCTTGCCCATGGCAAAAGCTGGCAAGAAGCTTCTTTGTGCTGGATAATTGAAGCCATGTGTTAGTAGTCATTATTTGGAGATGGGGAGACTGAGAAAATGCACACGCTTTCTTATCTATTGGCAGGCGTAAGATCGTCTCTGTCCAGAGGTGCTGGGTTGAACTGGGGGTCTTCTCAGTTGATGTTCACAAGGAGTTCAGCAGCTTCTTCGAATCAACTTCCCCGAGTTGCGAAATGATTGGAGAGGTTGCCCACGAACGTTCTAATGCGGCAAAGATCTCCCAGAAAGTTTGCAAAAGACCCTATTTTCATTTGCTAACATATTGCCTATTTTTGCTGTAACTCTTCAAAACTGCTCAAAACTTGTCATCAGCTAAAAACATTCTGTTTAAATATGGTTTCTGAAAAAAAGTGAATAGTCATAATTCTGCAGAAAGTGGCAAATGTCACATTGAATTCGTGCCAACTTCCACTTATTTATTAAAAAGTGGCAATCTTTCAATTTAAATAAGTTTCTATCAAGTATTTTGACCAACTCCCTTAATGGTGGCTTTAATTGTGATCTACTTATCCCACTGGTGTCCATCAAATGAACAGAGGTGAGGACAAAGAACAGAAACTGCTTGCATACATCAAGGCCAGATGAGGAATTCCCTAACCCCATGATAAAAACCCACCCACTGCCGAGGAAAGCTCATTGCTCAGACTTTAAACTCTGCAGCTTGTGCTTAATTTGGATACCACGGTTCTCCTGCTATGATGAAGAAGTGCCAGTCTTACTCCAGGCAAAGAAAAATTTAGGGCTTAGCAGAACTGCCAGGCCCCATCTTGCCACAGGAGCAGCATCATGGTCCATAGCAGTCACGGCTGCAGCAGCGGGTACTGGCTCAGGATGAGATCCCAGACAGCTCAGATGCACAACAGCCAGTTAGACATGGGCAGGAGGAGGCATTTCTTTACATGGTGGGGAGTCAGTCCAGCTTTATTTCACCTTAAGACAGAAAGTTATTTCCCTAGAGCACAGGGCAGAGTGATTAACCTGCAAGGTCTCAGTAGTGGTGGATGAGAGAACAAGAGGCAATGGCTACGGGTTGAATCCTCAGATTGGATGTAAGAAAAAACTGTCTTCCCGGGCTGGGTGGTGCCGGCCTGGGTCAGGTCACAGAGATGCAGGATTTTCAAGACCTGTCCAAACAAAGCCACATCTGACTGGCAACAGCTCTGCTCCAAGCAGGAGGCTGGCCCAGACACCTCCCAGGAGACTGGCTCTCTTGCAGGTTTTATTGCATGTTTCGGTCCAGCAGACTGCGCCTTATCTGTTTCCCTGAGCTCAGGTGTAGCATCCTCTGCTGCAGGCGCTTGCGAGCAGGCGGACCTTGGAAAAATACTGAGCCACTTACTAGCAGTGATTTTTTTGGGGGAAGGTGAGCACATGCATGCAAAGGCAGGTTAAATACTAGGAGTATTTCTTAGACTACAGCCTCTGTCCTCATAAAGCTTTGGAGAAATACCTTTCTTCCCAGGTCAGCTGAGGCTACCACAGCTGGATGGGCTACTGGGCAGCAGCCCAGATCCACCCAAGTTGATGAGCCTTCTTGACCTCAGGCCAGCTCAGGGCCAAGGAGTGGAGATGGACCCCTCTTGGACCTCAGCCCCCACCCAGGCTCACAGACCAGCTGGTTTGATTGTTCTCTGCCTTCAAACAAGGACAAATGAGGTGGAATTCAGAGAAGAGCAACAGGAATGATTATGGGGGTGGAGGTAATGGCTGAGGAGGAAAGATTTTGAAATTTAAAGATGGATAGCCAGGCTACAAGCCTACATACAGAGACATTATCATCAGTCATTAAGCAACACAATACCTCAGAGCCAGGGCAGGCTCATGATTCAAGAAAGCCTGGTCTCCAAAGCAATGTAGCCAAGAGAAGCAGCGCAAGGCCAGGTGGAAGGAGCCCGTTCACGCGTGGGAGCAACGAACATTTGGTTTTTTTCCTCTCAATACAACAAGCTCATATTAAGAAGTGAAATTCCATTTGGCACTAGGCAGTACCACAGGGGCACCTCAGGTTTAGCATCAGGAAGACCGCCTAGAAGCTGGAACTGTCTCGGTGTGGCAATGATCAGCCAGAGAAAAGCGTCAGAGCCCCATTACTCTGGATGCTGAAGTTAGACTGGACGAAGCATCAGCCAGTAGACAATGGTGAGTAATCCGTCACCGACTGCAGACGGACTGAGTGATCGGAGGGAGTCTTTCCCAGGGCAGATTTGCAGGAGAGAGGCCAGATTTGCCTCCAGTGTAATCCTCAGCAACCCATTCTCTGCGCAAGGGGTGATGTGCCAAACCCTCCTCACACCTTCACCCAGAGAAGAGCTGGGTTTGGATCTCAGTGTGTTTGCACAAAGTTTGCAAACCGTAAATGTCATGCGGCGAGACGGGGAGGGAGAAAGTGAGAGGAGAAAGGAGAGCAATTAATATGCAGCTGGTGCACAGGCTTGAGAGAAAGGAGCCGACGATGACCACCCGGAGCTGACGCTTAGAAACGTACAATAAAAGCTGAACGGATGGCTGAATGCAAGACCTAGCAAATCAAAACAGATGCAATAAGCTGAGGCCAGTGGAACCAGCAGCCAACAATGACAGCAGAGCCCACGGGCTGGGGGGCACGTGGTTGGCACAGAGAAAGGAGGAGGCCAGAAAGAAGCGCAGATGAGCTCTACCAAGGGAATCAAAAGCCTGCTGTTTTGAAAGCCAGAACAAACGGCAAGTGTGCTCCTGCCACACATGGCATCAACAGCGGGAGCTGCGTGGTCCTCTGTGTCCCTCCAGGAGCCATCCGGAGGCAGGCTGCTTCCAGGATCAGCACAGGATCCTTCATCATCCCTTCTGCCTTCCTCTAAGGAGGGCTGTTCTCAGCCTTACACTGCTGGAGGGAGTTCAGGGGGCTGCTTTTCCAAAGAGATCCTGCAGCCAAAACTCCTCTGTCCTCCAGCATCCAAGTCCTTCCCATCATGAAGTAGATCACCCATTCCTCATCCAGTGTGGTGATGTCACCTGGGGCAAGATGGGCACCAGTTTGTGGCTCCCAGGTCGGTTCTGCTGTGTGGTGGGACTCGTGTGAAGACTTGGGAAAGGAAGAAAAGGTCCACACTGCTGAGGCTCCTTGATCTGCTATGGCATTGTCCTGTGGGTTAGCACAGAAACTGGTGCCATGAGCCAGGTGCACTGAGACAACACATCTACCAAGAGGAGAGCTGATTTTGTAGCCAAAGGCACAGACCAGGAGCTCTTGTGTTAGTGTCATCTGTGAATCCATGTAGGACATGCGTGTACATTAGAAATTGATAGCAAGCCTTTGTGATTCCTATCAAATATCCAGGGGAGCAGATTTATGTACCTGGTGAGGAACGTCTGTATTTCAAATAGCTGGAGCAGATCTACAGGGGGGTGTAAATCTGTATGGGGCTTTTGCGGAGCTGTGATGCTTTGCAGAAGAGAGCACTGAGCCCCTAACTTGATGTGCAGTGGTGCAAAGGCCCCAAATCTTTGGCTTCCTTGCAGGATGCAAAAGACAGCAAGGGAAAGGCTGAGCATATGTGCACTTACACGACCTCCCAGAGCACCCACCCTGCCTTAAACAACTTAGGACATTTAAACAAAGGAAAAAAAAAAAACCAAAACAACACAACCAAGCCACCTGAAAACTCCCTTTGACTCTTGGCACCTCATCCATACGTTTGTGGCCTCCCTTGTGAAAGACCACAAAAGAATTTTTTTGCAAAGGGTAGGGTGTTTTTTTGAGACCCTTCTTGCTGCTTCCATTGCACAGCCCAATGTAGAGGAATGTTGTTTCATCTCCCCAGCTCCTCGCAGTTAACCTGTAGAGTAAGACAGACTCTGCAGCTCTGTGACAACCCATTAGACAGCCAGTCAATCACATCACTGACAGCTATAACGGTGCACACACCAACGGGTGCTTCCCCACCAGAGCTGGGTGCAGCAATACACCAGCGGGTCCCCCCCAGCACCTACCAAGGGATCAAAGGCTATGAAAGGGGTAAAAATAAAATACTCAACCTGATCTCTCCTCCAGCTGCCTCTTCTTCCTGCTGCTAGAGACACAGTCTTGAGGATGCCGTGCCCATGTCAGAGAGTGTCCCTTCCAGCTGGTGCTCAGCTCTCAGGGCAGCCACTGTCTAAAGACTCACTTCTCATCAGCTCAGCAGTACCCTTTCCATACAGAGCCAAAATCAGACTGCTGGATGTGCTGAAGGCAGGAGTTCTGTCTCTGTCCCTGCCATAGGCTTTCTTAAGCCTCAGGATGACTCCAGAGTTAACTCTTGGTTCCAGAGAAGATGCACTCTGTGGCCAATCCTCAAAATCTAGATGTAGATAGCTTTAGAAAACTGTGTCAGGAGATGATTTTATTTCTGCCTCAGCCTGAAGCCCACGGAATAATGTTGCCCACAGGCTTAAGCTCTTCCCAGTAAGTCACAAACTAACTAAAATATAAATATATCAAAACAAGGTTGTCATATACCCCCAAGCCTCCCAAATATCCAAAGCCTTGCATTAAAATCAGCCAAACCAGCAATGTCTTGATGTCTCAAACAGAAGACTTTCTGGAAGGGAAACCTTGGGTCTTTCCATGTTACTGGACCTTGTGCAGGGGCGACTGTATAAGAGCCTCTGGTCTCTGCCAATCTAAATGATCTAACTGTTTCTTCTGGCCTTAAAACTCATTTATTAAAAACACAGTGACTTTGTACCGTGCCAGCAAAGTCTTTATTGTAGATTTGGCAACAAGATGCCCTAATCTGCTGCAGCCATTGGCACTACCATGATGGATCTGTTGGAGAAAGCTTGGGTAAAGGAGGGGTACATATATAACAAGGAATATGGTACAAATATAAATATGTGCAGACTTTGGTAAGTGATAAATCAGTGGAGAACCCCTTAGTGTTTAGAGACAACCAAGCTATGTTCTAGTCAATCAAGCTGTTGCTGAAAATATTATTAATGCCTGGTACATAGATTTATGATGAAGTTTAGGTGGATGCGAAAGAAATGTTTGTTAGTGGGAATTTTTGATTACTGTGCTGAAATACCATTAATTTGTGGAAAAAAACCAACCACCCAGAACGAAGTATAATCATTGTGGTTATTTGCCAAGGAACAGAGTCTTCTTCATCCCTTTGTTGTCTACCTTAACACACAGGCTGGGCTCTCCTGTCTCTCCTTTTGCCTTGAATGCACGCAAGTCAAAAAAAGGGAGACTGTACACCCAGCATGGCAGCAGGAGCTATGCCATCATCGCATCACTCCCAGTACAGTTAGAGATGTTGGGCCTTGGTCTGTGTTCAGAACCTAATGGCACGAAGTCACTATATAAAATGTCACCTCAATGAGATCACTTGCATGTCTCCGTGCAGAGACAGACACATCAGAAGAAGAGAGGTGCCACTTGTAGCCTTTGTTAAGCACAGGGGTCTGTAGGCAGTTGAGCTTGTACTGGCATGAGTAGTTCTGACACTGCTCCTAAGTTTGTGGACTAATGCTGGTGTACTGTTCTCTTCGCAGTGATGCAAATCCCAACTTCCCCTCATCTCAGCCCTTCTGGTCCTGTTTCCACTATGCCATCACCAGCTCCTGCCTTCCTCAATAAGATGCCTAAGTGGTTAAACTCTGGTGTGATCATTCCTCCTCAGCAGCCAACTGGGACTTGTTGACAGTGCGGAAGAGTCAAGTTATGACGCTGAGGGATTTTAGCCAGAAATGCACAGGAGACTGTCAGATCCTGTGAGATGCTGGTTCAAACTGCCCAGCACCTCCGTGCACATGTCTAAATACAGGCATGGATGAAGCAAACACAGGATGAGTTACTGCCTCCACAGCAGGAGGAGCTGGCTTATGACCGTTGCAAAAGGAGTCCATCTAAACCCTTCCTCCACTAGACTGAGCAGACCAGCTCTAGGACCACTGCTCCAGCAACCAGCCTTAGGCTGAGCTCTGCCCCTCCAGTCCCAGGCCCCACTCTGACTGGACCCACTCAGCTCCCTTGCTTCCCTTTACTGCTGTTTTTGTTTTCTTTCCACAGCTCGTTTTCTCGGTCATCCATGTCTGTGTGCATCATATATCATGCCTATGTGTCCGGAGGAAAGAAAGATCCCCTCCAACCCAGCAGCCCTGTAACGGATGGACCTTCCCGATTCGCAGCTAGCTGACAGCTTGTGAGAACAACAGCTTGAATTACTGAAAGAACTTTTCCCACTGAGTTAATCTGCAATGGATGTAGGTGACCTTCTAAAGGCATCTATTAATCAAAAAAACAGTGCCCATTCACCGTGCTAGGCTGAGCCCTTTGGGGAAGGGGGGGGGGGGGGGTACTAATTTCCCTCTGAGATAAATCATAATTTGACAATAATCATCTGCCCTAATCACGCCGATTCTTCCCTTTAATTATTTGTACACACAGCTCTTCCTGCCTTGAGAGACACAAAGGACGACATTAAACGTGGCGTTTGCGCTGTCGACGGGAAACGCCGAAGGCTCCAGCCACAGCCTTAAATCATTCTGCGCGGTGCAAAGCACCCAGGGGAGCTGAGCTGCCAGGGCTTTGGCTGGCTCTGGTACCCTCCCTGCCCAGGGTGCAAGCAGCAGCCTGTCCTGGAGAGGAGCCACCGCTTCCAGTCATGGGGAGGGCAGTGGTCCCAAGCCCAGGGAGCAGATCTGGGACCACAGCATCAGAGAAAGCTGCTGGAGAGGAGAGAGTAAAGAGCAGAGGGGCTCTAGGTGTGTCCCAGCAGCCTGGGGTGTCACCCCAGTGCTGGCCCCGTCCGTACCCACTGGAAGAGTCTGACCCCCACGCAACACCCATCTCCTGCACTCTTCCCTCTTGGAGGGCTGTAAGAACAGGGAGGCTGCAGAGAGCATGGGGTTAACCTCCCATCAGTGCCCCTCCGTACTGGGAGGAAGGGCTGGGAGCTGGGAAGCCAGCCGACCGTGGGAGGGAGGGAGGGAGGGAGCGGTGGCTTGGGTGGCCTTGCGCTGTGCACACACATCGCCTGGGTCCGGCGTTGGCGAGGGGTCCTTGAGTGGGAGTGGGAGCCTCACCCAGCGTGAGTGTGCTGCCAGGGGTGGCTCTGCCAGGCACCGGCATCCCCCTGCCCGGGGAAGCTCCTGCGGGGTGAGGCAGAGGCTGCGCTGCCTGCCCGTGCTCCGAGGACCCAGCCCGGGCAAGGGCTTCGCTTCTCGGCATTTCCTTCGGAGCGGGCTGGAGAGCTGCGGGGGTGCGGGGCCGGCTCTCCTTGCTGCCCCCAGCAGCTGGTCCTTTCGCTCAGCCACCTCGGAGCCATTGCCACCCCCAAGGCACGCAAGCGGCTCCGCTGCTCCAGAGGCAATGATGCCGTGTCCTTGGGCACCCGTAAAAGCAGAAAGGGTGTTGACAGGTGTCAGATGAGCTCTCTGTCAAAATCTGCATCTGTGGGGTGAGAGTGTAAATGGCAGTAGCGTGAGAATTTGCCCATCGCCGAGGCTGAAGTGAGGGCAGGACGCTGGGTTTCCCAGTGAGAGCACGGGTACAGCGGTCCCCTGCGTGTGACGAGCTGACAACTGCTCAGCAAAACTCTTTTTCAGTAGATTCATGGGATGAGGCAAAAAAGTGCGTGCTGTTCCTGGGAAAATGGGAGTCCTTCTTTTTCTCCTTGGGAAGACATCCTCTAAAACTGGAAACAGCCAGGAAATGCTGCACAGCCCCTCATGGGAAGTGAGATTTCTCACTGCACCCATCTCCTCTTCCCTCTGGGCTGCGCCCACAGCATCTCCCACAGTTTGGGCAGCCAGGCACAGGTTGGATGCACCGGCTCCTCACTGCCACCCCCCCCCCATGGATACACAGCTTGGATATGCACAGCCCAGAGTGGGCAGGCATGACGGGCTCCCGAGAGCAGCAGCGTTACTGCAGAAACACACTCGCCACATTTCATCCTCTGCTTAGTACGGCTTGCGGGCAGGAGTTTTTAGGATTTAAACATCTGTCCTCCCCAAAACAAGCACAATTAGAGAGCCCCCACAAGCTTCCCCAGTGTTACTGGGCTGACTTCTAGTAATTCTTGTAGCCCAGGTCAGTATGATGTCTTGCAAGCTATACCATGGACCTACAGCACCATATGCTGGCCTAGTTTAGCATCTACACAGCAGCACAGCCTGACTGGCTGCATTCCTGGTCCCTACAAAGCCATACAGAGCAGGGCAGGCCACCTAGTCTGGGCCTGGGGGTAGCTGCAAATAGTTGGTGATGCTCCCTGGTCTCTGCAGAGGGACAGTTGGTGCCCGGTGGGGCCACCTCTGAGAAGGAAGCATGGAAGTGCTGGGCCAGCATCATTTGTGTGCACAGTCCCCAGAAGAGCAGCTTCACAGGATGCTTGTCCAGCTGGTGCAAGCAGAGGGAGGATGGAGCTCAACCTGTGCTGTGGGTCTGAGCAGTTGTGTGCTCCCTAACCTGCTCCATCCCTGTCCTTCCCTGATCTACACTCTGTCTGTTGTGTGGATGCTGTGAGAAAGCTTCTCTCCAGTTTCAGCAGTCCTGTAGGTAATGGAGCCCTTACTTGGGACACTATGACTGCCCCAGGGACCCTGTGGGGACCAGCAACTGCCCCACTGGGAGTCCAGCTGAGGCCAGCTTTGGATCCTGCCCCACCAGCAGTGTACAGATCTGACAGACTCAGCACAGTTCAGCTTGTGATCAGATGGGAGGGTTGAAATGACCCTGACCAACTCTGGAAGTAACCACATTAACATTGAGCTGGAGAGGAGCAGGCTGTTTCCTGAAAGTCTAATCCGTTGGGCTCCCTGCTATGAGAGGCCAGTGGTGGTAAGAGCCAAGGATACAGAAATAAAGATATAATAGAACTGACGAGAACTAACAGCATCACTGAGAAAAACAGGCACATGCTATGTGCCTGGTACCTTTGTCTCCTGTTTCTCGTTGTACAGCACCCTATGGGCTGTCTAGCACTGGCCAGGGAAACACCACCAGCTAGGACTGGGGTTCTTATCTCCAGGCAGTGAGGCATTGCTGAGCACAGGCTTCCTACAAGAGGTGCTTTGCACTGCCATGATGTTTCCTGAGCCATGGTGGATGGCTCAAAGCTATGTATTCTTCTGACATAACTCTGGTAGAAGACCCTGAGAGTTTGGGACACCATGTGTTACTCTTGGCCTGTTTCTGAGTGAGTTCTGCTATGGGCATGAAGGATGGATGGTTCCTACTGGAAGATAAGGCAGCTCTAAAGTCCATGCCCCTGTACAGTAGCATGGCCTGAACCAGAAACTCCTGGGAGACATCTATCCTCATGCTAAGCCATATATCACCTTAGGTCTCTCCTGTCCCCAAAACTTGTTAGGACAGATTTGGAGTTAGCAATGATCCATCCAGTCTTTGCATACATAGCATAAGTTCACCAAATGGTCTGTCTGCCCTTGCTTTGCAAAGAAACACGTCCTCTTCTTCTGGCTGAGCCTCTCCTCCGTGTGGGATCTGCCCATGAGCAAGAACATATTTAATGCCCAGCAAGCAGAGAGATGACCCTGCAGTCTCACAACACCCGCTGTGCCCTATTACCTGTGGATTGTGTTGCCCAGAAAGATGTGGGGCTCCAGTGGAGAGCCTGGGGAGAAATGGAGAAAGCATTTGACCCCAAAGTCTAAGGATGGAAGAACCCAAACAAAATACAAGAAGTGAGCAAACACAATGCAGAAATTAGCACAGGCAGGTGGGGAGGAGAGACCGAGACAACGCAATTTATGGAGTTCAGGAGAGAGAATTCTCTAGGGGCACTGATCACGCACTATAAATACCTTCAAGGTAATGACATAAATGAAAGGAGTGAATTATTCACCATCTCTGACGATGGGAGGGCAAGAGGCAGTGACCTGGATCTGAGGAAGGAAGCCTGGGTGGGAGGAAGCCCAGGCAGCAGGAACAGCCTGGCGTGGGATGTGCTCCCTGGGGCATCCTTGCTTTCTGTGAAGGGTCTGTCTCCAAGATGTCCTTGGCCAGGCCCACATCAATGCAAGTGCTGGAGGGGCTGAGTCCAGCTCATGACCTGAGTGGGAGCTCCCAGCCTTCATATCCCTCCTGGCATGAAGAAAGTAGGTGAAGTTTCCTGCTCTGGCCCATACACGGGAACTGCTGCTTTCCCAAGGCTGCAGCTCAGCAGGCAAACAACTTCCCTTGCCTGTGAGACTGAGCTGTGTCTGCCTGGCCCCACATCAATGGGTATGAATGGACACCAGTTTGGCATTTTTGACAGACACCAAGCTGGACAAGTCAGTCAGAGGGAGCTAGAAAAAGCCACGGCTTTGACTTGGAAAGAAGAACCCGGGTCTGGAAATGCAGCCTTCAGCCACAACATCACAGACTGGCTGAGGTTGGCAGAGAACTCTGAAGGTCATCTGGCCCAGCTTCCCTGCCCAAGCAGGGCCACCCAGAGCAAGCTGACCAGGCCCATGTCCAGATGGCTTTTGAATATCCCCATGGATGGTGATTCCACAATCTCCCTGGGCAACCTGTGCCAGTGTCCAGTCACCCTCACAGTGAAAAAGTGTTTCTTGATGTTCAGAGGGAACCTTGTGTCTGTCAGTTTGTGCCCATTGCCTCTTGTCCTGTCACTGGGCACCACTGGAAAAAGCTGGGCTGCATCTTCTTTACACCTTTTCTTCAGGTATTTCCATACATTAATAAGATCCCCCTTGAGTCTAAAAGATGGAGGTTTCCTGTGCACAGATGGATTTGTCTTTATCTGCATCTCCCCTGGGGGAACTCTTCAAGTGCCTTATCACAGACAGTAGGCCTGGAAGACAAAGAAGGCTATGGTTCCCCCAGAACTGCTTATGGGGTCAAGGTGGCATTGGGGTAGCCATCATCAGCCACTCGCCAACATCACTCCTGATAGGGGCAGACACTGGAAGGCAAGCAACCTGGGAGACAAGTGGGTTAGCTTGGGTGGTTCTTGCAACTTCTCCAAGAAACACTGAAGAAACAGTGTTCTGATCTCCTGCCCAACATGCAGAGTCACATCACGAGCCAGGATCCTGGATGTGCTGTCTGATCCATGTCAGCCTGGAAAGACAGAGAGGGAGATGTCTCATCCATCACAGCCATGTATAGGAGGTGACATGGGCTGGAATGGCTTTTGGAGTGGAGAGTCTAGAGCAACCCTCTTAGCACAGACAGGTGGCCATGGTCAGGGTAGTTAGCCTGACTGTTGGGGGAGAATAAGGAAAGAGAAATCCACATGGGAAAAACATTCTGGCTTTAGCAGCCCTGGGCCAGCTGCCTGGTCCATGTCTCCCATAGAGAAGGACTGTTAAATTCACGGTTTCTGGACAATGCAGTGGCATGGAGCTGTGTAACAGCAGCAGGAAAACAATGATCCCTTAGACCCTGTCCTGCACTGGCAGAGATGCAGTATCTGTCCCAGGCACTGATGCTCTACACAGAGAACAAGGACATGGGTCTGGTCCAGCGTGGGGCATGCAGCTTTACAAGCCAGAGAAAGAGGAAAGGCAAAGAAAATTGTCTCCTAAATGTGAAATAACTGGAAGCTGGCTCCAGACCCTCAAGACAAAGCTATAAATCTGCCTAGCCCTGCTGCGAAAGCATGAGACACCCTGGAACAGCCACACGGCGTCACAGTGTCCTTGATCTCTGTTTTCTCTCCCATCCTTCCGTTTCATCCCCGCCACCCCTGGAGGCACGTTCGGTCTCCTGGTGACTCCGGTTTCTCAGCCTGTTCGAGCTGCTCTCTCCCGTCCTGATGTGTTTTATGGCAGCCTGGGTCAGGTTGCAGTTGCCAACAGCCGTCGCCAAGCTCGGCGCAGAGGGAGGGACAGTCCCAGCTGAAGGACAAGGTTTCCAGCAGGACCTGCTGCACCTCTCAGCCTTGGCAGCTCCCCCACCGCCCCCGCTGCCCTCTGTCCTGTTTTGGGAGGCATGGGGAGGACTGACCCGTGCAGGGAATGCAAACCCACGGGTGTTTTCCCCCGGGGCTCCTGTTAGGTCTTTTGGCTGACAGTGCTTTGGCATGTCCCGTTACATGGTGGGGAGTGGGGCTGAGGTGATGGGTCACCCATGGCTGTGGTGGCCATGGAGCACTGCCCCCAGGCTGGCTGTGGGTCACAGGACCCATCTCGGCAGCTCCGGACCCTCCTCTGTTTGCTGGGCTTGAATTTTCCTGGCAAACTGAGATGAAAAGAGGAATTCTCTGGCCGCCCCAGGGAAGGTGGAGCCAAATCGACGCCTCTTCCTAATGCAGAGCTGACACCGAGACATCCCCTGGGAGATGTGATCTAGCCCAGCTCCCCAGCTGGTTTAAAAGTGACTGTTTTGAAGCCACAGACCCCCCTCCCACAGCAGCAAGCAAGGACACAGTCTCAAAGGCTGCCCAAACCACATCCAGGCGAGGCCATTGCCTGCTTGTCCCTATTTGACCATGTCCTGGACATCGTCTGGAAGTGAGGGAACAAAGCAGAGAAGACATAAAGACATCACTTTGCTCTCCCCCGATTATAGCTCCATGGAGCGTAGGCAGAATCAGCACATATAAGCCACAAAAAGTCTGTGCCACATTTGTCTCCTTTGTGTCTCCGGGCTTGCTGCGCAAGGAGCAGAGGGAAGAGAAATGTGTTCAGGCTGCAACTAATGCCAGAGCCTAAGAAATGGATCAATTCACCCCCAAACAATTAGCAATGCAAAGGGAGCGGCTCTCCTCTTGGTTTACTCCTGGCCATGCACAGACACATGCACAGCCTCTCTTTCCCACATCCCTGCCTTGGGAGAAAACCAGCTCATCACCCCAGCACAGGCAGAAACCTCCACCTCACTCCGTCTCCCCTCCCTAGCTGATTGCTTCCTTGCTGATTTAAATCCCTGGCACAGTCACGCACCCGGTGCCTGTCCACCCTTTGGCACCAGCAAGTCAGGAGCCCTGAAGACTGGATGCCAGGGAGGAGGTAACCCCAGCACGTTGGCAGTACCGCCCGTACACAGATCAGCTCTCTGAAGGTTTCTCTCCCAAGTGTGCTTGACTAATTAGTAAACGGAGCCTAAACCTTTTGGTCCCCATCGATCTTATCTTTAAACCCTGCAGACAACAATTCCTCAATCGATACCTCATTTAATTGCTGCCACCAGGCTGACAGCTGGGGTTCTGGCTGCGCAAGCCTGGCTGTCACATGGCAGGTTGCCAGTGCCACCTTCTAATCCCGAACTGATTTATCCTCATGCAGCTCCTCTCCCCCACCACCCCCAGACCTCACTCCTGCCCCTCCCACCCTGTGCAGGGGTTAGAAAAGGCCCTGGCTACCTGCATGCCCCAGGAACACATCACACCTCCGCGCTCGTTCGCCTTTGGAGCACTGCTGTGATCCCGCTGTCGTGCTGATGAACGCCTGAGTGTGAACACGCAGCCTCCGTGCACGCTGCTGGGACCTGATGCTGACCAGTTCCAGCCCAGCGAGCCCAGCACTGTCATAGCCGGGACACATCTGAGTGATGCGTGCTGTGCCCCAGCCAGCCCACGCTGGGGGACAGGCAGCTCCTGCCCCACACACACCAGTATCAGACCTGGTCTCTGGGCATCCTTGAAGCACTGCCTGCCCACTCTGAGATTTGACATGCCGGGCATGATCCATTTACAGGGCTGCTGGTCCTGATGAGCCCCAGAAATTGGATTTTTAGGGATGCTCACAGCCCTCTGAAGAGCAGCAGACATAGGGCCCAGCCATGGCGGCTGCTTTAGCACAAGCTACCTTGTGGAAACAGACTCTGACTTCCCAGTTAAGTGCTCAGCTTGGGGCTGGGGGAGATACGGGAGACAGATCAGGCTTCTGTGATTGGGTGCTAGCCATGGTATCTGTGTTTGCTCTGTCTCTGTGTTTACTCTCATTCTGATCATGTTTTTTTGCTGTAGTTTAAGGATAATCATCAGTGCAACATGTGTTTCCTTCAGTGGCAGATACATGAAATAATTGCTGTAACTGATCCTTGATCAGTTATGTGTTTGTCAGCTGCAGTTCTTGATCGCCCCTCATTGTGGTGATGCTGATT
Organism: Todiramphus chloris collaris; assembly: GCA_025345505.1. Taxonomy (NCBI): domain Eukaryota; kingdom Metazoa; phylum Chordata; class Aves; order Coraciiformes; family Alcedinidae; genus Todiramphus; species Todiramphus chloris. Next base: position 541,162 of record JANVCC010000040.1, read on the forward strand.
GTTCTTGTCCTTTTATCCTCAGGAAACAATAATGTGTAATTTTGGAAAGAAACAGAGGTTGTATATGAACCCATCAGCAGCAATACCACCAGAATGGAACCCAGACCTACCTCTACATTGACATCATGCCCAAGAAGACCAACCATGAGTCTGGGGTCTATCCAGCTAGGAGGTGAGTGCTTTGCTTTCAGCAGTGCTGTGTGATCAATGCATCTGCAGCTCAGCCCAGCCACTGAGACCCAGAACAGGCCTGGTCTTGGTAACACCAGATTTCAAGCAGCATTACCTACAAATTCGTGGTGTAAACCACAATGCGGATACACCCTACTGCAGTCTGTGGCCATGAGTTTCTACTCACATACTCCTCTGAAGGTCACTTGCTCCATCTCCAGCTTTATGTGGAGACAGCAGCTTGTCCAAGCCCCGCTGAACACATCACAGACCAGATGGGGAGGGACTGGTGAGATTGGCTGGTCTGACAGCAGTGCAGCCTTCTGTGATGTTCATGGAGTCTGTGCCTGGGGCTGATCTCTTCCCTAAACTCCAGAGGAGGAGATGCTATAGCAGAAAGGATCTTTCAAATCTGCCTTACAAAGGGTGACTTACCCACTGAGTACCACCAGTGGCATTTTGAGTACCACCTGTCCTTGCGTCTTTGAATTGCTTGACTACATGGTGAACCCGAGTCAGTCTCCTCCGAGCAAGAGGAGGTTCAGAGCTGTAAAATAAATCACCAGCTCCACTATTGGCCTTAACTAGCATCCTCATTTTGTGCTAAGTAACAGGGACGAGGCCCTTGCTGTGCTAGGTGCTCAACAGAGGAATTGGGTCTCGGGGAACCCACATGTTTTCCCAGTGTCCAACAAGGATGTGGAAATCTCAGAGCTGGTATCATTTAAAGTCTTCACAGATCAGCATTGAGGAATTAGTGCAGTAGGAAAGGCAGAAGAATATGCTAACAGCTCACTGGGGACAGACTCACCTCTGGTGTGAATGGATGCACTGAGTTCGGGTCCACTTGGCTCACTCAGTCGACCCTTGGCTGCTGCAGGGGGCTGGTGTCTCATCCAGCTGATGACAGCTGGGTTGCATCACATCCCACACAACTACTCTTCCAGTTTGCTCTTCTCCTGTAACACTTACACCAAGGCAGAACATGACCCTGGGCAAAAAGCCTGATTCTGCTCTTGGTGCAAACTGCTGAGGCTGGAAGATGTAGCAGAGGTCCAACTGAAGTTAAAGGTACCTGAATCCCAGCTCTCTGGGCCAGAAACCATTTCCAGAGCCTTTGAGTTTGGAGAGAATCTAGCCTGTATATCTGAGGTGTCTCACCACTGAGCTTGAACAGCACATTTGTAAGCAAGGCTGTGTCCTCTGAGGGTGCAATCTTAGGAGAGTCTGCCCTATTCCCAGCCTCCCAGACCACAGTTGGCCAGTGAGGCAGGGAGGGAGGTGAATGCTCACTAGCTCCACACATGAAGGCCGTGAGAGCTTGCTGTATCATGAGAGTGGGAGCAGGGACTTGTGGGTTATCAGCAACCAGGAGTGGTTTCCACTGGCCTCTGCTATCATTCCATAGTCTGCTCCATTCAGGATTGCTATCTACTGCAGCTTGCTCATGCCAGGTCCTCTGTGAGCTAGGCTGGAGCAAGGGGATCCATGTAGCCAGCCCTAGTGGGAGAGGTGACTGGTGGCAGAGGCGACCCCCCTGGGAAGGGTGGAGGTTGGCTACCTGTGCAGGCAGTGGCACGGGGGGTACCAATCCCACAGTTGTCCCTTGCTTGGCGCGAGAGGGTGCCTGACACATGCTCCTGGGAGATCAGCAGTTGGCCCCGAGCGTGCCCCAGATGGTTTGATGCCGGGGTGTTTGCACACAGCTCTGCCATTTAATGGGGAGAGAACGCAGAGCTGATCCCAGATGAAGCCATACACTAAAATGCTGACAGACTGTTTGTCGAGACACAAACATTGGCAAATGGCCCCGCTTGCCATATACTTAGAGTCACGTCAGAGAGGGAGGGAACCGAAGAACAGGGCTGTCTCTGGCAGGGACTGAGAGTCCTCAAAGTGCAGTTCAGTGCATGTTCCTGGGAGGAAGGAAGTCACTTTCCTGGGAGATTTGAAGCACCCTTTTCCAAAAGGATGGAACTGGGATGTCCAGCTCCTTAAAATGAGTCTGAAAGTAATGGGGACAGCTGGGTGCATTGCTTGTGCAGCACAGTTTGGGTGATGGAGCATCTCACCTGTCCAGCCAGGACAGTACCTCTTTGGTTCCTCAGGCTTGGCGTGTTCAGTGGTACCTCTCCAGAGAAATCCAGACCATTGGCACCTTGCATGTGCCAGAGACTACCCTCCCAGCAGGCAATGCAGCATGCAGGGCTGCAGTGGTGCGGGCTGTGCTCAGTGCCTTTCAGCAGGGCTGGGCTTTACTCACTGATGTGTCCCTTTAGCTCTTCCCACTGAGGGTCTCATACACCAGAAAGCAAGGGAGGGGAGTTGTGGAGAAGGTGACACTGAAAACATGGACAGTGTGGGACAGGAGTCAGGAACCAGTGTTGTGCCCAGTTCGGGGAATAACTCTGCTAACCTTAGGGTCAGGCTGGGACCTTCCTACACTTTTGCCTTGAACTTACAACAGTGGTGGGAGGGGAAGAACTTCCTCCAAACAGCACCTTCTGGCCTCAAGTGCATCCTCTGGGGTACATTGTTTTACAGGTCACACTACCTGAGTTTTCAGCCCAGAAAAGCCAGCTCTCAGGCAGTGGCAAGAGGTTCCTGAAGGCACTGAGCTAGAAAGCTGTTGTTTACAGTTTCCCATCAAAGCAAGGAAAACAAGTGTTGCTCCTATGCTGATTTAACAGCCTTCATTTTGTCAGCAGGAGCCTTTTGTCTCTCAGAAGATCCCTCTAGTTGGAACAAACTTTTGAACCTAATTGTTAACCTGACTGGGCCTCAGTTCAAGATGATTGACTTCTGCAAACAAGGAGTCCTGTGTTTCCAGGAGCTCTGCCTTGCAAAATCCTGCATAATTCCCAGGGCAATAGGGTGGGGGAGATGGGAAGCAAAACATGGCCCATGTAAGGGGGGAGGGGGGCAGCATAGAAGAAGAATGGTAACGAGGAGAGGAAAGAGCTATCACCTGGGAAGAATTACAAGCAGAGTAAGGTTTTTTCATTTATCTGGACACCACTCTGGGGCAGTCTGAAGTTAAAGTAGTCCATAGTTTGAAATTACCACTAATGACCACATCAAAACCATCAAAATTTGGGGGCAGGGTTCAATGAACTAGGGAAGGACTCTTGTGGTTTGATCCTGTGCTTTGAGGATCATCCAGCTTCAGAGAAAGGGTAGTAAAGATGCCTGTGAGTGTCCCTTTCACCGAGCTCCTGTGCAGAGGATGTGGTCCCTGCAGAATGTGGGGCTCAGCTCGCTGGCAGACAGGCTATGCCTCCCTCCACCATCCTCCATTGCCAAACTGCCCCGCTTGATGCTGCATCAGACAGCGACAGAGGTAGCTCAGTGCTAGCAACTCACTGACACCCCAGCCTGCAGGACCATCAAGGACTGCTCAGAATCACAGAATGTTAGGGGTTGGAAGGGACCTCCAAAGATCATCAAGTCCAACCCCCCTGCCAGAGCAGGACCAAAACTAGGCTAGCAGGGTAACTAGGGTAGCACCCGTTTGGGGCTACAAAGGCCTGGGAGAGCCCAATTACCTGCCTGCTTTGAGCAGCCATCCCCTAATATGCTCTGTCACTGAAGCCCAGGATTTTAAACGTGATCCGTGCAACTTGCACAGGAGGCTCAGTGATACAAAGTCGCATGATGTGGGGCAGGGCCATCAGTTAATCTTGTTCTGTGCTTTTTTTCTCTCCTGGGGTCCCCTTGCTGCTGCCAATTTCACAATATATGATTAAAAAAAAAATTTAAATCGCATGATAGAAATGTTGGTCATCTAAAAAGCAAAGAAAGTTTTTAGCTTGTATTTTCAGCATGAAAAGAACTTGCACATAGGTGGAAAAATGCCTATTGTGGTACTGAGGGGCAGCTACGCACCCTGTAAAGGGTCAGAGCCTGGGTTGGGCAGGGACTCCCCATTGCCCCAGGCCAGTCTCTGGGACCAGCTGACTTGCAGTGGGGAGAGTCCTGGAAGCTGGGTCCCACATCACCTCTGCCCATCCTTCTCACCATCCCCTGCACTGGGGTTCAGATCTCCTGAGGATTCCTTGCCCACACCAAAAGAGGGGAGGACAAAATCTGAGGCCAAGTGACTATTTCTCAGCCCAATACAAACACCTCGGGCAGTTTTGCCGCAGCAGTGCCCAGCTCCCAGCACACCCATCCTTGCTCTCAGTGTCCTCCTGCCCTCCCCTCTGCCAGGCTGCCTATTCAGCCTTCATCCTGTGGCTTTTGCACAGCAGCTGCTTGCCCCTGATGAGCCAAGTGAGACCCCCCCACTGCAGCCCCAGGAGGGGGAACAGGCTGCTAACGGAAATGCCTTGCTTCAGTGTGATCTCCTTGACCTGGAACCCTCTGGAGATCTCTGGCCAGCTTAACCTCATCCTGCTGACGCAGAACTCTTCCTCTTGGTCTTGACCCCTTTTTCCCCCACTTCAAAGGTTCTGCAGTGAGGTGTAGCGGTGTCTCCCTCGCTGCCTCGCTGCAGCTTTTTGTGCGATCTCCCACATCGGCCTTCCCTCATCCAGAGGTTTTCCCGGTGGCTGCATCCCCTCCTGCCGATGTACCGGGCTCAGCGGCTGGCACCACAGCCTCCCAGGGGGATCCCGTCTCTTAGCAACACTCCAGTCCAGAAGGTAGATGCTGAGCACATGTCTGCTCCATCAGTCCATAGGGGCTTCGTGCACAGGGCAGAGGGCAGCTGCTGCCTGGAGTGTTTGGGGGGTGGGGTGGGGGGGGGAGATATGAGTGTTCCCAACATACGCACGCCACCCTCTCTCCCGTATCCCTGGGGAAATGGGCGAGAAGCAGAGGATGCTGAAGCACCAATGTTGGGGACCACAGCCCGGTCCCACCTCGCCCTGCGCTCTGGCCAACGGCAGAACTCTCTGGAGCCCCTGCCCACAAGCGGGGACCTTCAAAAATCTCACCGCTAACAAGAACTTAGTGCTCTTTAGGGTTACCCCGTTTTCCACCGCGCCCCGTTCGGAGGAAACAGCGGCGGGCTCCGGGCGCCAGGGGGAGACAAAGGGCGCGG
>JANVCC010000040.1:546776-747539 GCA_025345505.1 Todiramphus chloris collaris
GTGACGGAAGGATGGGCTGTGCCATCCCCTGTATCAGCAGCAGGGTGCGGGATGGGCTGCTTAGGGCGTTGGGCTTACACCTCTCCCTGCACGCTGGGGAGATCACCCCCAGGGACACTATCCCCTTACAAGCGGGGTGATGTGAAGTGCCATCTGCTGGGTTAGAAGTCGGCAATCCTTTCCTGAGAGCCTCCGGGAAGGAGTACTAGGGGATTAAGTTTATGCTCAAGTGGTGTCCTGCTATCTCCAAGGGCTGCAACGCTTCTCAGGCTGTTCAGGGGAGGACTTGGTGTATGCGTTCTGAAGCATTTGAGGCCTGGCAGAGGGTTTGCTGCAGGGATTTTTCTGCTCTCAGGTTGCTGGCCAGCTGCTTCCTTGTCCAGTGCCTCTCCAGCTTTCTTCTGTGTGACAGAGCAAGCTCGACTGGGTGGCAGAAGCATCCTTTCAACTACCATCCAGTGATGTGCGAGACATGAGACAGAGAAGCAGTATCTCTGCCAGGCTCTAAGCAGCGTTCCTTTGCTCAAATATGGGTGAGAGGCACTGGGCTTGCTGTAATTCCCCAACATAGAGGGAAGGCTGAGAAGCAGAATTAAAAAGGTGTGACATGGACAATCCCATTCAGGTGGACTTGCAGATTGCCTTGTTCTGATGGACAAGAATTGCACTGTGAAGGTTTCAGGCCTTTCTTGGCAAGCAAAGGTAGTAGCCTGTTGGCAAAGTTGCAGGCATAGAATGCTGGCTCTGTGGGACAGGAAGCTCTAGGTATGAGGAGCAGTCTTCTAGTACTATTAAATGTCTTCAGCTTCAAGTTCATTGTCCCCTGGATAGTGCTCATAGGAGAAAAGCAGATATTGCTTGTTGATTCGAGTTGAGTGCACCTGCTTTCACCTCTTTGTCGATGTACTTTGGGGGAGATAGAGGGCAGGTTTAAGGGTATCAGAATATTTCATAAATTAGGTTGCTTTTCTGAAATACCTTTTTAAAAATAGAAAATAGGAAAATGTTTATCACATCTTTAGAACTAAGTTCTTATTTGTGGTTTTGAGATGACTGAGAATTAGAAATACCTTTGCTTAGGATGAAGGACACTCTGGAGTAAAAAAATCATTGTCTCCAAATGAGTACTTATGATTCTTTCTACCTGGCAAAAAATGGCATCAGTATGTCAGGAAACCAGGATAAATGGTTTCTGGGTTAAGTGTGAGGGAGGTGGTGATTGTGGGGTTGTTGCCTGGGCTGGCAGAGGTGTTGTGTGAAGGGGTGGCCTTGAGCAGCCAGCTTGTGCACCTACAGTCAGCTTCTGCAGCTCAGAGCTGGCTTCAGCCTTCACCCTGCTGTTGGTAAATGGAATTTCACTATTGTGAGGTCACTGGCACCATCCCATCACCATTGCTGCCATCATGAACAGGACTCAGGCAGCCCCAGGCTGGAGATGGTGGTCTCATCTGTCCCAGTGTCTTCTGTCACCCCTGGGCTTTCTCCGTCCAGCAGCAACTCTCACTATCCTGAATGGCAGCCACTGGGGAAGGACCATGACATCTGCTGCAGCACAGGGCAGGCAGGCCACCTTCCAGCTTTACTGCTGTCTGAATCTGTCCTGCCTGGTCCATAAAGGTAATGACTTCTGCCCCAAGTGCCTTGTTTTCTCTTGAAGACAAGTGTTAGCAACAGCCACCTTAACAGCCCTCACAAACAGCAGAGAAACCTTTCTTCAACTCTTGGCTTTGTGCTGGGACAATGTGCAAAATCCCCTAGCCCAGAGCAAGTGGCTGAGCAGCTGAATTCAGTGCAAAGCCTTTGTGGGTGACCAATAATTTCGAGGGTAGAAGGAAGTTGACATGGGGATGCTTGCAGGGTGGGCTCAGCTGTCAATTTAGACCTGAAACACTCAGTGTAGGTGCTGCTGAGGGGTCTGCTGTGGTTCACACCTAAGTTGCCAATCTGAGTTTAAGAAAACAAACTGCACCAGGCAGGGAGACCTTTCTCTGGACGGCCTTAAAGCTTTCTGCAAAGGGACCTGAGACCTGGATAGTTTCCTACTGCCTCCTTTGAGAGCAGCAACAACAAGGAACAGGATTTTGAATGGTGTCCTGAGACCTGGTGCTCTGGGTTTCCGTTCCAGCACAGGATCCTAAGCCAAGAAAACTGCCTGTCCTGCCAAGGCTGGGTAGGAAATCAGCTCTGGAGCAGCCAGTCAGTGGTGTGGCATTAACTCCTCTCTACAAGCAGCAGTGAGGCTCCTTTGATGAGCAAGCTATCTGCTGCATTTACTTTCTTCTTTCTTTTTGAAAGACACATCATGCCTGGCTTAGCTGCAGCCTGCTGGCTGGCTGGTGGGCTGCAGAGCTTTTGAAGATGCTAATACAAGCTCAGTGATGATCCTTAATCACTTCGTTATTATGTCCTCTCTGAAAAGTGCTCTGTTAGTGGGCTGAAAACCTGGCTGGGGGAAATGCACTGAGGTGCAAGGAGTCGAGCAGAGGTAGGTGGGCTTGAGCCAGCAGAGGGGATGCTGTCACCAGTAGGGACCCTTGAAGCAGTTTACAAGCGTTAAACTTGTTCTAGCACTTCAGCAGTCAGGCACATCAGGAATCTCCTCGCATCTTCTCTCTTGTTGATCGTTTCTTGCAAAACCTTGGGTTTAGCAGATGAGGAAGAAGGGATCAGCTGTTAGATTTGGTTACGCATATCCCACAGGCTCCTGGGGGAAGGATATTGCTTCTGGTAGGCAGGTGGACTGACTGTCAGCTGCAGGTCTAGCAGTCACCTCAGAGAGATGGAGAGCTGCTCTGCTTAGATTGCAGACTGCTCATCCCAGCTGCTTGCCTGAACATCCTACACGTCTGTGCTTTAGCTGCCTCCCATCAGGTTAGACATGTCCGTGGACAAACTGCCTCCTCTGTATTTGCTCCTCCTGCTGTGGTGGCCAGATGTCCTACTCTTTAGCAATTTTGTCCTACTTTCAAGTAGGTTAATCTATTTTTGCCTGGCCCAGAGTGTTGGACTGTCCTTTGTTGTGACTTTGCCTTTCTATGCGTCCTGTGCCTGGCTTTCCTGTGGCAGAGGTAGAAGATCTGCAGGTTGTGGTCCTAAACAGTACAAGCTATTTTCCTTTGCTCTGTTTCCTGGGGTAACACTTGGGACCTTGCAGAGCAATCAGCCTTGCAGACAAAGCGTGGGCTCAGCAGCCCACTGTATGTTTTGGGGCCTTCCTCCTTAAAGATGATTAGATGCTAAAGGTCCTCAAAGTGAAATGTCAGGCTTCCAGCTTGCATAAAGGGTCTGGATGACCTTGCACTGACTGGCAGTCATAGGGAGGTGGTTGTTCTTGTTTGCATGTCTTGTCCTCAAACACCAGCACTCCCAGCATCTGGAAGGGATGTCTCAGCAGAGAAGGAAAGAAGGACTTTCAGGGCTGAGAGTGAGCTGGGGATGGGACTGGAGCCTTGTGCTGTGTCTGAAAACAGGGCAGGTTGAAGCTGAGGTAATGCAGGGAACCGCCTTCCAGCTCACAAGCCGTCCTCTGAAAACACCTTGTCTTCGGCTTGCCAGCCCCAGCTAACACTGATCTCTGGCACAGGCTCTTCCTCACCACTAGTTTGTTGACCCTTTGACTCTAGTTTGAAAACAGCAGCTTCTTGTTCAAGCTAGCTGTGACATGCTGATGTCTGCATGCCTGAGGGGTCTCTGAGCTACCTGAGGTGGAGTCCAAGTGTCCTGCTGTGGCTGCAAGGTTGTGGCTGTGGAAAAAGGGAAGGGAGTTGGACTCCCCAGCTGGGTAGGATGTGCTGGAGCAGGGCTGGGAGGGAGCATGCAGGGTAGAAGATGAAGGCCGATGAGCTTTGGACCATTGCTGCAGTTTATTTATGGCTTGCTTAGCAATCTCAGGCAGGCGGTGTGAGTTAAGGCATCTCCTGTCCTGGATTGACAGTACAGATCCAATTAGCCATGAAAGCCTCTAATTATTTGTCCTGAATTGCTCCGGTGGTAACCAAGGCTCTGCTATCTCCTTTTGTCCGTGTCCCAGCTGGAAATGCCCCAGTGTCCCTGCATCTAGAGCAGCAAGTGTGGTGTGTGAGCAGAGTCAGCACAACCTAATCAAAGAAGACAGGCCCCGTGAGTTAATGAGGGGATGGACCTGCTTCATTAACTTTGGGGAGTTCTCTAAGTCCTGTCCTGAGAGACAAGGGGCTGAGATTGCGTGTGGCTAAGATAAGGCTCACATGATGAATTGCTGTAGTGGGAGAGCTGGATGGAGGGGCTGCAGACCACGGGGAGGAAGGAGGGTGGCTGTCAGAAAGGGTTTGAAAGCAGAAGGTCCCTCATCTCTATGCAAGGCAGGCACGTCCCTTGCTGAGTACAATGTCCATGCCCAGACCAGGGCACTTGTTCCCACATTTCATTCCTCCTTTTGAAGCCATACTGCCAGGAGAGTGAGTGCTCAGGGGTTGGAAGGTAGCAAGCACTCCCCTTGCTCTGCCTGTTCTCTGCTGCCCATGCTGCTGCCAGCTACCCAGGACAATTTATCTGTGTGAATAGCATGTTCTCCTTCAGCCCCCAGCCCTTCATGATGCTCATCTGTGCTCTGTTCATCAATGATCCAGTGCAGAGGGAGCAGCCAGCTCAGCCTCTGTCAGACAGCAGCATATCACACCGATGGAGCTGACCGTCCCGGGGAGATGACCCGAGCTCTCTGGGAGGGAAGTTGCAGGCACGAGGTGGGGTTGGGCATGCAAGGCCCAAGGATTTCTTTTATTCCCAGGCATGCATGCCAAGTTACAACTGCGGATTCTCAACTGCACAACTATTTTATGGTGAAGAAAGCTTTGCATGGCACTTATTGCATCCTCCCGCTCATGTTGGGTGCACGTTGTGCAAAAGAGGAGTCTCAGCTGTCTGCGAGAGAAAACGTGTCACTTGTGTTCTTAATAACTGGAACTCTGACCTGAAAGGACAGCGAATAGCTCTCACGTGAGGCAGGACAGCCAGCCTTGGTTTTAAAGCAACATTTTACATAGATAATATTCAGCTCCTGTATGAGGGGTCAGCTAAGTTCTTCTTCAATTGTTTTCAGGTCACAGGGTCCCGCAAACATGCATTTTACATCATCATCTTGAGATGCTGCCTGAGGGCAGGCCGTGGCTTTGCTCACCACGTGCAGGTTTTCCCTTTGTGTGGATGTCTGAGGCCAGTCCTGCACCGGACCCTGCCGGTGCCATGACTCTGCCCGTGCCATGACTCTGCCCCTGAGCCCAAGAGGAAGGGGCACGGAGAGAATTAGCAAGAGTGCCCATTTTAGGGGAAGCTGGGAGCTCTTGGTGGGATCCAGGTTGCTGGAGCACTGAATACATCTCTTTGACCTCCAGACGAGGGATGTTCAAATGGGACCCGTCTCTGCCAGGGCCAGCAGTGGTCCAGCAGGGCTAAGAAGCAGCTGACACATCCTTCAAGCCTCTCGGTGTCCTTCCCCTGCAGACCAGAGGCTCCTCTGCCAAGTTCAAAGCTGAGAGCTTCCTCCGTACAAAAGGGGACGGAGGGGGAGGGCTGTTAATGTACAAAACCGGTTTCTTTCCTGAGCGCTTGGAAAGCGGAGCTATTGAATTTTAAGCAGCAAAGACAAAACTCTGCTGAAGAGGCCTCTTCTGTGCTTGTTTGGTGAAATCACTGACCACAGAGGTGGAGGGGGGGTCCTGGAAGATGCCAGGCTTGGCCTTATTAATGACTCTGTTGTTGTCTGCTCTAGTTTGTTGGTCTTTGCTCTGGGAGACGGTTTGCCTCAGCGGCAACTATGTTCCCCAGAGAAGTTCCCTTGCGAGCTGCCCCCGTGGTGGGGGCTGTTCCTCTGCATGGCTGGGCTTCACCGTGCCAGCTTGCAGACCAGCCCGTGTAGTGCTGCTGGCCTAACGGGCTGACCCAAAGTGCTCTGGGGATGTCGTTTGTGGTCACAAAACCTGAACTTGTGTGGAGAGGGCACAGGCGAGAGGAGACAGAGGCTCTTTGTTCCACCAGGACCTTTTCCCCTCTGGCTTTTAAGGGTCCCCAGCCTCACAGCTCGGTACCCCACCACTTCCCCCACCAAGGTCTCTGCTCTCTTCAGCAGTTCGGATTCGGGTGGGCTGGGGACACATCCAGCACTTTGACCATCCAGCAAAGCAGCTGTGCTGTTGTTCTGCCCTGCACACCTCCTGTTTCCCACCCCAAGCTCAGAGCATCAGGCCCACTTGCCTGCGTTTTTCTCCTTGAACCACTTAGTTTTAAAATAGAGCAATTATCTTCCTTCAGAAAGGAGCTTATTTGCTCCAATCTAGGGCAGTTTGACAGTGCATCAGCCTGTGCTGCTCTCTTTGGGAGCACAGTGGTGTTCCCAGCATGGCTGTGCTCAGCAGCAAGGGGGGTTGCATCTCTGCATTCAGATGATAGTTGGGTCAGTGGTCCAGGGGCTGAGATGGGGCGCTACTGGGGCTGAGCAGTGTGATTCCTTGGTCCCAGTCTTTTCTTTGTAACCACACACATTAGAGGGGTGCAGGCTTCGCTCCTTGGCAGCAAGGCCAAGATGTTCTGCCAGGGTTCACAGCCCCACTTCCATGGCCAAGCCCTGAGGGATCTCCGGTTGGGGAAGCTTACCTTGTTCCTGGCTCTGTGTGATAAGAAAACACAAACCTTCAGACTTTCACCTGCAGGTATATCCACAAGTGCTAGACCTGTGGGGCTAGCAGGAGCTTTGAGAGATGGCCTGGTCCATGCTCACACCTGAAGACGGGACCGGTTGTTACATAGGATGCTGCCAACAGAGACTTCTCCAGCCTACTCCTAAAATCTCTACCTGTGACCCCTGCCTCTTAGAAGACGGTGAGTTGATGGTAATTTGGGGTTCATCATTGACTCTGGGATTAAGTGCTAGAAATCTAAGAGACCTTTTGCAGGAGCTTGTAGTAGCAATAAGTTCAGTGATGGAGCGGATTCTGCCAGCGCCAGCTGCCGCACTGGCAGTGGTGGGAATGATTCACATCCTCGCGTTGTGTAGATCACCCAATCCCCCCTCTCTTGGGATCATCCTGCTGTCTCACAAGTCTACACCCAGCTGTTGTTTAATTAAAAAATAAGCAGACAGGTATTCGCAGGGAAAAATGAAGCTGTTTTATTCTTTATGTGTCCTTGATGCTCTCCTGACACCTTGTCTGGGGACAGCAGCTCTAAGCCCTGAATCTGAATTTTTGTCTTGCAAAGCCGATTGTATTAATTGAGAACAAAGCCATGGAACAGCACACGTTCCGTGTCAAACAGACTGGCCACGGTGTTAGAGAGGAACTATGCCTTCTTCCCCCTTTGCACTGCCCGGTGGGCTGTGAGGTTCAGGTGATGTGGCTGTAGTTCACGTTCAGATTCATCTTTTGAGTGACTGTGTACAGCTTTGTGTACCTGGGCTAAGCCAGCCTTAGCACTAACCTTAGCCCATGTCATGCTGTGAAATATGGTCAGGATGGTCAGGAGAACCAAAGGAGGATCTGTGTCATGTCTCCAAGGTCACGTGGAAAGGCAGCATTAGCTACTGATGATTTCAGTAGAGAAGAGAAGAGAAGGCTGACTAGAAGGTAGGGGAGTATAAGAGATGCCTTTATAACAGAGGGTATTTGACCATGGACACGAGACCAGATTACTTGTCTTTCAGCAGAGTTTTGTGTCCTTTCAGTGCAGCCAGAACAACAACTGGCATCCTAGAATCTTGGTATCTACAGAGGAATCCCAGATGAGCTCTGAGGTACCACTTAATATGTCCATCTGGGCTTGACAAACCTTGAGATGCCAAAGCATGGGAGAAGATAGCAGGGGTCTCCATATTCCCTGAGTCAGCAGAGCTATTCCATCTTTGTCTGAGACATGGAAGAAAAAAATTTAAAGGAAAATTTTCAAAGGATGGAGGAGTTGAAACTTCTCCATTAAAGCATTGTAAAGCATTGCAATCATCAGGCCTACCTCCAGTGTCTCTCTTAAGCCAAGCTTAGGAGTTCTTCTGGTTGGGGACCCAAGGCTACCTGGTACACAAAGCCCAATCCTCCATGGACACCCTCTCAGGGGATCATCTGGGGCAGGTTTAAGGCGTGGCCCAGCCGAGGAAGAGTTTCCCCAAGGGGACAGACAGGACTTGGTTGCTTTGGACTTCCCCTGCAGGAGTGTCAAGCTTTCACCCCTCAGACCCTTTTCAGGGTTCAACCCACCATCTCTGCACACTGAATTTCTCCATTGCTATGGAGCAAATGCAGCGGTGCAGATCTAGCCATGGTTTTGCTAATGCCTGGAGGCAGATTAGTGTCAGTCTTTTTCTTGGTGTCTGCCAACTAGAGCATCCTCGACCAAGGCACGGGAGTGTTAACGAATCAAGCTCCACTGCACTTCTTCTGTAGTGATTTTCTGTATTTTTCATACTGGAAATTGAGGTTTTCAGAGGAGAAGTGAGTTGATGAAGGAAATTAGAGCTGTGGGGAGGGAGAGGAGAAGAACCCAGGAAAGCTATAAAGCTGCCATTTTAATTTGCTGTATTGTACCCTGAGAACATCACCATTGCTGGAGCTACCACCCCAGTTGCTCATCTAGTGGAACCTGCTGGAGAATTGCAAGTAGAAGAGTTTTAAACTAGGGGCAATGTAGATTGAACTGGACACCCCATCAGATTCTCTTCCCCTTGGTCCTCCAGTAGGCACCTCTTCCATTTTGCATATAATACGACCTATTGTATAAATATTTAGTTGCTCTGTTGGGAACATTAATTATAAATAGAGACGAAGCTTTTGAAAGCTGCCTGTAGGTCTAGGCACCCAATTTCCATTAATTTTAATGAGAACCAGACATCCAAATCCCATTTGGTGGCTTTGAGCATCTCAGGAAGGAAGCTTCATCTGACATTACCCACCCCCCGTCTCCTCACTCTGCAATTTAAGAGAGAGATTTGCAAATACCTTACAAATCCTGCAGATGCCTGCATCACCCTTGTGCCGTGCCATTGTTCTCTGCTCAGGATGGTTGGCTAGTAGCTTCAGAAGTGTTTATAATAAGTTCATTTAATCCATCCTTTTGGTTCTTTTCCTCTGCACTCTCTCCACTCACCCCCCCTGCACTTTGAAACAGCGATGCCTGAATGAACCCCCCAGCCTGTGTGGTTTTTGACAGAGGAGCTTTGATGCTTGCAAATGACAGCTGCGTGGAGCAGGTCTGAGATGAATGATTGAATTATCTGACTGATTAAAAATGTGCTGTGGCTTGGAAGACCTGACAGCAAGTGTTCACTTAGGCAACTCACATGAAAGAGGGCGTGCGTGCACGTAGGGTGTGTGTTTGTGTGTGTTTGTGTGTGCACTGGAAAAAAAAAGAGCCGGCGACACGCAACAAACAGGGAGAGCTGCTTAAGCTCAGCATCCTGTCAAAAGCTCCAAATCTCCTGCAAGATACTCGGCAAAAGCTAACACTCAGCATGGTTGTGGAGGTAATGATTATTTAGACAGACGTCAGCAGCGGTTTAGGAAATGGAATGGAGTTAAAAGGTAGTGCAGGCTGGAGAACTACTTAACCGCATCTCAGTCCCGTACCGACCCGGGGCTCAGCAATGACAAACGTTCCCCTTGAAAATGTGGTTCCCATCCTCTGTGCTACAGACACGTGCTCATGGTGTGGAGTAGCCCCAGGGATGCCAGCTCTATGGGAACACGTCCCGTGATCGAGGGTTTTGAAAAACGTGAGCCCTGGTGAGATTATCTGTAAATGTCTGTAAGGGTGGAGAAAGGAAGCTTGATTATGGCTGTGCCCTTGATGCCATCAGTGATGGCAGCAGCAGATGGGTTAACGCGTGAGGGACAGTAACAGCCTTTCCAGACCTATCTCAGCTTCCTTCCCAACCCCTGTATAGTGAATTGTTCATTCCTGATGCCTCACAGAAATTCAGCTCTGCTAGAACATAAGCAAAATGTCTGGAGGTGAAATGAATTTATAAAAAAAAAAATACTTGTTGATTTGCAAACGTAATTTGTTTTGTCATCTCAACCAGTTTACAGCTTCATGGGGGAGTTCTACACAGGACAAAAATCATGCCATAAAGTTTACCATTATAGTTCTTCTTTGAAAATGGACTTGTTCCAATAGTTTACTCAAACTGATTTTTTGCCTAAATTGTTTAAATACTCATCATCTCCCTACTTGCAGAAGATCACTATCTTCCTGAGTCCTGGCTCAAAAGAGATGAAACATTGGGCTATAACTAATTAATAGCTTTATCAGAAATAGTTTTGGTTTAGTGTCTCAGTCCAGCCACTGAATAATTTGTTCTTCGCTCCTTCCAGTGCCATTAGCTGTAGCAATGTTAGGTGTCTTTAATGGCTTCAGCCATGCAGTTTCGTGCTCCCTGTCCCAGTTCCAGTGGTCATTTCAACAAGATTAAATGCTACAGCTGCAATAGTCCTAAGGGCACACATAGCTAATGGTAATTCATTGGCATCTGTGTCATCTCTCCATCAACATCCCAAAATGTCCCTCTTATTGAATCCCCTTTAGCAACCCCGGAATGCTCACAGCAGAGAAGATGCTGGGATCCTCCTCGCAGAGGTTTGTATAGCTGCTAATGGTCCCACTGCAACCCCACACCTTCCCAGATGTGGCAGTCCCATGCTCTCTGTGCTTCTGGTCCCCAGGCCCTAACTCTTGAGCTTAAATGATCTGATGTTTAATGTAAGTCAGGTTTTTCATTCCAAAATTTGTCCGTAATTCCCCTTCCCCTATCCCAAGTCTTTGAAAAATCAGAGCCAGAGCGCTTGGTAGATTGGATCCAGAATGACAATGCGCATTAGAGGTGAGGGTGGATGACTGGGCCAACGTCTACAGTTAGAGAGGTAGTCCTCACCTGGTATATGGACAGTGTAGCTTACTTTGGCCAGAATTTTTTACTGTCCTTGGTCACTATACCTAATCCTACAGACTGAGCAATCCTTGACCTGGAAGAGCAAGGGGCAGGACTCCCTTCCTACCACTGAAGCATCCTCTCTTTCCATGCCTTGGATTGTTTCGGGTAACAGTAAACTCTTTCTCTTTTCTCTGCTCTAGAATGTGCCCAGAGGCAGCAAAATTACTCCTTGTGCCCCCCACCCAATTTCAGGCTGTGTGCAAGCCCCAAACAAGTATAAGCTCTGAGCAAATCCCTCTTCAAATGTCCACTGCTGGGCTGCCAGCCCAGCACGTGAGACATCTCAAAAGGAATGAGGGCCTAGGCAGGGTGAGGTGGAATTGCTGCAGTCAGGCAAGAGAAAGCCTCTCAAAGATGTCAGAACCCTGCACAACCTGACTGAGATTGCATAAATTACTTCTTCCTGCAGCTTCTGCTCCCCAGCCCCCTCCCTGCATTGTGGTCGTGGATGCCCAGCAGTCAGCACTGAGTCCTGGGCAGTTCACAGCAAGTCCAGGTGATCCAGTCAGAGTGTGTCTGTCTCTGGGTAGACGGTCTGCTCGGGGGGACTCTTTCATCTATGAGGCAGGATGTGTGGATGCTCTGAAGACAAATGCAGTATTAGGGGTGCTGGGGCTTGCAGAAGCCCCTAGCAGAGGGCAAATGCCTTTGGATGAAGAAGGATGGTGACTCCTCTGAACCATAAGACAGATCTGTCCGTCACAGCAAACAGTAAACTCTGTATTATTGTATGGCCAAAGTTATCGGCAGTGTCCTAACAGCCATCTGAGCTCGAAATCTGGAGAAATGGGTAGAAAGGAGATTGTGCCATTGTCCCATACATCAATGCCATGTCCCTGGGCAATAAAAGGGCATCAGAAGTTCTCATTTCCAAAAATAAATAGGACATCCTAGGTGGTACTGAGACAGGCTTGAGTCATGGGACACCCTAGTCACCCAGGGCTGTCAGGACAGAGAGCTGGAGATGAGACCTTCATAGGCGTCCAACAGCCAAGTGGCACTGGGAGAAAGCCATGCTCTGCCTGTCACATCCTCCATCTGGCTGGTGGAGACCACACTGGAGATTCTGGTGAGCTGGGGAGGGCTCTCTGGAGATGCAGCAGAGCTTTGCCTCCCTGGGATGGCACTGGGGTGAAGCAGCACCTTAGGGACACCCCCAGACAGCAGCGGTGTTGGTGTTGGTGCCTCTGGAAGTTGCTTTCCCTTCGGCAAAAGGAGTAGATTTGCTAACAGACCAGCAGCCTTTTTGCCTCCGGATCTTCAGCCTTTCCTGGGACATCATCCACATGCTTGTCCTAATATACAGCCAAGGGCTGCTCTTCCACACAGGTTGAGGTTGATCTGCCCCAGCACAGATACATCCCTGCAGACTATCAGATCGAACTAGGGGGCTGGACAAATAGCTTCCCTAACAGCTTCATAACAAAGTGAAAGAAAATCCATGTTCCCAGAACAGCTTTTCAGCCTCAGGGATAGATGCTGAAGGACTCGTGCTGCTGCCAATAACACAGCCCCAGAGTTTCTAAAAATGACGGGTGATAATTTTCTGTTACCAAAAGTATTGCAGTGAATTTGGTGTGATTCTGTATCAGACCTCAGTCCAACAGATAAAGGTGAATTGATTACTGAACTCAGAATTAATGGTTGCTTAAACGCCCTAATTGCATTTGTTACAAGCAGAATGTAATCCTAACCAGATAATACATATGCAAGGCACTTTAAAGTGGTCAATTTTCCTAAGTTGAGAACAATCACAAGCAAGAAACAATTGGAGGAAAAACTGAGACAAAATGATATGTGTTATAAATGAGGGTTAAGAAACTTTGATAGGTGCTGTCTCCTCCACAGCAAGCATGCGAATTTGCAATCATCAAAGATATTCTTAGCTGAGAATCTACCATTGTTAAGGAAGAGAAAAGCAGAAATAATAAAGGAAGTAAAAAAAACCCAAATAGAAAAAGAAGGGATTCAGCAACAAAAGCTGGGAATTAACTGTTATGTAATGCAGAGACCTGGAAGGCTAATTTGAAAGAGCAGTCAATGAAAATCATGTTTACTAGCATTAAGGACTGTAAAAGAGTGTGTCTGTACATGCATTTATACACATATATGTCAGGAAGAAAAGAAATGCTGAGTGGTTTTTTTAGAGGAAGGTGGTAAGAGTCTATTCTGATACTGCAAAGAAAGAAGTGCCCAGCCAAAGATTCATAGCTCTGGAGAAGAGCAGTTGGATGGGTTCATCTATTGCAGGGATGATGGAAAGCTTCTTGCTCCAGTAATAACCAGGCAGCGTACTCAATGGCAACTGGTAAATGGAAATGTTTGTACATATCTAGGACTGGAAAAACTACACTGCACAGTTTCATAAGCCATGGCTGAGAAATCCTTTTAGGGTGTTGGTATGTCATGTCTTGGTGGCACCTGGGGCACTGGGGAAAGGTGTGTTTTCACCTGAAGTTAGTCAGACAAAACAGGATGACATTTATCTTAGGTGAGTACTGAATGGCAGAGAGGGGGATACTCATTACCTTGGAATGTAAAACATGGAAGAGGTGCTGCAGACCACTTGTAGCCAGGAGAGCAGACTCTCTGCTGGACCTTCTCAAGAGTGCTCAGATCAGTTGCTGAGGATACGGTTTTCATACACTGTAAGTTAGTGAAATTAGGATAAGTCAGATGCTGAGAGTGGTCAAATCTGCTTGGAGAGCTGATTTGTGTCAACAATGCACTCTCAAGAAGACAAATGCAAATTCATACACTCAGGAACCCCCCCAAGCAGAGGGAAGATGGTGTTTTGGAGGACAGTGACTCATCTGCAAGTTGACACTCAGGAAGATAGAGAGTGAAAAGCGTGATCATCCAGCAGCATCAATCTTGTCTTCTGCCAACACCTGAAATGCCAGGAATGATGTCTCCCATATTCCAGGCTGGGATTTCCCAGGCAGAAATGCCTACACTGGGCAGGGGATCAAAATCTTCCAGTGCACATCAAGATTTCTTTGGCTGTTTGCACCTGCAGCTCCCCGCTGCCTGGAAGGCTCTCAGATGTCTGCTTTCATGTCTTTGGGGCTTGAGGGGTGGCCCCCCCTGGTGTCAGTGTAGAAGGAAGGTGGCTTTTTCCTAGGTTGCTCCCATTTTCCCAAAGAACTCAAGTCACAGGTGGCAAACGGCATCTGCACGTTCACGTGCATGACCAGGTAGTTAACCAGCACGCCCAAAATTGCTGTAGCTTAGGAGTTTTCTTATATAAAAAAAAATAAATGTTATGACATACACAACAGATCTACCTGCAATCCGGGGAAAATCTTACTACTCTGTTACTGTTACTCAGAGGCCAAGAACACTGCCCTGCTCAAGGGATAAGAGGAGGTTTCTTTCTGAATCCAGCTGTTAATCTGCTCATTCCCAGCAGCAGCATGATGGATAACCCAGTTATTTAGAGCCCCACTAGTGGATGTATTCTTAGAAATGAGAACCTCATTTTCTCACGCTGCAAAATGTCGCTTCCTAAGACAGTCTGGGCAGAAATTGGATTTTGTTACTTGCCTTCAGACCTGGACAGGGCAATAGACTGATGAATATTGATTGTGCTTTTCTCTTCGTTTTCGTATTGGTGGGTTTTTTTTCGGTTGTTGTTAAAGCGCCCTAACCTGATAATGGGTTGATTAGAGATGCATTAGAATTGATCAGAGAGGGGAGCAGGACAGACTTTTGTGATAGCGTAAGGAGAATCCTGTCCCTCGGTCGAAGGAACCCCGCAGAAGGTTAAAAGTCCCACACTTGGATTTGTCCGGCTGCTTATTGCCCTTGTCCATGGCCACAAGATCCATTTCATGTGTCTCTCCAGCACAGTAACCTTCATTCACACTTGCATTTGTTGGATAACTCCTGAGTATAGCTGCAGGGTGGCTCATTACATGGTTCATTACCGATACTATCCCTGGCAAACATCCCCGTGTGCTGTGCTGTGGGGTATCCCTCCTGGAAGAATATACAGTGATGTTCTGCTGAGCTGCTCCAGGACATCATTTCATCTAATGGCTGTGCTTCGGCGTTTGGATGTATGGCTATACATTGTAATGATATTTTTAATTTGGGATGTTGGGGAGTTTTTTGCTCATTCAGTGGTGTGCATCCTCTGGAACAAGCTTTCCAAGAAGCACAGAGGTCTAGGAAGGGGTTTTCTCCAGGAAATCAGGAAGCCATTAGCTGTCTTGGAACATGCATCTTGGGCAGATGCCAAACTCTTCTTCCTCAGCATAAAGGTCCATCCCGGGGCTGATGTCTCTGCACACTTCTGAGGGAGCCCTCGACCTGTTGCGAGCTGTTAGAAGGGAGGACAGTGCATGTGGTGCTCTGGGCTCCATGAGGCACAGGGTTGAGGGCAGGCAGGCATCACACATCCCTGTGAAGCAGTCAGGCAGATGGCTGAGCATCCTGAGTCACCAAGATGTGGGCAACTCCAGTGCAAAGGTGTGTGCCAGCTCCAGCTGAAGAATCCTGGTAGCTGACCACTGCCACAGCTGGCTTAGGCTGAAGGACCACAGGCTTGTGCTCCAGCTGGACAATTTGAACCAGAGAGCACCCACCACCTCTCACCTGTACGCCCATAGAGACCCCTGCTGCGTTACAACCACCAAATGACAAAGAGGTGTTGATGTTTCCCCTACAGCACTGGGTCTTCAAGTAAAGTAAGAAGGTCCCTAAAGAAGGAAAAGGTGTTTTTCCCCTGTGCCTCTCCACCCCGCGTGGCATCCCCAGCCACCTTGGTGAGCCAGCCGCCTCTCTTAACCTGTGACAAAAGCATTGCCTTCACAGGCAAGATCTATCAGGAGGGACATGGGTCAGCCTTGCCAAAGAAGGTGCCAGCGATGTTGAGCTGGTGTGTGGTCCAGCCTGCTGTGGTAGGTGTGGCCCTGGAGAGAGCTTGGCAGGCAGGCATACGGGCAGCCCTGCTGCTGAAGGCCAGCAGGGATCTTTGGCCATGAGGTGGGATGGGATGGGATGTGATGCGATGCGACTGCATCAGGTGGGAGTAACCAGAGGCATGGAGCAAGCCAATCTGCAGTGCTGGGGTCTGCACAGGGGTGGGTTCGTGAGGCATTTCCAGCGCTCTACATCTGTATACTGAAGTGCATCACTTGGTTAAAGACGGCGTGAGTATTTGGCAGGATTTTCGACCCAAAACTTTAAGCCAGTCTCAGCTGGAAGGGTGACTCTTTGCCGATAGACCTGCCCCCAAGTGCTTTGCAGGTGCGTGTTGGGTGACAAGCCCCAGCACCCCAGGGGATGTCGGTGGCCGCTCCTACGCAGCCCAAGCAGCGAGCAGAGCCTCCCAGCCCAGCGGCTCCTGCCGTCTGCTCCTCCGGGGGCTTCTCCAGCAAGGGCTTTATTGCATCCTTTCCGCGGGTCCATTCACCATCGCTCCCTGCCTCCTCCCCCTCTCCCCGTCCCCTCCCACCCTGCCCGCTGGATCCCCGGCAGTCTCTTGACACCTCGGGGGAAGGCTGGGAGGTGTAACCATCGCCGGCAAGGGAGAGGGAGAGCAGGAGGAAAGGGAGAAGGAAGCCAGTAACAGGGAGGTCTAGGAAGGTGGTGGAGGGGGAGGGACGGGGCCACTCCTCCGTCGGTGGGACTGCAGATTATTTTGCATGGATTGTTGAAGAGAAAAGGGAGCTGCGTTTGTGAAGGGACCAAAAAAAAAAAAAAATAAACAGCTCATCGCTTGGGTAAGTGCAAATGCGAGCTCCCCTGCCCTCGTTGTCATGCGGTGCATTGATCCCCCATCCTATTTTGCTTAGTTATACTGGTTTTGATTCTTCTGGGGATTATGTGATGCATCAGCTGTATGCTTCGGTTGCTAGAGATTGAATCTCCCCGATACGTGTGTGTGTGAGTGTGTGTGTGTGCGTGCACACGCGTGCATGTGGAAAGATGCCCGGTCTCTGAATATACATTGACACATTTTTTTCCAGCTCTCAGTGTGGTGTCTCGTTGGAGATGTTACACTACAGCATGCTGTACACACACACACACACACTAATGGTGTTTGCTGGTACTGATTTTAAAATCTGCTCATCCATGCAATTATTCAAATAGCGAGCCTGTTCAGCAGCTGAAAATGAAAGGGGGGGTGTGTGTGTTAAATCGCAGTCCTCAGTGGTAGGGGGGCTACTTCTCTCTACCCTCAGCCTGACATGTTCAGTATTCTGTTTTATAACAAAGCTACATTTAAAGATCAATTCGGCAGTGGTTATTGCATCCAAATTACATGGTTGTCATGGAGATGGTACAGAGAAGCTGAAGTGATATGACTGCATCTGGACTGGAGTGGGGCTTCACTGCCGAGTGAGATCCTGCCTCGCCTCCTGTGTCTTTTTGTCTGTGCTAGGTTACAATTTCTTTTAATCTTCAATGAAGCAGCACCATATTAGAGGATTTAGAGGTCAAGCTGCTGTGAAGGGTGTGTGTTGCCCCTGTGCAGCACTGTGTTATTATCGTAATTGTTATATTAGCATCTGTTTCTCCCTGAATTTCTTCCACAAGTCTGGGGAGGAGGAAGGCATGAGAAGGACAGATAGTTTCCAGAGCACAGCTAGGGCTGGGAGTACTTTCTAAAAAGATACCTGCCATGCCCACACCTCCCTGCTGGCTCCCACATCTTGTGGGGACAAAAGAGAAGGCATTCTCTGATTTTAACCATGTCTATCTTCCATTTTCCTGCTTCAACTTTAAGGATGCAAGGAGCCAGTCACCTGCTCCTCACTGTACCAGGGGAATGGCATTTGATATTTAAAAAAAAATTATTATATTTGTTTCCTTTGCAACTGGTGCTATGAATGTGTTGGCAGTTGGGAAAGAAAATCCATAATTTATGAGAATGAAATTTTCCTGCCTAAGAGTAGCTAGAATACAAAGAGTATATCTGTGGGAAGGGCATGTTATATATTACAGATGTGTATTTCTCTGGCGTCTGGGAGTAAATCACACTATTGTGCTCATCTTCATTACTTGGGGTGTTAGGCTGCCTTTAGTCAATGCTTTTCATTTTTAATTTGTATTTAATCTGAGCTGATTGTGTGCTCACACAATAAACGTGCAATTTGGAGCCTAACTTTACATTGAGAAAATGCTGTGGCAATGCATGTGGCATTGTCTCCATAAATGCAATTTCACCCTTCTCTGTAAGACCAAGCCTATTGTGGGGATGTAAATATAGTAAGAGGCACTGATGGAAACAAGCCCTTCAGAATGGCAGTGTTTCTCTAATTGTATCACTACACATAAGAGAGAATTAATTACTGGGATAAACAGAGCTTTGTAGCTGTTGGATCAGGGCAATATTTGCATGGAGTTCCAGGCCTGCATAATAGAAGCTAGTATTATGGCTTAAATTCCCCCCATGCCAGTAGATAATGATGTTTTTAGCCAGGAGTGTAGCACATTATCATTAGGTATTTTTGTATTAAAAATATGCTAAATCCCCATGTCCTTGTCAAATTGTCCATTGCAACTGCTCCAAGGTGTGTGATTCAGCTAGGATTTTCTTTAAAGTGATTTTTCCTGTACAAGTCCAAGCAAACAATGGGTAAAGTCTGGAAGTGGGCAGCCAGGCCCTGAGGGGAAGTCAGAGAGATGGCTGATTCACAAAATGGATGGTTCTCATTTCGTCTCTTCTTTCCTCCTAAAAGTTAGGCACAAGTGGAGTTGAAGTAGGTGGTATTCCCTGGAGATCCCCTTGGATCCGTGAGGCTGGAAGCTGAGTAGTTCTGAATGAATACTAAGTTTCCTCCTGTCTCAGCATGTTAGTTCTCTTCAGGCCACCCTAGGACATGGCTGTGTTTTCCTTTGGGGAAACTGAGGTTTGGTGCGGTCAAGTGACTTTGCCAAGGTGACAACGGCAGCATTGGGCAGAGGACACAGAAGCTGTGCCAGGAAGCCCCTCTCTCTGGCCACCAGGCCCATTCCATATCCAGATGGTGTAGTTTTGTTTGTGGGTGCAGTGGGAGAGTGGCGGTGATGGGAATCGGTGCTGGTTCATGGAGACTGGGGGGATGGAGTAAGCATGCTCTTTGCCGAGGCCATTCATTAGAGCGGCACACTGGGTGGCAAGAAGGCACTGAGCATTTTTACACCAGCTTCTGTAGTGTCCAAGGTGAGAAAACGCTTTTCTGCCTGCTACCTTATCCTGCTCCTTCAGGGTAACTGAAATGAAGCCCTCTTTGCTGTCCTCATTATGTGACCCATCACATGGCTCTTCAAATGGAGTTGAATACTTAGCACTTGGCAGGAGGTATCTGCCTTATTTCTCTTTATGGTTGCATCCAGCTCGGAGTGTGAAGCCTTTGCAGGTGTCTTGGCTTTCTAGTCTTCCCACTGGTGCTGCTCACAGCTCATGTCGCATGCTGTAATACCCCATATAAGCTATTCTTGACTTCAGCCGATAGCCCCATCCCTTGTCTTCCCTCTGTACCATTATCTGACACCTTTTTGTCTCCTTCCTCCAAGGGTTTTCCCACTGAGGAAGATCCCTCCATCTGATGTTGCCACAACTTTCAGCCCACACCATGATCTGTATGTGCCATGCCTGCCGTGAGGTGTCACACAGCGCTGGGTATGTCAGGCCACCATGTTAAAGAGACTGATGTGAAAAGTCTGCTTTGAAGTCTGGAGTGCCTTCTCCGTCTGAGGAGTAGCCACACGTGGTATCAGTGGTTCTGCCCAGAGCTGGACTTGGTGCTTGTTGCCAGAAGGAAATGAAAAGGCCTGCTCATCTCAGACATCTTTGTGTGGCTGTGTGGCTCGAACAGGTTGATGGAGTGGCTAGAACAATGCTCTCTGGGCTGGGAGGGAGCTCTTGCTACTGCCACCAAAGTGCTGGCTCTGGGCAGTGATTCCTGCTGAGGGAAAAGCCTACTTGGAGGTTGTATATGAGCAGTCACTGGAGTGGGTGATCTGCTGCTGTAAATGGCCATCTCTCTTGAGGTTGCTGCTCACTTTGCTAGTTGGTAAAGCCTCTGCTGTGGAGACATCTCCTTGCCAGATCTGCTGAGGGTGGAAATGTTCTCCTCACCCTCTCAGCAGGGCTGTGTCTTTCCCAGCGATATGCTGGGACGGGTTCCATGTGAGGCTCAGTGCATCTGGGCTCTCAGTGGTCAGATGGCTCCAAAGGAGTGCTACCTTTTACACATGAGGCTCAAGATGCTTCTCTGTGGCTGCTGTGCAGGAGTCTTATGCAGGAAGGACAGAGGCAGTTCTGGCTCCCACTCTCATTTCCTCTGTGACCCTGGTGAAGTGGCTGGCAGGCTGGGATTATTGGTGGAGGGGCAGTTGTCCTACCTGGACAATAATCACCTCACCCTTCATCCTCACTGCTATCCCTTTTTCTTCCCACAGGTAGCTCCAAGAGATGAGTGGCTGAGATGCCATGGGGTGTCCTTCCCTGCAGCCCATAACCCAGCTTTCCTGACCCTGGGCAGCACCTAGTTCTGCTCAAATCCCAGGTAGGGACACTAGTGATTCCTTCTTTAGATAAAATGCTGCTCCTGCCACTGGAGCAGCCCCAGTACTCCCTCACTTGCACCAGGCAGGGACAGAGAACATCTGAGCTCAGCCCAAGCCCCTTCTTGTGCTCTCCATGGGCTCTGGGCTTCAGGTTAGTGCATGGTTTGTCACCTGTCTCTTCACCACCACTGCTTACATGTCCTCCACTCCTTTCTCTTCCTCCTTCTCATCACCCTACATCCTTCCCTCATGATTTTTCAGCTTTGTGGTACATGAGCCAGTCTTGAAGGGCCTGGCTGGTGGCTGTGGAGGAGGCAGGACCAGCAGGTGGTTCAGGCTATCTGTTGTAGGGTTGTTTGAAGGAGCAGTGTGTCCCCATGTCCTGGGCAGGAGGCATGTTTGCACTGGGACCCAGAAAAGGGTCCCACACCTGAAAGCAGCCTCCCAGCTCCACCCTGAGGCATCCCATGCAAACTGGCCAGGGTGTCACCTCTGTGGTACCACTAGCTCCATCTCCTCCTAGATCCTCTTCTTCTCTAGGCATCCTGAATGGCTCCCAACAAATGTAATGTTGCTGGGATGCCCCGTCATTGCCAACTGCCTTGAGACACCTCATTAGGGCGCAGGGAAGAGGCAATATTTCCTTTCAAGGAGGATGGGCACAGAATTTGTCTCAGGTTTGGTTTTTTTTTTTTTTTTTTAATTCAATTCTTCAGTGGTTTCAGCACAAATGCATCACAAATCTAGGTAAGATTCAGCTGACCTATAATTGCAATTTTCGGCCAATGAACAATTTTTCCAAAAAATTTCACACGGCTCTGGGAAAGAGCCTCCTAGAGATGGAGAGGGAGCTCCCTGTGGTACGTTCCCACCTACTTCCAGCACCACATCTGGAGCTGGATGGCCTGAACCCAGCTCAGAGAGACATTCATGCACTACTTTATAGAAAGCAGGACCTGCTGACTCAATCATCCTTCCACAGCAAGCCCTGGTCCTGCTTGCAGATGTCTCTCTCCACTCTGCGTAGCGACTTGATGTTGGCTGGTGTTGGATACACACAGGAGATGGTGGCACCTTCTCGCCTGCAGCCTCTCCCTGTTGCCTGTCCTAAAGCAGCATCCGCACATCCTGGCAGATGGATCTTGCAGACTTGGCTGAGAGCTGTACTCGGCATGGCACGAGGCACCTCTCTCAGCTCAGAGCTTACCTTAGAGGGGCTCTGCTCCTGCCAGGCTCTGTAGGTTTGCTCTTCACAAGGTCGGTGGGTGCCCAGAGAGTGGAAGTGGGTGGAGGCAAACAAGGACCCCAGTATTTTAGGCACTTTCTAGGAACCAAAGCAAGCAGGCTATGGCCACAGCCTGCCCAAGCAGGACACAGGCATGGAGGGAGCAGAGGTGGTTTCTGGCCAGAAGGGGATATGCGTTGCAGGGGGATTCTGGTAAATTAAAAATATATATTTGTCTTTGCTGGTACAACAGAAGCTAGGGAAGCAGGCAAGAGGAAAGTGAGAAAGCTTTATTTAATTAGATTATGAGGCCCCAAAGGCCTCAGACTCATAAAAAAAAAAAATTGTAATTGAGGATGGGGTTTCTGCCAAGTGCTGCTTTAATGAGTATTTAGGTTTTATCTCACAAGTTAGCAACACCAGGCAACGGCAGCTACTTGAGCCACCCTTCACCAGAGTTTTGAGCCTGCTAAAGGAGGAGCTGGTTGCCTGTAGCTGGGAGGGTTAACCTGCCTTTTGAGGAAAGGGCATCCTTTGTCCTTTCAAGGCTGTTTGTCCGGGTCTCTTGGTATTCCTTCACCATTCAAGCTTTCTTCCTTCCCCAGATCCCAGAAGGTACCTTTTTCCATTGCATAGGTGTGGAAACTGAGGCAGAAGATAATCACAGGGTTGGTTTTTCCTCCCAGAAGTAGAAAGAATTAATTTTCTGCAGCAGCTGAAGCAGTCTGTTGACAGCTCCTTCCTAGGGGCCAGAGGAAAGGGTGGATGCCATTGCTGTCCCGTGGCCTCATTGTGGCCTGAAAGTGGTCTTTGCCAGGTGACCATGCAGAGGGAGAGCCTGGCTGGCCCTGCACTGCCTTGACCCCTGCCCACTGCGCTGGCTGTCTTCACCCTGGGCAGCCACCACCAGGCAGTGAGCCGGGCACAGACATGTCAGTAGGAACAGGGTGTCCCTGGCCCATGTCTGGACTGATTCCCTGAAACAGGATGGGGTGTGGGTGCTGCTGGGCTGAGAATCTCTCCGCCACCCCTGTGCCTGAACTTTGGAGGGATGTGCTGTGCTGGGCTAGCCTGGGCTGGTCTGAGTTGGGATGGGGTGAGTTGAGGGTCCCAAGCCTGAAGTCTTCACTCTGCTGGTCTGTGGTGACCTTTGCTCTCCAGCTCCACCTGCTCATCACAGCCATGAGCCTCTGCTGAGGTGTGTACTGATGAAGCTGGGAGTTCTTGGAGCTCATGTCATCTGCAGAAGAGCCATTGCTACTGAGAGACTCTTTCTGCAGCCCCCCATGTCATGGTTGCCTGCCACTCTGCTCCTTTCCACTCTGAGAAATTAATCCTCCTCTCTCCCAAATGTCCTGTCCCCACTTGTCATTAAACCCACAGGCTCATCAGCTTTCCTGTGCCCCCCAGGCCAGGACCATGGCAGGATCTGGGTCACGTGGCCACTCTCACCTGGGGCATCTTGAGCCCAGCAGTGCAGGACATGAAAGCCTGCAACTGTCTTTCAAAACAGAAAAGCATCCCACCTGCCAGCCCTTGTTTTTTTGGCTCTGTCTAATTAGAAGTGGTTTTGAAAGGATTAAGGCAGGTACTGAGCGGTTTTAACACACAGCTCATCCGGTGTTCCAGGCTGTATTTCTGAGGTGCTCAGCAGCGCCTGTCTGCAAGGTGCTGACAGCCTTTGCTCATCATTTATTAACCCTTTATAAACTATTTACCAATGTGCTTTATAATAAAGTGTGACCTTTTCTTTTGCAGCCTTCCTCCTCCCCTCCATTGGGTGGGCCTTGCTGCTGGTTGCTACTCATAGGCAGCTGCCAGCCCCCCGAGCAGCATCTGTGCCCACCCTAGCACAGGATTTTCATGGGACCCTGGGGTGGGCATTACCCCTCACCCCCAAATCATAAGACTGTCTTAAAAGGGCACGAGATTTTTATCCCAAACTTTTGCAGCTGCCTCCTTCTGACACTTTGAGCTCTGGTATTGTTCAGTTTTCCTCCATAATCTTTTCATTTTTGCATGCAAGAAGCTGGGTGTTCAGATATGGCCTCAGGAAGCTTGGATTTCCCATGTGCTCCTGGTGTGAGGACGGTGATACCATCCAGAGGAAATAACTCTGCATTACCTGGTGGGAGTGTTGGACCAGTGCTGCCTGGGGACCAGGAGCAGAGTAACAACCCCGGGTGAAACGCAGGAGGCTCGGATGTGCAATATCACAGCAAAACCACAGCGTGATAGCAACACCTAGAATGCAGATGTGTCACTATTGCTGCCGTCAGGCCAAGAGAGAAGGAAGCACTACACAATTGTAGCAGATTCTGGTAGATTTAGGGAATGATCCTGTAGCAGAAACCTGTGCTTTAATGATCTAGATGTTTTTTTTGTAAGCACAAGCAGAATGGTAGGGAGCCCACTGCTCTCCAGATAACTGCAAGGAGTGCACCTTGGTGACACTGTCCCTTTAATTTTGCACGCCAGAGAAATCAGAGATTCCCAGTGTCAGGCACACGATGTGCAGCTTGCACGCTTGTCTCAGGCTGCATTCTTCCATGGCAAGCCTAACTGCCACTCCTCTTGTGCCACTGTGTCATTGGGTCATCCGATGAACCAGGCTCAACGGCATTCATCTCCCAAACCTTTATTTCATCTTTACAACACAATTATTTCTGGCAGACCCCTCTGGCCTCTCTGTGCATCAGTGAAGACTCAGCCCGGGGTGTAATTCAAATTCAGTTCCCCAAATCATTGTCTGATGCCTAAATGTAATGATGTCTGAGGAGCAGGAGAAAAGCCCCGAGAACTCTGTGCTTTAAAACAGCTGGCTCACAGGCAAAATGACTTAGTGCACTCTGGTGTAGCAACTGTCCTGTAGCCTTGTCACAAGGTCTAGGACAGGGTGCCTTGCACTTTGGGGGGTTGGGAGAGCCGCTGGGCCCCAGAGCAGGTACAGCTAAACCAGTGCACTGTCCTGATGCAATTACATCAACCTGATGGTGCTTTTTGCTCTTCTTAGTATTCCCTCGAGGAGAAGAAATGGCCCTGGCTGTATAAAACCCCTTTCCATCAGTGCAGGAGCGTGCTTGTTAGAGCTGTACTCCTTCATCAGGAAAATCACACTCCTATTGGCAGGGTTATCCAGCACATCCATTAAGGACTGATGGAGCCTCTGCACAGGAGCTGTAAAATGGCTCCACCAGGGTCTCAGTAGGTACTTTCTGGGCAACTCGCTCCATCTTCAAAGCAAGTCAGCTTCAACATTTCATATTGCTCAAAGACATCCACGCTTCAGGAAGCCGTGTCAGGAGGTGAAGTTCCTGGGGGCTGTCACTCTCAGGGTCCCCCCGACAGCAGCCATCACAAGCTGCAGAGACTTGCTCAGAAAATCGCACTGATTCTTCCTTGAGGCACCTGTTTCCTCAAAAGGAAAACACAGCAATGCAAGCTGGGTCTGCTTTGAACTGTCTGCGGGAAGGAAAAAAGGAGACTTGCAGGTTTCGGGAAGGCGCGTTCCTTACTCATTAGCTGTGCTCTAAAAGCAGGAGCTTGGCTGTGGAGAGCTGGGGCCAGAGGAAGAGTTTGCAGCTGAAACGTGGTCAGCAGTGCTGGGCAGGAGGCTGGTTTCTGCTGACTCTGAAGAGGGGCTGGGGGCTGAGCTCATCTAGAGACGTTTACATTTGGGTGAGATGGCCCCCTGGCTTTAGAGGCCAGGGCTGAGTCTCTGCTGGGTAAAAAGAGGACTGTTCCTCTCTGTCAAGGGACCCTAGATCTCCTCCTCATACAGAAGAGATTTAAGGTTATTTCTTTACCTCTGTATATGGTCCAGGATGGAAAAGCAGACCTTTAGAGATGTCTACAGACATCTTATATTGTGTCCTGATATCAAAGATGATATAAGGACATTTCCAATCTTTACTCTTCTTTTCCTTGAAGTAGGATCATCTCCCTTGTCCTCCAGCTGTTTCTTTCACACTAATGCCACCAGGTTCTTCTTTGTGGTTCCCTATGGGTGAAGAACTTGCCAGTCTACTTGCATGAATACAGATCTTGCCCTTCAGATCACACAGAGCTCCTGAGGAGCCCTAAGCCAGCACCCAGCCATCTCTGCACATTTCTCGGCTGCACTCCCAGTGCTTCTGGACTCACATCCCTTGGGCTGGAGTCCGTTTGTCTTTAAACAGCTTGTCTACCAACTCCTCTGTACAGAGCATCTCTGTAAAGATCTGGTGTCTTACTAGTCCTCTATCAAAAAAGGATTTCTACTGTATCCCCAAATGAGAGGTTTATTGATGTGTTGAAGTGTGAAGGGAAGTTTACTTCCCTTCCAGAACTCCATTTCATTCTGCAGTACTGGTCTCCATCACACTGGATGTTTCTCCTAGTGGACAAGCAGGATGGGCTTGCCTGCTGCCTCCTGGGATCTTGCTAAGGTCTTGCAGTGAGACATTGCATAGTGTAGACAGCACGGCAGGAATTTCCTTTCTTGGAGTCAGCTGCCCACACTGTTTTATTACGTTGGATAGTGGGAGAATGTGGGGAAGGAGGATCAAAGCGAAGGGAGGAAAAAAGGGGGAAGAAGGCTGCTTCCATTTATGGGTTATGAGAAACAGTTACAGCTCTTGTGGACTTTTATGGAAGGTAACCCTGCCTGCAGGGAAAGCTGGATTTTGTTGAATTCAATTACAATGCTGCACAGAACTGAGTGGAAAGGCCCCATAAACAGTGTTTTTATAACAAAGCCTACAGACAAACAGGACAGGAGCCCTCTTTGCAGCCACCTGAAGTGTAAAGCTCCTCCTCAAGAGAAGGTGAGCACCAAAGCAAATTGGCAGAGGTGAGGATGGAGCCAGCTCTGAGCTGCGCTGAGCTAAGAAACCGTGCTGTTCACAGCCAAAGGGGGATAAGGTTTGTCTGGAAGTACGCTTTGAAATCTCCTGTCTTGAACAACACGGACTGATGAAGAGCTGCTTGTTCTGCACTGATGTAGGGTCTGAGCCACTGGGACCCGCCTGCTGCCCAGACAGGGCCCCTGCTCTGGAGCTCTTTTCTGAGCTCCAGGAGCTGCCTGAAGATGGGGTGCCAGGGCACAGAAAGCCTGTGCCCCTCTTCCCCTGTCTTTATTGCCATGCCAGGGAAGGGGTAGCAGGAATTCTTGCACAGATGGGAGTTTTTTGGTGTCCCTGTGACTTGCCTTTACAGCTGCAGGCTTTCCACCTGCACTGAAGGCTCCTGGCCTTAAGCTCCTGCAGCAAACCACCACCTTGGCCAGATTCACTTGGTCAAGAGCATCATCTTGGGGAAGCAGGAATGACAACCCTGTGGGAGCTGCCCTTCTTCTCTTTCCCCTAGGATGCAGTAAAAATTTGCCTGCCTTTGCTGTACCCTCTCAGGAGGCTCCTGCTCCTCTCTGAGCCACAAGAGGATTCCTGTGATGAATTGCAGAGATTTTCTGCAGGTGGAGCCCACCAAGAGGGTCAAGCCTTACTTCTGCAGGAGCAGGGATCTAAGGGTCAGACAGACCTGCTGGCTGCTCTATTGCTGGTATGTCCTTCGTCTTCCCATAGTCAAAACTGTAGGCCCTGAATGGGGTTTTAAAGGAGCCTGTTCCAGGAAGATTACAGACCCAATAGGGTGTCTAGAGCAAAGGGATGTGCAGGTCCATGCTCATCAGCCTCCTGGACCTGCCATCTCAAGCTGACCCTTCTCTTGGGGAATATATAAGTACACCATCCCTATGCTTTGGCCCATTATTATGTAGAAAAGCAACTCCTACCACATCACTGAGATGTAAAGTGATGGTGTGGTCCAAGCTTTCACCCCAACGGTCTTGAGACCCTGACTCTGTTTCCCCTGTGAACAGTCAGGTTTTGTGTGATGCATGGCCAGGGCCAGAGGAAGACTCGGTGCATAAAGTGCCATGTAGCCAAAGTGTCAGTACAAAGAAAGGAACATGTGAACAATTCCAAGTATATTCGTTTATTTTGCCCCTTTGAGTAACTGTGAAAGAGCGCAGGAGGAAAAGCAGGAAAGCTTTTAAGGATTTTAAGACTCGGTTTTATTGTTTTCTATAAGCAAAAAACTGCCATTGTTTCCCCAAGATGAAGTTTTGCAGGAGTCATTTGGCTCGGAATGTGCACTAATTGCTCTGGGGACTCTAGTAAAAATTCAAAATAAGAAGCTGTAGGGTTTGGCTTCAAGAAAAAATATATTCTGTGCACAGTGATTTCTGATTACCCAAAGGCTCTTTTTTTAGCATGTAGCTGGTTTATTTTAGTCTGTGGGATATGTTTTATCCACGGGCTCTTTTCTGCATTGGAAGTGAAGGATATGAGACCTGCAGTTTAAACTATCAGTGATGGATGGAAACCACTGGGGACAGACTATGGCCCATGTGCAGTGGCTCTGTAAAGCACGACTCTAGCACCAAGGAGTGCCCCTATTTCTTTGTTGTCCACGTTTCCTTTCAGCCCAGACATGCAGCATGCAGCCATGGCATGCAGCAGCACCCATGCAGGAGAACTGGCACCCTGGCTCTGGCACGGGCTGGCTGAACCTGCTGACTCTCACCAGTGTCTCCCTAAAGCCTGGTCTGGGGCTCCCACCACACAGCACTGGCTCTTGTCCACCTCAAGTCCCTCCCAGACATCAAGGCCTGAGGATGTGGGTTGTAGTGGGTAGTGCACAGCCCTGACCCCCATGGTGGGTGTCCAGTCCCTCCCCATCAGGAATGCATCTCTCACACCTTCCAGCCTCTCCCTCCCAGGCACAGAGGTTTCCAGAAGCAAGACAACTACAAGGTTGAATATTTCCCTTGTCTCAGAAAGGCAAAGCAGGGAATGGGAGGATGGGATGGGTTTCTTAAGTCACAAGCTCAGACTGTAATCAAAACTGCCAGAATCCCTCTTAGACTACCCCGGATGGATTCCATCTGGATCTTCAGAAGGAAGGGCATGTCCATGGACCGATGGGCACTGGAAGGAGACAGAGCCCTACCTGAACCAGTACAAAGTGTGGGTTGTGAGCAATTGCACACAGCAACTCTTAGTTGTTACACAGGTGTGTAATGTAGTCAGAGATGCCCTCCACTAGATGTTGGAGGATCTCTTCTGGTGGGTCCAGCAGGTGCTGGAAGCACAGGGAAGGGCTTCACAGAGTAGTGTCAAAGGTAGCATGGTCAGAGAGAAACAGTAAGGGGAGAAATGAGAGCGAGGAAGTGCTGTGTCCCTCAAGCTCTGACTACTTTCCTCTTTATCCTGCCTTGGAGTAGCACCATAATCAGTGATGGGCTGAAACCCCAAGCCTGCTCCTGAGATCCTCGTGTTCAGCAAAGATGTTGCAGGTGAATTAGAGCTTGGTGCCATCAGGGAGGGACTCAGGTACCAAACAGAGGGTGCTGTACAGAACAGTTTGGTGTATAAATCTTTGGTGTGCCCATCACGTGAGTGCACTGTGCAGTGCTGCTTTCCCCATCTCCAGACTGTAATAGAGGAATAGAAGTAATGGAGCTAGAGAACATCCAAAGAAAGATGGTCAAAATGCTCAGAGGGGTGGAGCAGTTGTCTTATGAGAATGGGCTAAGAAGGCAGGGACTACAGTCTGGAGGGGAGAGGCTGAGAAGTGATAATGGTTGAAGTCTTCAAAATCATACAGAAACAAGCCTGCAGCCTATGGGAGAAATAAATGACAAGTAATAAACAGCAAGAATAGTAAAGGTTTTTACTTTCATCTGGTTTGAGAGGGCAGAGGCCAAAGCAGAAACATAAGAGGAAGAAGATGTACTTCAAAAGGAAAACCCATGGCTATGATCTCCAGCTCTCTGTGGGTCTTCCTCCTCAAAGAAACCTCCTTGTGCCCACGCACACACGCTGGTGCACACCTCACATTGGTGAGCTGGGTTATAGAAACACGTGCCTGTTCCTGTTCACCAGCCACGTCATGGGTGGGATCAACAGCCTGTAGACCAAACAGCAGTGCATCGTTCCTGCTCAAAGGGGATGGGAACTTGGAGCACGGGCTTATCACAGTTGAGGATGCTACTGTCGGCGTTTTAGCCCAAGGAGCTCAAGGGCTCTCTCCAACAAGAGTGACCAAGGGAATTTTTAAGCTCTTATAAAACCCAAGTCAGATGTCCAGAGAAACAGATATGGCTCATTAGCGTTTCCCTCTCTAAGAAAAACAGAAGGCAGTCGTAACAGGCTGGCTGGAAGGCAGACGGGGACGAGGCCCAGCTGTAGCTGTGTGTGTTTGTGGTGGCTGCGTGTCTGCATGGCACGGTTTGCATCAAGGAAAAGGGCCAAGCAGGAAACATCTGCCTGTCTCATCTTTCTGAATTCTGCTGGAGAACGCTTCCCGCCATGAAAACTGCCACCTAAAATTGCCTCTCACACTGACAAAAAGAGGATGGAAGGCCTCTTTCAGAAACCAACATCTTGAGAAATCTGTGTCCTCTTTGCAATGGCCGAGAACAGCGTCCTGGGACAGAGAGTCACAGAGATCTGCATTTTGTGGTGGTCAGCAAATGAGGTGTGAGAGTGGTGCCTCCTGCCCCAAGGATGAAAATCACTTAGAAAGGGCAGGATTAAGGGCTCCTGACCTGGTTGTCTGTGTATGTAAGACTGGGAGTCACTCAGAGGATGGAGATCCTGAGGTACCCCTGTTTGGGTATGTCTGGGCTGTATTCTAATGTGGGGTTTTCTCATGCTGAAGAAGCTGTCTCTGAAGCACCATGAGGCAAAGCTGAGCCTGGCATGGAGTAACCCCAGGCAGTGGTATGGGCTGAGGACTATCTGCTGTGGTAGCTGCTCTGTTGCAGGTCACCATGTCAGCAGCGTGCAATGAAGGTCAAGTTTGCGATGGTGGCTTTGTTAGTAAGGTCACAGCCAGAAGCTTGCAGCAAGAGAGTCTGTCGAGGCCTTGTGAGAACACATCTGGACTCCGTGTCTGGTGAGGGACCTCCAAGTATGAGAAAGAAATACACAGATTGAAGTTGGTCATTATGTGTGCCTCCAGGTGTTGGTGTGGGTTCAGAACGCTAAGAGGCTGGGGGCATCTGAGTGGCAGCACAGACATCTTTTCTTTCCCTTCATGACAGCCTTCATCTCCATCTACTAGGTCCAGTAGAGCATGGTGATATTCTGGGTGAGGCTGCTGTCTAAAATTTTGCTGAAAGACCCAGAAGGGTCAGTCCTGCTCTGCCTGCATCTTCCAAACTTCCAGGCTGCACACAAGCAGGCGCAAGGTCCCAGCCACCTCCTTCCCTGGGGTATGCACCCAGCATATCCCAGAGCTGGGCAACCTGCCTTGACACCCCTTCCCCTTCCCCTTCCTGACATGCCCCCCGACCCCCTTGCTTTCTGATCTTGACTCAGGTTGTCAGATGAGTGCAGGATCTGCTTGCTTTCTCCTTTACATCCAACACTGCAGGAGCCACATCAGAATGTGCTGTTCTCCTCCATGTTCTTCCTGTGCCTCCTACTCACCCCCTGGACATCCTTGCAGTGCCAGGGTGAGGACGGAGCCCTCATGAAGAACCTGCTGCCCCATCTCCACCAGGCAAAGGGAAAGGGATGCAGAGCAGCAAGGCAAAGCAGGGCTGCAGCATGAAGCAGCTCAGCTCGGCATGAGCTGAGAAAAAGCTCACGCTTGACTAAGCAGCAGGATCCTTCTCCCAGCCTTCCTGTGTTGCAGCAGCCAAGTGGTTACACAAAACTGAAGTGGGAGCCTTTCCAGTTCCTAACGCAGGGAAGAAAATTAAAAATAAATCATTTCCCACCAGCCATTCAGCTTCAACAAAAGCTGGGAGACTTCCAGAGCCAGTCCCTGAAAGAGCTGCTGTGTGGTTTCCAGCCCCTCACATAATCAGGGCAAACTTTGCTGCTGCATCCCTGCCCAGCCTCTTAAGGACTGGTGCTTTCCTGCAACAGATGCCAACCTGGCTTTGTTGGCCCAACTGTAAATCCAGACATCATCCCAAACTAAGTGACAGGACATTTCTGCTCTTCTTCCCCCTGTAACCAGCCCTGCCCCATCTCGTCATGGCTCAGAGGCCATGAAGGACCTTGGGAGCAGAGCAGGGCTGGAGCAGGGGGTTGGTGGCCATCCTGCATCCTGTGGTGCTGGGCACATGGCAGTGGTGGGCTGGTGTTGTCAGGATTCTGATGAAGGTAATAGCAGTTGGTTTGCTTGGATCTGGCCTGCAAAAAAGGGCAGCATCAGAGGGCCACAGGAGATGGGATCCTCAGTCCCTTCTGCCTCTCTCCCATCTTGTGGTGGAAGCACCAAGTCCCAGCACTGGGGAGGAGATGGGAAGTTATAGTTATCCTATGGTTAGCACTGGATCATGGATGCCTCGGCTCCCCTTAGCCTTTCCTACAGCAGTAATAGCCTCTTGCCAGCATGAATCCATGTTCTTCTGCTTATGTGGGGCTTAAAGAGCTGGTCTGGTCCAACTCATGGAACTGCAGCTTAACAACTCAGCAGGCCACAGTAGCCATTGGTGTGAACAGTCCTGGCTGGGACATATGCCACATCATTCCCTTTTCTTGCCAGACCCCTTTTTTATATGTTTAACCCATGTTACATTGGTGGGATTCTGGGAGCAGTGGACATGCAAGGGATGCCCACCCTACCCACAGGACCTAGGGAAGCAGCAGTCACTTGAGAGGATGTCTGAGCTTGCAGAAAGAGCAAGAGTTATGGCTGTGTGAAAAGCCACTGGTGGGAACCCAGGTATCACCTTCCAATCCTTACTTTTGCCAAAGAGCGCTGTGCAAAGCAGAAACAAAAAGAAACAAGGAGGGACATGGGGAATATCAGCTTGCAGTCCAACTCAGCCTCCTGTCTGCCAGTACACTACCTTGGGGCAATGGAAAGGAGCCCCAGAGGGGCACATCTTGATTCCAGCTCCTCCCTCACCCCATTCCCTAGTGCTGTAGTGTGTCCTGGTGGCCTGTTTGAAGCTGTGGCCGCTTTGAGACGGAGGCTGAGCTCTACTTTGTTGTTTTCTCCGAGCTAACAGAAGGGCGTTGAGAGTCTGTCTTTGGACTCTGCCCAGCATCGGTAACCTTCCAGCTATTTGCTGGAGACATATGTGGACAGCTGCAATCAGCTGCTCCACCCTTGGCTGGCTTCCGTTGAGTCCAAGCTGTAACATCACAGCCTGTCTCCTTTTCCCTTTGCCCACGTACCTCCTCCCCAGAGCTGAGGAAGGTAGCGGTTCGCAGATGAGCCCTGCCACATGCGACTCTCTCATGGGGTTATAGAGGGGGAGAGCCCCTCTGCAGCTACGGTGGGACAAGCTGGCTGGGCTGCATGGTTGATATATGCTCAGCTTGCCGGCAGACTTCAGGTGCACATGACAGCCTGCATGTGTGCAATGGATGATGGATCCAACAGGAGACACACAAAAGGGGTCAGGAGGCTGGTGGGGGGTAGATCTCTCCTCCTGACTCTGCTCAGACCAGTGCACTGGAAGCTGGGAGATAATGGTCTTCTTGGATTGGCAATAGCCTGTGCATACATCCTCCTAAAGGCTTCCCTGTGCCTCTTCTGCAGCAGGAAATCAGGCCAAGGAAGAACATGCCTAAGGGTTTAACTATTGACTCCTCAGCCCTTCTTCCAGACCAGTGATGTTAGACTTCACAGAGGGTAAAGCAGAGTAGACATAATGCAGTAGGTCATGCATAATAACAGAAACCTTTTTTTTTTTATTAATACTATAAGGTGGTTAAAATTAGGAGGGATGGATGGGACATCACACTTACTAAGGTTTGCCAACATTTCTTACTCAGACCCGTCTCCTAACCGCATTTAGCTTCCTGTTTTCTATTTGCTTATAGCTGTGCCAAGCTTTAGCTATTGGACTGGAATTTAGCTTGGGTGGTGTCTGGTTCCTACTGGAGTTTTTGGATGCATGGCAGGGAGGTGGGGAATTTCAGCCCAAACTTTTTAGGCTGGTTTAAAAAAATTGGACTCAAAAAAGCCACATTATTCATCTCATGTTAAGAAAAAGGTCAGCATTTGAGCATTGCCTTCACTCAGGCAATGGTGTCCTATCTGTTTGTCTGTCTCCATCAACTCTATAGCAAGCCTGGCCTGCTAACTCAGGCAGTTGTCTGTAGATGACACACCATCTGTGGTGACCAGACATGCTCCTCCAGCCCAGGGCCACCTCATGGACAGGCATCACTGTCTCTGCCATTCTGCACTGTACAAGATGCTCTGCAAGGGAAATGCTGCTACACCAATGATTTCAATCGTTCATATTTGCTTACAATTAGCTCAGAGACCTGTAACCTGGCTCTTGGTTTGTTGGTGGGGCTGGAGAGGATTGCTGCGGGGGGATCCATCTGTAACACAGTCATCTCCCTCTATGGATCTGGTGGGGGAAATGAGACATTCAATGGACCCATCCTCAGGTTTCTGCTGAAACCTGCAAACACATAGTCCCTTTGCTCCACTTTAACTGCTCAGGGGGGACTTCATAACGAAAGAATTCAGAAGCCCTTTCTAAGGATTACTCCTGCACGTGGCTGTTGCACTGCCATGGCTGAAACCAGGGAGGACCAGAGTGTGCAGAAGGAAGACCACTTATGGTTCTCTGCAGAAAACAATCCATGGGGTGGATCTGGGAAACAGCCTGATATGGAGCAGCGGCAGGGTGGCAGAAGATCAGTGGTGTTCTCCACTTTGGTCTGGGTCTCACTTTCTCTGATCCCTTGTTACAGGCAGGGGTCAGAAGCACCGGACTGCGCCTAGTGCGATAGGTGCGGTGATGCTGCGCACTCTGTGACAGCGAGGGATGCACATGGATGCACGTGGAGAAGAGGTAAAACCACCAGCATTGCCTCAAGGAGGGACCTGCCCCATCTCATGACTGTGGCATATGCGACGCTTAAGGAACATTTCTCCTCAAACCTACCCCATGAGGAGCTCTGAACTCCCCAGCTCACCATGTGTCCCAGCTGTGGGGCACAGGGCATGGAGAGTGGGCCAGAGCCTGTCTCCAGGATTACCTGGACTGTGGGACTGGAGCAAAATCAGCCAGGGATTTGGGTTCTCCTGAGATTCTGTCTTGCTCGTACCTGTGTGGATCTGTCTGTAGCCAGGCAATAAAGAGTTGTTTGGGGTTGAATCCTTGCCCAGGTATAGAGGAGTCAGCAGCAGGGAGGAGGATGCTGACACCTCCACAAGGTAAGGGGTTGTAAAAGCAGAGGCAGCTGAAGCCTCTTGTTACCAAGAACTATCAGAGTCCTAACTGGCCAAGCAATTAGTGATTTTAGTGCTAATGAAAGCTGCAGCTCAGAAAGTCAGAGCACCCAGAGCCCATTGCTGACACCAGGGCACCTTGACTTCTCAGAGGTGATGTATAATCCATGGTTTACAGAGAAGGAAGCTGAGGCAGCAAGTTTCAATGGTCTGCTGGAGATGTGAGTTAGGAAGAGAATTAGGGGGAGAACACAGGGGTCCCCTCTGCCCGCTGTACTTGATTACCCACCCTTCCTGCCTGAGTGAAGACAGACACTGCTTTTAAACAAAATCAGCTGTTATCATGGCTCATCCTGAGTGCCACACAGGAACTCCTGCTTCCAGAAGAGATAATGTCTGGTGGCACTTGATTGCAGCCGCAGGGGTTACAATGGAGAAAAAGCTCACAAGGCACTGTGAGGCTGCAGCCCTTGGTTGGTGCTTGTAAGACGTGCAAACTTTGCATCAACGGGCGTGTTTGCCAATAAGGTGCCTTTTTACCAAAAAGCTACTTGTCTCAGTCGGTGCAATCCAGCGTCCTTCCCTTGAGCTACAGAAAGAGAGACCATCCCAGGATATATTCAGCAAGGACAGTTTTGCCAGAGTCTTAGCTGCCAACTTATGACACCCTTCAGCTGTATTTGCGTGTTGGGCAAAGAGAAGTGTTACTCTGGCAGGCAAGAAGCTCTGCAGATGCAAAGTCAGCAGGGAGAATCACACAGGTTGGTGCATCACAGATGCTAGAAGCGTAAAAAAAAAGACAGATAAAAGATAAAGAAAATCACACCCATTTTCCCTATTTCTCCTGTTTCTGATGGGTAGGGAATACTTGGGAATAGCAACCTGGTAGCCAACCTGGGAAAAGCATCCGTGCCATGTTCCTGTCCCTGACACTGGGCAGCTGCCTGCTGCAGCTGGGACACCAACAGCCCGTGTGGTACAGGTCCTCTGTGCTTGAGGCTGGGGCTGTCTGGGAGTTATGGGAGTGTCAGGAGAAGGTGGGCTCCTGGGCCCCTGATAACTCAGGACCGCAGTGGTGGATTTTCCTCGCTGGATCTTACTGTGCTGAGTAACCAGCACTAGTCCTTGCAAAAGCAGCAAACCCCAGTATAGTCCTCCCTTGCTTTTACACAGAGGGGTCGAAAGGGGGGGGGAGGGGGGGCATTTTCTTGTGCTCTGCTTCAAACCACCCCCCCTCCTGAGCTGCCATCAACAAGCCCCTACCTTCCTGACAACCCGCACGGGCGCTCGTGACGTGGTTTTTCTCCTTTGTTGCAGGTCGTACCGAACCTGAGCTGAGCGTGGGGGGAGTCGCCCCGTAAGCGCCGGGACGAGCAGAGGGACTATGAGCGAGAACAGCCGCTTTCCACGGCCTGCCGCAGATGGCTGCGAGCTGCATTCCTCGGGCTCGCAGCCCACCCCGCTGGCCTGCGGCGATGGGGACGAGGAGCAGCCCGGCCAGCCGCCCGAGCCTGCCAGCGGGAGAGCCAGCCCAGGGGCCGGCGCTCGGCCCACCCGGGGAGCGGAGGGGGAGCGCGGGGGCCGGGGGGACGAACATCTGGAAGCGGCGGCAGAGCCGGGGGAGAGGCAGAGCGAGCGGGGACTGGGGGCGGACGCCACCGGCGACAGCGGCCGCCCGGACGGGCCAGCGCTGGCCAACGGGGTGGACGCGGAGCTGGAGCGGCGAGCCGGCGGCACGGAGCCGGGGCAGAGCAGCTCCCCCGGGCACCGGGGAGCCGCAGGGACCTTCAGCAGGGAGCGGTGGCACAGCGTCCTGGGATCCGCAGAAGCCCTGAGCGCCGACGAGCCGGAGGAGCAGCTCGGGTGAGTGCGCGGCCGGTGGCACGGCAGCTCGGCGCTGGCTGAACGCGCCTTGCTCCTCAGCCCTCTTGGTTCGGGTTACTCCGCTCGTCGGTTCAAAAAGCTGCAGCTGCTCTGATGGCCGACTGGGGCTTCTCGCTCTTTTCCTCTCTGGGCTTCTCACCCGCTGCTCTTTCCTGTTACACATGCAGAAAAGGGGTGATCAGAGGCAGCGTTTGCTCACAGAGTCGCTGAAGTGAAGGAGAACCTTTAGGGCTCTCCCGAGTGCTGGGTGTGCTCGCTTTGGGGGTGTCCTGCTCCTAAGTTAAAGATTCATCTGCAGCACTTAGGGCAGAATGGCTCAACATAACTTAGAACAAGTATGAGAGCCTGGGGATGCTGGAGAGTGGGGCTCGTCTGAGAGGCTGGTGAGTCCTGGCAGCACGGTTCTCTCTGGCAGCCCTGGAGCTAGCAGGTTACAGCTTTGGATCCAAAGGACCATGCCGTTAGTAAGAGTGGGAAAAGCACTGGGCTTTGCTTCTCCCTCTGCTTGTGGCAGGTGTTACAAGTGCCTGGGTGGCACTGGGAGAGCAGTGGGAGACAAGAGATATGAGTGTCATCCTATTCCCAAGTGCCTGAGACAAATCAACATATGTGCAATGCCCCTCAGTGTCTGTGTCCTCTG
Source organism: Todiramphus chloris collaris (assembly GCA_025345505.1). Classification (NCBI taxonomy): domain Eukaryota; kingdom Metazoa; phylum Chordata; class Aves; order Coraciiformes; family Alcedinidae; genus Todiramphus; species Todiramphus chloris. The sequence continues at coordinate 584,181 of JANVCC010000040.1, forward strand.
TACTGGCAGCCTGACTTCATGGGAGAACTCTCCAGGCTGGGGGACACTCACACCAGAGCAATCTCCACATCTGATTTAATGCCTCTGCAAGTGCCTAGACCTCACCCGGGCTCTGCAGGTTGGGACCTGAGGGGAAATGACTGATCACTGGGATGCTTAGTCTGGAGAAGACTGAGAGGGGATCTTATTAACATTTACAAATATCTGAAGGGTGGGTGTCAGGTACCAGGGGCCAGTCTCTTTTCAGTGGTGCCCTGTGGCAGGACGAGGGGCAATGAGTACAAACTGGAACACAGGAAGTTCCACCTCAACATGAGGAAAATCTTCTTTCAAACCCCACCTGGATCTGTTCCTGTGCGGCGTGCCCTGGTTGATCTGCTCTGGGAGGGGGTTGGACTTGATGATCTCCAGAGGTTCCTTCCAACCCCTAATATTCTATGATTCTATGAGGTGGAGTGTTTCCCTATGCCATTCTTGTAGGAGGAGTATGAATGCTTCCCTTTACCACCAAAAGTCATCCTTGGGTCTGTATTATAGTCACCTGAGGCCAATAGCTGCTGTGAATCTTATGGCACTGCCTACATACCTACCCCGGCACGGGAGAGAAGCTGCAAGCAGGAGGGGACTGGAGAAGAGCAGAGAAGGTTGTCACAGAGGAACATGGTCTTCTTAGGAGAATCAGAGTCACAGAATCCTAGAATGGCTTGAGTTGAAAGGGACCTTAACAATCATTGAGTTCCAACCCCCCTGCCATGGGCAGGGACACCTCCCACTAGAGCAGGTTGCTCAAAGCCTCACCCAACCTTGTCTTAAACACTTTCAGGGATGAGGCATCCACAGTTTCTCTGGGCAACCCATTCCAGTGTCTCACCACCCTCATAGTAAAGAACTTCTTCCTAATGTCCAATTTAAATCTACCCTCCTCTAGTTTCAAACCATTGCCCCTCATCCTATTACCACAAGCCCTTATAAAAAGTCCCTTCCCAGCTTTTCTGTCAGCCCTCTTCAGATACTGGAAAGCCACTGTAAGGTCTCCCTGGAGTCTTCTCTTCTCCAGGCTGAACAGACCCAACTCTTCCAGCCCGTCTTTGTAGGGGAGGTGCTTCAGCCCTCTGAACGTCTTTGTGGCATCCTCTGGGCCCGCTCCAACAGATCCATGTCCTTCTTGTGTTGGGGGCTCTAGAGCTGGATGCGGTTCTCCATGTGGGGTCTCACAAGAGCTGAGGGGCAGAATCACCTCCCTTGACTTGCTGGCCACACTTCTTTTGATGCAGCCCAAGGTATATTTGCAGCTTTTTGGGCTGCCAGCACATCATTCTGGCTCATGTTCAGCACTTCATCAACCAGTACCCCCAAGTCCTTCTCTGCTGGGCTGCTCTCAATCCATTTGTCACCCAGCTTGTCTGTGTGCTTGAGATTTCCCTGTCCCAGGTGCAGACCTTGCACTTGGCCTTGTTGAACTTCATGAGGTTGGCCTGGGCCCACCTCTCCAGCCAGTCAAGGTTCCTCTGGATGGATCCTGTCCCTCCAGTGTGTCAACCACACCACACAGCTTGGTGCCACCAGCAAGCTTGCTGAGGGTGCCTCGAGCCCACTGTCCATGTCACTGATGAAGATGTTAAACAACACTGGTCTCAGTACCAATCCCTGAGGGACTCCACTTGTTACAGTTCTCCATTTGGACATTGAGCCATTGATCTCAACTCTTTGATAGTGGCCATCTCTGGTCTGAAAGGGTCAAGAGGAGTCAGTGAATCACCTCCTAGTTTTAGTCCAGTGCAGGCTTCATGCTGAGACATTTGTTCAGAGTGCTGTCTGGAGCGTAGGCAGGAGTGTCAGCAGAGCTGGGAAGACACAGAGCGTGTGGGCTGAAGACAGGTGTCCCTAATTCATTGCATCTCTAGCGTTGAACAGGCTCCCTTATAAAAAGCTGGTGGTTTGTTTTAGCCAAGGTCCCCAGCATGAAGGAGCAGCACTGTTTCAACAAGCACAAATGAAGGTATTGAAGAAGAGTATCCAAGGCAGGCTGATGATGTCCAGAGAGCTAGAGGAGTTCACCCCCAGGCAGGTCCCATGAGCCCCATATGCAGTCAAGTCTCAGATGTCTGCAAGTCTCTCAGGTTGCAAGGGAATGATACCTGCTTGGTATGTGGGTCCATGGTAGAGATTCTGAGTTCAAGAGAAAGCTAAGGGTGGTCAGTGACAGTTGCTGGAAGTGCAATTATTTTAAGGCACTAGCACATGAATTGGGAGAGGTGTCAGGCTAAGGATTCAGAGCTGATGCAACCTGAGATCTGCATGTGCAGCCCATGATCTTACACTCTGAACATATTCACTTGGATAGCAAATAAGTCTTTTGGGAAGCTGAATGCAGAAGGGACAAGTCACACACTGTCATATCAGAAGGGCAGCTGGAAAACTTCAGGGACACAGCTGAAATCTGGGAAACCACTTATTGCCACAGGATCGGGTTAGCTCACTGCGATGGAGTTCCTTAATACTTTGACCACCTATCTTTAGGCTAAATGGCAGAAACATGTGGCTGGGCCAAACACAGCATGGAGCTGGTCTTTCCTGCCTGTCTAGCTCTCCCTGATCAATGTGGGTCAGGAGTATCAAAGCTGACAGATGGACTGAGGCACTGGGAAGTCACTGTCATCCTGCATCATCTCTGAACTTCCCCAGTTAGTTCTTTACTCCCCTTCGGCATGTTGTTGTTTCTGTTAGGATCTATCCTGGGTATAGGAGAACCTGGGGTTTCCATGTCTCTGTGCTAATTTTTTACCAATAAGCAGCCAACTATTCACTGCTGGGGAACAAATCACTTGCCATCATCCCCATATTGGTGCTCATATGATGCATTTTGACCCTGGATCTTCACGTACTTTACAAGAAGGTCTTGCTCTTCCCACTGAATCAATGGAGAATTAAAAGGGAAAAAGTCATCCAAGGCGATCAAGTCCATGGTGGAGCTGGAGAAAGAACCCATGATTGCCCAGCTGAAGGTAGGTTTGTGTGTCTGTTCAGGGAATGTTAGGAAAATTAATGAAATAAAGCCAAAGCTTTAGTGCTTGTGCTGCAGTTGGCATTAACTGAATCCCTTTTACCCTCTTTCTAGTTTATCCCGTGGCACCCATTGGCATGCCAGCACACCATTTGTCAAAGCCTCATTTTCCTGTCATTGTGGCTACGTTGCCTAGAGGTCTTTCACCTTCCCAGAAGCCCCCAGCATTGGCCCTGCTGATCTCAGGGAAGTTACAGCTCTGCAATCAAACTGGTGAATCAAATTCACCAGTGAACTACATTCTCTGCTTTCAGCCCCATGAACTCATGCAATAAGGGTCAATTTTTTTTTATAGAGGAATCCCTACCTTTGGCTTGTGGATGTACTTAGTACCTTTGGCTTGTGGATGCACTTAGTACCTGCAGGCTTGGGACTGCTGCCTTTGCCCACACGTTTCCTCCCTTGCCAACATACAGCCACTGAGCGATTCAAATTCCATTAAATAAAGTTTTAATAAAACTTTGTGGGAGACCTGCAGTGCATGGGCAAGGAAATCCTGATTTCCACCGTGTCCGCCTCTGACAGGACTCCCCACTCCACCAGCACAGGAAACTAGGTTGTACTTTATTACAACTAATTAACCAGTGAGAAGTGAAATGTAAACAACTCGGTGCATAAAAATCCAGTACAGTTCAGCTGCAATAATAACCAAGTGCAGTGCTCGGCGTGCCTCGCCATAAGCAATAAAACAGCATTTCCAAGATGAAAAGCAGCACAGGCAATTACATACACTTACAAAACCTTGTGATTACAATGCAAATAAATATATGGCTCCTTATTTAGGTAAAGCCTTCCCCACTGTGTAATAAGTATGAGACCCTTGTCTGTGGGGAGGCTATATCAGGTTCATCGACATGAGCCAGGTCTTTTCCCTGTCTCCCACCTTAGCCTGGCTTTGCTTGAATTAGATGAAGATGGTGCTCCTGGGCTGGTGTAAGTTGTAGAAAGTCTCTTTGTCCTCCGTCTTCTCTGAGGCAACATAAGAAGACGTGTGATGTGCACAGACCCATCCAGGACTATGGCTTCTGCCCTGGTCTCTGTGGTCTGTCCCATGGAGTCTTTGCTGAAGCATTTGGAGGGACACGGACTTTCTCACTTTCTTGCCTGCTGAATGACTTTGGGCTCATGGGATAAATAAAGGTCTGGAAAATAGCAGCTCTGTGGTGCGAACAGTTAATGGAAATTATTCTGTTCAGAGTAGTGAGAGAGTGGGAGATGTCTGGTTTGGGACTGTGGCAATGTGGGACCTGCTAAGTAATATCCAGGAGGTGGCAGGGCTTGATGGCTCTTGACAGACTTGATACCCAGGAGGACCAAGGAGAATACCTACAGGCAGAGCTGCAGTGCATGCCACCTCTGGAAACATGTGCTCTGCACCAAACCTCATGGAGATGGGCCAGGGCATGCCCTCCTGCATGGGTGCCCCTGCACAGACATGCTCGTGTTCATGGGAATGAAGTGATGCAGGATGGGGGCCAGTGTGATGGCTCTCTTGGAGGACCTGGGGAAACCACAAATGTCTGGGGTTTTCCCTTGGTGTGGGGAGGATACAGACTCTTTGTAAAGGAGGTGACATGGAGGTACACTGGGATGGGAGCTGTTGTAAGAGGTTTGGCAATGGGCTGAACTGCCAAGGCAGGTCTGTGATTCCAACCACTGGGTGTAGTTAAGGCTGTAAAGTCCTTCCTGTCACAAGAAGATGATGTTTTTTAAGCTCCTTCTGCTTTGTGGAAGGAGATCTTTTCTCTACACAAAGTTGTAGCCAGACACTACAGCTCACCCTGCAGGGATGGATAGATTTGTAAAGACAAGCAGTCCTTGAGGATGAGGGCTCTTTGGGCTGGAGCTCCTGCTGTCTCTCTCATTTCTGCTTATGTCTGGCCTGCTGAAATCCTTCCTCAAGTGCACTTTTCTTGCAGAGATGGGGGATAAGAAGTCTGGTAGCTGACTTGAGCTCACTCCTCACTGCCACAATGAAGCTATGTGCACCTCTGTCATTGCAGTCTTCCCTCCTTACACTGGTTTTCTGTTATCTGTCCACCATATCCCTTCTCACATTATGACTATCTTTGGTTGTGGTGGACTCTTGGGGTGAGAACATCCCTGTTGGCAGAGTACCTCCTGTCCTTCTGGCTTAGGTCTCTAAACACAGTGGCTGTAGCAGACAAGGGTACTAACTTTGAGGACTTCCCTGTGTGAAGGAACACCAGGTCCTGTATTACTGCCTGGAATCAGTGCTCATGTAAATGCCAAGTTCTTGCTGCCCATGCTGAGGAGGGTGTTGGAGGATGACTTCTCAAGCATGGTATATCCTGTGCTCCCCATGAAAACTGGCTGCTCCACAGAAATGATGATGATGGTTCCCAAATGCATGTGTATTCCCTAACTCTTAGGTCCACTGTGTCCTGAAATGACCAGCCTTCTTCCACCCTGCCCGAGACATTTTGAAGGGCTAGGGTTTTCAGGAACAGATGATAATACATCAGTATATCTGGGCCAGTAATTTCAGGGCCTTATTAACCTGCTCTCTGCTCGAAAGGCAGCCTTTCCTCCTTGCTACTTGCTTAGCTGTGCAGTGGAAATACAGGCAAATCCCTCCTGCCTTGAGAGAAGGAACTGTGCACCCTAGACCCCATAATGGCATCTACGTGTCTTTTGAATACCTCTAGGGATGGTGACTCCCACCTCTCTGGGCTGCCCGCTCTGGCACCTGGCTACTCTTTCAGTAAGGAAATCCTTCCTAATACCCAATCTCAGCCTCCCCTGGTGCAACTTCAGTCCATGGCCGTTAGTCCTGTTGTTATTTACTTGAGAGAAGAGACTGCACTCACTACAACCTCCTTTCAGGTAGCTGTAGAGAGCCATAAGGTCTTTACAATTACCCTCTCTCTCCCCTCAGCCTCTTCTTCTCCAAAATAAACAACCCCATTTCCCTCAGCCTCTCCTCACAGGACTTGTTCTCCAGACCCCTCACCAGCTTGGTTGCCCTTCTCTGAATTTGCTCCAGCAACTCGGTGTCTTTCTTGAGGTGATGAGCCCAAAGCTGAACACGGTACTCGAGGTGTGGCCTCACCAGTACTGAGGCGTGATCACTTCCCTTCTCCTGCTGGCCACACTATTTCTGATCCAGGCCAGGATGCCATTGGCCTTCTTGGCCACCTGGGCACACTGATGGCTCATGTTCAGCCAGGTGTCAACCAACACCTGCAGGTCCCTGTCTGCTGAGCAGCTTTCCAGCCACTCTGCCCCAAGCCTGGGCACATCAGAACAACGGCTAGCGATTGTGAGACCTCTGCCAGATACTTGTAGCATGCTTTGTCTGCTTCCTCATCCTGGCTGGGTGGTCTATGACAGACTCCCAACAGGATATCTGCCCTATTGGGCTTCTCTCTCATCCTTACCCACAAACACTCAACCTTATCATCACTATCGTCAAGCTCTATACAATCAACACATTCCCTAACATATAGAGCCATGCCACCACCTCTCCTTCCCTCTCTATCCTTCCTGAAGAGCTTGTAGCCATCCATTGCAGCACTCCAGTCACGAGAGTCATGCCGCCATATCTTTGTGATGGTGACTACGTCATAGCTGTCCTGCTGCACAGTGGCTTCCAGCTCTCCCTGTTTGTAGCCCGTGGATTGGTGTAGGTGCCCTTGAGCTGGGCTATCAATTTCACCCCTTCAGGAAGGACTTTGCAGCCTGGTCTGTTCCATGAGGGACTGATCCCTCTCAGCTCTCCAGGGCTCCCAGCACAGCACATGTTGCTGGGTTTGAGTCAGACTAATTCTCCCAGTGTGGTTTCATATTGAGATGTACACTGGAACAAATGCCCCCGCATTCGAAGCCAAAGAGAGCTGGGATTGCTGAGAGTCACGCATGCTGATCTGGAAGCTGGGCTTGGAGGTTCCTGCATTTCACAGCGTGTAATGCTGTGCTGAAATCCCCCAGGCTAGCTGGAAGGCAGCATGGAGCCTCACCTGCCTGGGTGTGTGTGCCCATCACCTTTTACATCCCTCTCAGTGGAGAGAAAACTGTTTGCAGGGTGCCTTGCACTTCTAGGGTGCCTTGTCTAAGAAAAAAGGCTTAAGTTACAGCACATGAATTGCTCCCTGAAAGCTTCTGCTTTTTCCCTTCTATAAAAGGGCTCAAGGACATTTGCTGCCAACATCCAAAGTTAGATGAAATGGCCTTGATCTTGAGGATTTTCATGCTTTTGAAGTAGCCATAATTGGAGCACTTGGAGGGAGGGATAACCTGCAGATTAAATCTATTCTGGCAGTGGATCCAGTAGCAGGTGTCAGGTGCAGGCATCTCCGGTTCAGAGGTCTGGCTTTTTACTGAAGCATGACCAAATTAAGGGTTGTCTGAGCCCCTGCGATTGCTCATCATAAAACTGTGCCTTTTTCAGCTCTAGAAGCTTGTAATAAAATTGGGAACCAAGCGGGTTATACCGCAGAAAGGTCCCAAGGGCCTGTAATTACAACATCCATTTCTGCCTCTTCTCTTGCCTCCCAGCTCTGAGTGCAGCAGTGCAAGCAATTACCTTGACAGTATTTTCTGCATTTCCTCTTTTTGGTCCAGGTTTGCTTCTGGAGATGCCAAGCTGAGCTTCAGTGAGGATGACAAGGAACATTTTCAATTCAAAGACATCAGGGATGGGTTCAGCTCGACCTTTGAGAAGATTGTTGAGTCTGACCTTATGAAGGGTACATACTACAGCAGCTTGGACTCTTTGGACGTCCTCTCTCTCACAGATGAGACAGACAGCTGTGTCAGTTTTGAGGCCCCTCTCACCCCACTGATCCAGCAAAGGGTCAAGGAAAGCCCAGAGCTCTTGGAGCAGAAACTGGTAGCCCAGCAGAGAGAAGCCCTTCACCACATGGCCGCTGATAAGCAAGAGCAGGCAGCAGCGAAGCCAGCAGAAGGAGATTTTGGGAGCCCTCTTAGGCACTCAATTACCAGCAGCAGGTCAGAGAACGTGCTGAGTCGGTTGTCCTTGAAAAGTATCCCAAATGGATTTCACATGGAAGGGTCAGAGGAAGATGCCACCAAGATCATTAACTCCATCAGGTAAGGCAGGCTGGGAATTCCATGGGCAAGGGCTCCTTTTCCTACGGGGTCCCAGTCCAAGAGGAAGGCTCAGAGGACATGACAGAGATGGAGCTGCATTTTTTCCCTTTGTGCTTCCTCTCATGTGCTGTCACGGTGGTGAGGCCAAACACCAAGAGAAAAAACTTTCCTACCTGTAGGTAAGGTCTACAGCTGGGGACCAAGGTCTCATGACATTAAGCTAGCCAGTCCCCTGCAGGCCTGTGTCCAAGTCCTCCTTGTTTTCAAACCCAGGTCTCTAGACTACAGGTCGGCTGCAATGTCCTTTAAGAGACCTACGAGCCCAAGAAAAGCCAAGGCTCAGCACCTTGTGTTCAGTTGTGCTCTGGAGAGCATCACCATGCATCTGTCTGCTCACGAAGCCTGTCCTTACAGCAGGCAAAGCTGGGGGTCCCCTAGGTAGACCACTGCTTTGTCCATCTAACATCTGCAAAAGCCCTTCACAGCTTGAAGCCAGTCAGGCACTCTCCCAAAATGTGCTCTGAAGCACAGGGGAACCTCAGGGTCTCTCGTAGCACTGGGTGCCCCTGTAGAGGCCTCCCCAAAGGTTCTTCTGAAGGCAGTGAGAAGATCAGCAGAGGCTTCATCCTCTGGACCAGCTCAGACCAAAACCATTGTCCCTGGGAGACAGCAGCTCATCTGTAGGTCACTTCCTTGCATGAGGAAGCCAGGCAATGAGCAGGCAGGTCATGGGAGAGCTGGAGCGAGGCCATGTGTCCAGCTAGCAATCAGACCTTCAGTGAGTGACAGTGCCTCAGAATGTGTGAACAGGTGCCATAACTGCCCTTGGGCAAGAAAATCAAGGGACACGGCCCCACCTACATGGTGCTAGTGTGTCTGCTCAGCGTGTTATCTGTGGGAGTGACAGCAGGTCTGGTGCCGGTCCCACTGGCATGATTTGTACAAGTGCAGTTGCTATTTATCGGCAAATAATCAGAACTGAAAAGCACACCACCCATCCCTAAGATTTCCTGAATGCTCACAGCTCTGAGAGAGCTGGCTAGCCCTTTCCAGACCAGCGGAGAGAGAGGAAGCTTTAAAAGGTGTTGGGGCTGCTTGAGTTGAATGGATACATCCTCATTTCTCCGGGAGAAGTCACCCTCTCTTCAAACTTCTTCTACAGATTTGAAATGAAATTGTACTATTTAATTTGACCTGGAATGGAAGAGAGTTTGTCCAATGTCCAGTTCACAAACGTATCGTTGTTTTTTTAATATCTTTTGGTTAGGACAAAAAGAAAGCAAAATGTGGCCTTTTCTGTTGCATTCATCAAGTCGCTTTGCTGCTCCTTGAATTGTTTCTTGCTTCTGTGTAGTGATGCCAGCTTGAAAGACGCGCTGTCAGACTCCGACTCCGACATGGGCAGCACGGAACAGCTTGACCAGGGCAGCACGGACACTTTGGCCAACGGCTGCAGGGCAGATAGTGAGGCTGCCAAGAGGCTGGCCAAGCGTCTCTACAACCTTGAAGGGTTCAAGCGCTGCGACGTGGCACGCCAGCTTGGGAAGAAGTAAGTGGGGCTTTAAGTTGCAGCCAGCCCTGAGAAGGGGTTGACAGAGATGTGGCCTTCAGAGACATAGCTGAGGTAGGGAGGGTTTGGGGGAGCACTGATCGTGTTGGGAACACAGGACAAAGGCAGGAAGGGACACGGCTGCTGTTACAAGGGCTTGCTTGGGGCTGTTAGAGATCTTTCTATTTAAAACTGGTCCAATGCCCTCACAATCAGAATCCTGCAAGTTGCCTGCATGCATTGGGCATTAAGTGACACAAGCTGCTGCCCACCAGAACCAAAAGCTTCCTGCATTTGGTAAGGGGCCTGGCAAGACCCCCTGGACTAAAGCAATCTGCAGGCTAAAGGGTTTGGGATCTGCACTGGGCTCTCTGCCAGTCCCCAGGTTTTTCATGTCTTCATCCCAAAATCTTCTTGCTGCAGTGCCTCCTGACCCAGTCTGTACAGATGGCATAAAGGGGTTGATGGAGAACCAGGTACACCCTGGAGGTCCAAGCACCTCGGCTGGTAGATTTGCCTGAGTAAAGCAGGAGGGAAATAAAAAGTGTTTATTCAAAAGTGGGAGGGTTACAGAGATTTCTAAGAGACAGAGGAACAGTAACGAGTGTAGCAGTAACATTATTTTAGGATGCCAGTGGGTGTGAGGACAGCAATCTCCATCATCCTTCTCCTGGGTCATATATAACCTTTGTTGCTGGGGTTTTCTTATGTCCTTGGAATTTCTCACTCCTGTCCAGACCAGCAGAACACAACTGACCCTCAGTAAATACCCAAGCTTTCAGTACCAAGGATCATCTATGACTCCCAGCTTAGTCGTGGGACTGGAGTCCACAACTGATCTCCTAAAGAAACATTTTCTATTACCTGGCAGCATCCCCCCCCCCCTCCTCCCCACCTTCTCCTTTGCTGTGGTTCTTGTAGCAGGTGCACTTCTGGTTGCTGCACCTCAGGTCTAATGGCTTTCTCCTTCCTTGAAAACTAGGTGGGGGAAGTTTTAAGCAATGAGTCTCTAGGGGTGCATTTGAGTGTGTCCCTGGGCTAGTTATTGCAATCCTCACTCATACCTGCAATGCTCACCCCTTGAAAAGCTGTTTGGTGACCCATATTTGGGAATTGAGTTGATGCAACCTTTAAAAGAAAACTTTTGATTTAGTCAGCTGGGTTTTTGACATCTGAATCATTTCCCAGCACAAGACCTGAATAGAGCTGCAGGCTCTTGGACCAAGCAGGAGGATTTGAAGAGCAGGAAAGGAAGGATGAGGATCTGTGTGTTTTAAGTTGCTTTTCCTCACTTAAGACTGTATAAGACCAGTCTACGGTGGTGGGAGGAGGGTAAGTTTAAGTGATGCTTTCAGGCCAGCTCCATGTAGGAGGTAGAATGGCTCGGAGGGTTGTGCAAGAAGTAAAATCTCATTTTAAAGTTTCTTAGCTCATTCACCAGCTTCATTGCCCTTCTCTGGACCCGCTCCAGTACCTCAATGTCTTTTTTGTACTGAGGTACCCAAAACTGAACATAGTACTTGAGAGGTGGCTTCACCAGTGCCTTGCTCTTCTTCTGGGGAACAAGAACAAGTCTCTCTCATGTCTGAGCTTCATGGTGGAAGTGTCACCCATTCCTGTAGGAGGGGCTGGGATGAGCACAGAGAGAGAGAGAGGAGGACAATTCTTGAATGAGAAAAGCAGAGCAAACATCTAAGCTCACCTTAATGTAGGCCATGGTCTTGCCCTGGCCAGTGTTGGCATTCTGTGTCCCAGGCATGCCTGGGGCACACTACCTGGCTCTGCAGCTCAGGGAGAATGCCATCAATGTCACTGAGCCCCTGGCTAGACATAGGAGGTTGTTGCTTTCTGGGGTCTGGCTGCCTTCAGGTGTCCTGCAGCACTGCCTGTTTCCCTTGGCAGAGCTGGCAGTCACTGTCTGGAGCTTTTCCAAGCAGAGAGGGACCAAGAGAGGCACACACAAATGTGTGATGGGCACCCAGGCTGGGGTCTGTTGGCACCACAGGAGCTGGCACAGACCACTTGACCTGAGGGTCACAAATTCCTTATGGACTCCTGGCCTTCAGCAAGACCCAGTAAGCTGAGGGTCAGGCAGCAAGCTTTGCCTGTTCCTGGTCTGCCCTGATGGGAGAGTGGAGGGAAGAGGAGCTCCCACTCAATTTTGTTCTGCCTGACTGTAGATCTAGTTAGGAATGTAAATTAGAGTGTAGCTCCCATTGTAAGCCATGGAGACATCTCAAGACCAGTTCAACTCACCCAATATCTATGCTGGGCTATAGACATACCAAGTCTTTTGGCTTTAGGGAGCCTTGGGCAAGGACAGTCCTTCAAGCCTTGACGTTAAGGGAGGGAGTCAGACACTGTTCTCTCCTGTTTGATGATCACTGCAGTGCTGCAGTCCACAGCAGTTGTTGCTTTGTGTCCGGAGTGCCCAAGCAGGTTCCCAGGAGACCTGGTAGATAGTTTCCCAAACAGAAGGAAGCAGATTTTTCTTCTGAGAGATTACAACTTGCATGTTTGAGGTGAAACCTGACGTGTAGAAGGGAGAGTGCTGGCTGTTTCCCAGCACTGGCACAGCCAATGCATGAAGTCTTCTGCAGACTTAGAGCTGAGAGGATCCCAGATGAGGCCTGGGGCTTGATTGGTTCTGCTTGTTCTTTGGCACAGGGGTAAAGAAGTGGTGGCATCTCCTTTTACAAATATGTGGTTATCTTCTCCATCTCACATCACCCTGCTTGCTGTGGTTCCAGGACAAGTGGAGAAGTGTCCATGGGAAGCTGGCAGGAATCTGCACGGCCATCACTGGTGCACTGCTTCAGGCAGACCAACCCAGGGGGCCATGGGCCCATGAGGACATGTTCTTTCACAGAGCTAGGAAGTCCAAATTATAAGACTGGCTTATGACTGTGTGGCCTCGTGGCTTTGAAACAGTCTCCTGCACAAAATACAGCACCAATATTTATGTCCTGCCTCTCAAAATTCAGCCTGAACATTTCTTCTGGAGTCACTCTGCTCTGCCTGATCCTGCTGTGTGCTGTGCTTCTGAACATCATCCATGACAGAGTCTTTACAGCATCCACCTGACAGCAGAAGATGAAACAATGCTGTTGGAAAAGCAATGAGTTGTCCCTGTAACATGTCCCAGCGTGAAACTGGATATGCAGCGCTTAGCAATTCATTTTGTGAGGAGAAGTAACAGGAATTGTATATGGCAAAGGCTGAGCATATTGAGATCATCCCCAGTTCTTGACATCATTCACTGGTTATTCTTGCACTTCCACCAAGTTATGTAGATAGAGGAACTTATCAGCACCCCTTCTGGCTTTAAAGGCAACATGTCTCCAAAAACGTGGTAGGGGAACGGTTTTTGGAGAAGCATTCAGGGATGAGCACAGCCAGAAGTTCAGCTGGGCTCTCCTGCTTTGGTTCCCAGTGGAATCCATCTGACGTGTGAGCAAGGTGCTGTGGTGAGAGGATGGGATGGGAGCTAGCATGAAGCTGAGAGCAGGAATATTGCTGTAGGCGGAGGGGACACGTCCAGCAATGGGAGAGTACGATGTAAGAGGGAAGGTGTTGATGAGCACAGGACGTTCTTATGGCCTTCTCCTCCAGGCTGGTTTGGGAGGAGACTCTGCCCGTCCAGAAGCACAGCAGAAGGGTGCAGTGAGGGCAGGCATCTCTCCTTCTCAGGTGTCTGGGGCTGGCTGCCACAGTGATAGGCTGTGCACACATTAGGGCCCTTTGAAGGTCTTCCACCAGCATTTCAAGCTAGGAGAAATTGCCCCTGGGTCTGGGATCACATCTGCAGTGTCTCGCCGGGAGCTGGGCTGGCCAGGAGGCAGAAATCTGCTGTTCCTCTTGTAGACAGTGTCTTCTTCCCTGATGAAAGGGCTGACTACTCCCTCTTTAATTACAGTAACGAATTTAGCAAGTTGGTAGCAGAGGAGTATCTCAGCTTCTTTGACTTCACTGGCCTGACCCTTGACAAAGCACTCAGGTGAGCTGGTCTCTGGCACTCCCGCGTATGGCCCGGGCTGGACAAAGCGGAGCAGCGCGGTGGGTTTCTCCTCCAGGCTTCCCGATGCCATGGAGGCTGTCCATGTGATAGGAGCAGGGACTGGGGGGAGCTCCAGCTTGTCATTTAAGCTCTGCTTTGGCATCACGTTTGGCACAAGGTACTGCCACCAAAAGTGGGCTTCGACAGGAGGGCCCACAACCTGCTTCCCCATGGTGGAGAGCAGCTGTCCCAGGAATCCCACCCCCTACAAAACCAGAGCAACTTCTTCCCTTGGGACGGACAACACATCCTGTTGCCATCAAGCCGGAGGTGGGTCAGATCTCAGCTGACAGTATGTTTCCCTACGCAGCTCAGAGCTGGTTCCATAGGCACCCTTTACATTGCACCTGCAGGGGCCCAGAGGTGCACAGCCTGGGGGGGGGGAGGACAAAAGCCTTAGTAGCAGCTCTGAGGACCCCCTCTCCACCTCCCTCCTTAGCATGGGTGCTGCCCAGCAAATGGATCCATGACATCTTTCAGTATCACTTTCTGTTTGCAGGACGTTCTTGAAAGCGTTCCCGCTGATGGGAGAGACGCAGGAGCGGGAGCGGGTGCTGATTCATTTCTCCCGGCGGTACTGCCAGTGCAACCCAGAAGAGAGCACCTCTGAAGGTACCGCCGGCTTTCCCTGCCTCTGGTGTCCACTGCACGCTCACAGGGTGCACGTCACAGAGCCCGAGTGTAAAACCACCCAACCACAGCTGGGCCAGAGGCCACAGCTTCTCCCTTTCTCTGTGATCCTGCCCCACTGATTATCCTTGCCCTGGGTGGGATGGGGGACACTGCATGCTCTACAGACCCCACCAAGAAAGCCAGACCAGGATCTGAGGGTCTGAGTGTGGTGCCCTGGGAGGGATGGGGGACACCACATGGCCAGACCAGGAACTCCAAACACAGAGTGTTAGCATTGCTAGAAGCAGACACTGTCTGTGAAAATCTGCCATTAACTTCAGAAAGTGCAGTTAGTCAGAAAAGGCTGACCTGAAAAGTAAAATCACTGAACAGTATTGGTTCTGTTCTAGCTCAAACCGGGACAGGGTGTTTGGAGGGCAGTGACTAGTCAAAAAAAACACAAGCTTTACCACGTGGCAACATGGCTTACAAAGCTGCTGATGGAGCCACAGCACGACAGCTGCTCAGAAGAGAAATTAGACCCTGGTTCTGAACACTCTGTGAGAAGGTGTCTGCAAATGCCAACACAATGAGACCAGAAAGTTAAACACTTCCATAACCACATAGTCCTCAGTGGAGATGTCAGTGCTGCTGGTAGGACCTGTTTTGATAATGTTACGTTCCTGAGCAGTACAAAACTATTAAGAATGGGGAAAACTGGATCTGAAACACGTTACAGCTGCTGCTGCTGTCACGACCACTGACATTTAGGGCCACAGCATCATCTGTGATGGTGTCATCATATTCGCAAGGCTGGGCAGGACCACTTTCTGCAGACCACATGTAAACTATGCGAGTCCCAAGCAGGACAGATCTGCACTCACTGCTGGAATTGAACGGGGCTTGAAAAATGCATTTGTAATCCAAATACTACATGAAGCTGTTGCAATAGAGGGGAGCAAAGTAGCTGCTTCTTGCAGATACAGCAAAAGCGTGAACAAGATGCATGGTGATACGAGAAATCTATTGCTATTTCTTCAGGAAGCAGTTCCTTCTTGTTGCAGCCAGCCTAAACTTGCAAAGGATGTTCCACCAAGATTAAATTTGAGCGACTGTGATTATATAGATTTCTATAAAAACCACCTCTGTCTGTGATTATCTGTTGGCATAGAGGTGTGAGGGAATCAAGACAGTTTGGCCTGGAGATGATCAGGGGTCTGAGAAGGTCTTAACAGCCCTCTTAAGACATTTCAGGGCGTTGCTATATACTGATTCAGTAACTCCTCCACTAATGGAGAAGCAGCTGAGGGTCACTTCAGCCTTGCATGATGGAATGCTGCAAATGAGGATGGCAGAAGCTCTGACTTGCTGACCGCTGAGTGGGGTGGCTGGTTTTTTCTCCCAGAATGTGGAATCTTGGACACATTATTAGTGCTTTCCTGTACTGATGAAGCCCAGACGTGGAAGAACTATATGGCTGTGTTGCGACATTGTAAGAGCTGAAAGAAAAAGTGAATGCAACTGAGCCAAACAGCAAGAGAATAGCAGGTTTTGGGACACTAGCTCCACCTTGGGGCCATGAGAGACATGATTTGCCTGACCAAAGTGATACCGCTGAAGTCAAGTGAAGATGTCAGCGCAGAACCTCCCACAGAGACTCAAAACCACACACTGGGAAGGCACATTGTCCTAAGCCTAAAGCTGCTTCATGTAAAAGTGAAGGGAACATCTTTCTTGAGAAATGCTTCTCTCTTGAAGAGGAACGTCCTTCACACCGCGTCCCCTGGACTGTCAGCCCTAAGAGAGAAATAGGTGATGTTCCCATGAGAAACCCTTCCTTTCTCAGACCATGGTTTTTCCAGGAAAGGGAGGAGCTCATGTGCTCAGTTGTCTTCACCCTGGGCTCATGCATTTGGTCACCTTTGGCTGTCAGTAATTAGAGGTTGACCTCGGGCACGGGTTGCTCAGGGACTGCATTTCACACAAATGGTGCTTTAGTGGCTGACCCAGATGGGGACAGGCCACAGTTGGCTCTCTGGGGCTGTACATCTACCCCCACAAGAAGAGAGCAGTGCCACTTCCCCAGCCAGGCCTGGAGGTAAGTCCCAGCCTTTCCCGAGGACACCAATTCACAGAGCACCATGCACAAGAGAAATAAGCCAGGAGCACCGTGTCATGTCTGGCTTGGCCCATCTGTGTGAGCACACCAAGTCATGCCAAGAGCAGGGCCAAGGACCAAGGTTGTAGTATTTCTGCCCCTGCCTCCATCTCTGGTGCTCAGCTTTTGCGAGGTCCTTCAAGGACCAGTTGATGTGCTGGAATGCATTTGCATCTCTCTGTTGTGAGGTGGTGTGTGGAGACTACTCTCTTGACCTTCAACAGCTTCAGGACACAGCATGGTTTTGAAATAGCAGCAAGCCACCAGGCCACCTGGTACAGAAAAGGGTGAAGGAAAACTTCATGTGAATTTTATTAAGACAAAAATACTGCACTTATTTGTAGTAATGATGTTTGTTGAACAACTCAAGGACTTACAAGCTGCCTGGGAACGATGGCTGAAGACTTCAGGACAAATCCCTGAGGTGACTGCGATCAACTTGGAGTAAACTATCTCTGTTTGCCAGGGTCTCTGCCCCTTTCTACAATGACATCAGCACAAAATGGATGTGGAGGAAGGCTCAGCAGAAAGTCCAGTCTTCAGAAAGCCATTGACAAAACTGCATTAAAGCCAATTCCTTGGTGATTATTTCAGGACAATGTGAAGTTTGAGGGAAAAGAGGATATATATTTATATATTTTTATTTTAAAATTACCTTACACAGTTGAAGGTAATAGATATTCTTTGACATCCCCAGACATAGCAGCTACCCTTGATTTTGCAATGGTCTGCCAAGAGCAAACCCCGAAACTGCCGGAGAAGGGGAGTAATAATCACAACCGTGTGACTGTTGTGTGTTTCAGATGGGATTCATACGCTCACCTGTGCCCTGATGCTGCTAAACACAGATCTTCACGGCCATGTAAGTAGCACTTAGAGGGGCATCTTTTCTTTTTGCCTTCCCCGTATAGAGGTCTGTCCCCTTCACGGGATGTGTTGATGGAAAATTTGAGATAGGTTGGCAGAGAGTACTCTGACCAGCTCCAGGGGGAATTTTGGGTGCCAGGCCCAGACCCAGGGGACAGTTCTTTCAGTGTCACTCCGCACTCAAGCCAAAGGCTTCTCTGCTGTTGCCATCAGTTATCTTACACAGGCACAGACACACAGCTTTCTTCCCAGGACCTGTTGCAGGCATCAGCCCTGTCCCAGGAGCTCTCATAGAGAGGTCTTCACCACCAGTCCTTGTGGGGTTGGCAAGCAGCAGCAACAATTGTGGTGATGTTTCTTGTGGTTGCAGATACCTGAGGCTCCCCTTGTGCCAGAAACTGCTACAAGGGCCTCAGCGATTTCATATAGGTCTAGATTTGATCTTTCCTTCCCAAACCATGAAGTAAGCCCCAAGACATAACAGCCACTGGAGAGTTTCATATCAAAGAGGCTTCTGGACAAAGAACAGTTTGAATAGAGCTCAGGGCCCAAAGGTGTGATTGGAAAACAGCAGGGGCTGTTAAGATCTCTCACAAACTTTTAGAGTCTCTTTCGGGTGACACAGGTTGTATTTCTTCTTAAAAGGTCAGAGCATAGAGAGCAGAGTAGAATGGGAGGAAAAATACTTGCAGGGGGTAGATGGAACTGGGCATAGGAGGCAGCACTGGGACATTGTGTATCCTGGGAGACCCCTGCCATAGCAGACAGCTGGGAGGATGCATTGACTGTGCACCCTGTTCAGTGCTGTGGAATGCCCAGGTCCCCCCCCCAGCTCTCTAGCCTTAAGGCACAGGCGTAGAGAATGGCTGTGAGCCTCAGAGGGCTCTGCCCCCTTCCCAGGGGTAGAGGGGCTCCTCAAGTCTGGGGTCACTGAAATGCCTTCTTTTATAACCCCCTCTGAGAACTTAGACTTGTGTGAAGACAGAGGGGGCACGGGGGGATGGTTTGTTATAGCAGCTTGCGCACCCTTTTTCTGCCCCACAAGCCCATGATTTCCAGGCTGTTTCATCAGAGTCCTCTTCTGCCTCCAGCTGGTAATGTTTTGTTGTGTGTCTGCAGAGGCTTGCCCTGATTTTCTTTTCCTTAGCTGGTTAATGAAGGGAGGGTAGGTCATAACCTAGCTCTTTTTTTTTTTATGCATACTGGTTTATAATCATCTTTGAGAGGAGCCTTTTTTCTGTGGGAAGAGGGCACTACGTGCTGGCAGACATGCAACTTCACCAGTGCCATCCTGACAGTCGATCTGGGAGACCCCCCCCACCATTACAGCACAGATACTGCCTTCATGACAACATTTGAACACAGCAGGCGGTGAAGGGAATCACTGCTCTCTGCTAGAGCATCCTTTCCAGATGTCCACTGTGGCCTCCCCCACGCTAGCTACAGCTGCTATGGCCTCAACCTTTGGGGAACAGGTAGCCTCTGACCAGTGTTACACTGGCCACTGGGTCCAGTCCCACCCACATGGCTACCAGTAACATGGGTAGGCAGAGTGTCTCTGCACATGGCACGATAGCAGTGGGGCTCCTGGGAGGGTCTCACAGAGCATTCATCCTTCAGCTGAAATGGTTGTAGCCAAGGAAATATTTTCATCGAAGCATTTACTGCAACAGCAAAAGCAGCACTGCAGCAGAGCACAAACTATGCAACTTTGCACCAAAGTAATCTTATTTTGTCTATTTTGTTTAATTAAAAAAAAAAAATTAGAAATCCAAAATACATCTCTGGGTAGAAAATCCTAAAGCTCCAAAAACTCACCAGTTCTGTTTTTCATTGACAAATTGGCTAAGATGCCTTGTAAGAAGAAATAATCTCATGCTGTGTAGGCAAAGAAAAGATAGTTTTCTTTTGACCAGGTGTAGAAATCTCCGAGCTTTTCTTTGAAAAATCTCCTCTTTATTTTTCCGCATGTGTAATATTAATTTCTTCTTCTCCTTCTCCTCCTTTTTTTTTTTTTTTTTTCCTTCCTTCTGCTTCTGGAACCTCTCTTTCTGCTCTTTAACCCATTACCAGGTGGTAAGTGCAGTCATTCTAGTGTTTTGCTTTAAAGCACTGGCATTTGATTTGTTTTTTTCTGTCTTAAAAAAAAAAAAAAAAGGAAAAGAAAAGATTTTTTTGTTTGTCTGGATTCCTAAGTGGTTGTGCAGCGGTGTCCTTCACTACTTAGCAACCCATTTATCAGCTGATATACATCACATGAAATTCTCCTTGTGTAAAGAAACCTCCATAAGCTGCATCCTGTACCTGGAATTGTGTGACTTGACCTCTCACTCCTTTCTGTTAAAAGATGCTGTCATGATATTGCATATCACTTTTTATTTTATTTCCTTTTTAGATATTGTGTGTGTGTTTCAGTGTTTTACTGTGCATTCCTTTGGTTAGGAAAGGGTGGTGGTTGTGTCTCTGTAAAGGAGCAGTTACCACCACATACAAAGGGTCCAGGCTTAAAAGTGATGAGATTGACATTACAAGGTGGGATTTCCACCCGGCCACAGTGGAATTTTGCCTTCGTACTGTTGCACTCAGACCTTGTTTCCAAACTGTCTTTAAAATGAGATGCTCCATCGTCATCAAATCTCCTGGAGTTGCTGTATAATAGTCATCAGTCACCAACAAACATTACAAGCCTTGTAGTACAATTCAGGTTGTTGTAACTCTCTACCTTGCTCTGCTGGTGCTGTTTGAGATCCAGGAGATCTTATGACCAAGTAAGCACCCCTATTCTCCATCTCTGCTCCTTGGAGACAAAGGGTGTCTCCTTTTCAAGCATCAGTATTATCTTTCCCTGTTCAGAACTGCTGGCCATGGAAGGACAGCCACAAAGCAACACCGTGTGCATCACCAGCACTCATGGTTGCATTTTGGTACTTTAGCAAAGCCTAACTTCTGGAGTCTCATTGTAATGCAACAAGCTTTAACATTTGTTCAGAAAGCAGGCCAGCAGCTCTCGTGGTCACTGAACAAAGCCTGAAATCCTGTGATCCCATGCAGCTCCTAACTCCACTTGTCCATCGCTATTCATCTTACAAACCCTGTGATACTCTGCTTAAGCCAAGCTTATGGTTTGGTGTCAGCAACACTGCTGTGTTAGTAGCACTGGGAGAGATGAAGAGCTCTGAAATATGAGCAGTTGCTGGTGTCACCTGCAGAGTGACACCAATCTGTCACAGCCACTTTGTGTGGCCAAGAGGTCATTGGTACCCAAAGTTTGTGGGTTTGTTCCCTTCAGAGGGATGATTTTGTTTCTACAGCCTAGAACGCATCCACTACCAGATCCCTTGGTCCAGTTAGACCAATGGACCTCACTTCATGCTGAAGCATAAATGTAGTTGTTTGTGGTTTTTTTCCCCTGAATATGAGCATTTGGGAGAGGTCAAAAGAGCCTGAGTAAAAGCAGGGCCTGCTAGGGGCATAGTGCTCATAATGGGGTTCTCACAGGAGATGTACTCCACTCACCAGTTTGCAGCTGAGATGTTTGATGCCTGGGGTTCCCAGCCCAGAAGCTGAAGTGGTTTAACACCCCAGAGAGGGAGTTTTGCAGATAGACACTCTTTGTGGCCTCTGGGTCTCAGGAACCTGCTTCTCTTCCTGGGACTTTCACATGACACCTGCTTTTTCTACGGAGCACCCAGCTCCAGCCTTCTCATGCTGGGACTTGGTAACAGCCCAGGAATGCCAGGCTACAGCTCAGAGTCTTCTGCAGGTGGATAGAGCCATCCTGGACACTTTAGGAGATGGTCTGCAATCATCTTGTGTGAGTTAGCTTAGTAGCAGATGGCTGAGGCCCAGAGGAGGCAAGGACCCGACTGTAAATCAGGGAATTATGCTGGGTTGAGAGAATGGGACAGTGGGATCATCCCTGTCTACCCACCATCAGAACAGTCTCATCCTCCCTAATTTATTCTTATGCCCTCTAACCACCATCGTGCACCTTGTCTCTGCACCTCTCCATTCTCATGCACTGTCTCTGCACCCATCCACCTCTGTCCATCCATTCCCATACTGTCTCTACCCATCCCTCTAAATTATCCATCCCTTTCCATCTATTTAATCCACCGTTCACTCACTCGCTCTCCACCCAAGCACACCATGGTGCTAGATGATGCACAATGGTTTCTCATGCTTTGCTGCATGGCTTGGAGCAACCAAGAATGAGATGAAGTTCTTTTGTGCCATGGGAACAGTAGCTACTTGTGTCTGTGAAGCAGCCTCGTAGGCTTGTTCTATTGCTGCTCAGTGTCTGATGCACCACAAAAAAAAAGCAAAATGCCCCCATCTGTGTGGCTGGCTAGAAATGAAGGTGCACCTCCCTACCCAGAGGTCCCAGTTCAGCAATGGACACAGCCCATCTGAACACTGAGCTTTGAGGGGTGCAGATACATCCCCCTGAAGATTACATCCGCATGTGATGATCCTGCTGAATCAGCAGGATGGCCTGTTGCATAAGAAGGCACCTCTCTGTGCCCTCCTGACAGCCCTTTCCAGAGTTGTTCCTGGGATTCCTCATTCTTGCTAAACACTGCTGCAGTGTGCGAGAGCTCAGGCAGTCCCCGGGGCTGGTGCCAGTGATAATGAGGCAACTTGTGATCACAGAACTGTTTCTTTGCAAGAATTGAACAAGAGAAGCTGCAAAATCCATGTCCTGGAGTGGGTTTTTGTTGTTTCCTCTGTTCAGCTGGTGTTGATTTGGAGGCACTTGCAGAGCTTTGTATTTGGGTGGATGGCTCCAGCCCTTTTCTCAAAGTGGCAGGCTGGGGTGCTAAGATATCGTTGACTGGAGGTTGTATTGTGCCTGAGCCACCCCAGCATCCTGCCAGTAGCCAGCCTGAATCCTGCCCCTGAATCTGCAGTGCTTTGACATCCTTGTCCGACCAGCTGATTCACAGTGTTAGCATCCTTGCTGGAGCTTTTGCATCACCTCTTCTGGTTGTCAGAGAAGGGGTATGTTTTCATCCTCCTCAATTGCTCAGCAGTTAGCTTCTTTGCCATGGTGTGCCTGCTGTCTCAGTTGGAGCTCAGAGAGCTTCCTGCACAAGAGAGACAGATGACAGAGTTAAAAAGAACCCATCTCCTGGGATTAATATATGTCCTGGATGCAATAGATTAAAAACTGAAAGGGTTTGCAAGGCTTGTGCCACTTTCTCCCACTGCATCCACTCACTTCCTAAAATGGGCTGGCCTCTGCATTCATTGCTGGATCACTGCAACAAGGTCCCTGCAGGCAGAAAGACCTGTGCTGTGCACTCTGGGCAGGGGTAGAAGTAGTCACCTTCTTGTGCAAAGTATGTGGTGCCTCAAGGTCTCAGGCAACATACCTACCTCACCTCCAAACCCCCTCCTTCTCTCGTGAAGGTTTGTTGCTGCACTTTTTAATGTGCTCTCTCACCCTCCTTCCTTTCTCCATCCACACACCATTGTGCTACTGGCTTTTTTTCTTTCTTTGGGTTTTTCTTTTTGATTTTTTTTTTTTCTGTAGTTCACCAGCTGGCAAGTCCACAAATCTCTCTTCTCCCTGCTGAAAAAAACCTAGCAGCACATCTACAGGTCTCCCCACAGTTCTTCTTCTGTGTGTGTACCCACAGAGCAGTAGCTGGCAGCCTCTAGCTATAGGGTCCAGTTATGGGCACCAGCCATGGGACTCCCCTGTGAGAAAGCAAAGACAGCTGAGCCTTGTGTTGTGCTGCAACCATGTCCCCAGGCACTGCAGATTTGTAGCAGTGCTTTATTCCTCTTTTTCTTGATCTCTCAAGAGTGCCAGCTCATCTGGAGCTGGCACCAACAGGGGCGTAATTAAGAGTATCAGACAGAGCTGTTCCAAGGCAGCGTTGGCTCCCTGTGTAGCCAAGACACACACAGATGGCAGCTGGGGGGGCATCGTGAGCTAATCCCAAGGCCTCACTCTTTGCTGATCCTTTCACCTGGGCAGAAGCCTCCAGGTCATCTCCTGTGCATGTTTGTGGGCAAGGGTTCTGGTGTCTGTCTCTTTCAAGAGGTTATTTTCTTGCACCAAGGATGCATCTTACCCTGCAGGGCATGTCCTATATCATCTGCTGCAGCTTCATTGCCTCCCAGTGACCCACTGAGGCCCTTTTTCTTCCTCACTTAGTCTCTAAGCAGTATCCTGGCTCTGCTGCTCGTGGTGATCCTTCCAGGTCCACCTGGATGGACACTCTGTTGATACCTTGATACAAAGCTCCTCCAGTGTCGGGATGCTGTTGGGATCCTCAGGATCACTGGTGGCAGCTCATGGTCTCCTCTCACTAGCTCCATTGTCCACTCCATGCGATGTCATCACGGGGTCTGTTCTTGGGGACTTCACTTCAGGGTGGGAAAGCTGCAATATGACATGACACTGGAGACACCTATCTTTCCTTTGTGGTATCAAACTCCTTCTTATGAAACCAACAATTCCCACTGATTCCTCCACACCTCTGCTCTAGCCCTTTGGAGAGGTAGGATTGCAGAGGAAGGCTTGGAAAAGGCCACCTGCCTCCAGCCTCCCCACCTTTGCACATTGAGAAAGTGACTCTGGCTATGGTGAGGGGTAAAGGGTTTGGGAAGACAGTTGTCAGAGACTGGTATCAGGAATGCCAGATGACCTGGCAACACCAGCAGCAAATAGTCTTGGCATTAGCTGGTGATGAGTGTGTTCCAGGTTGTGACATTCTCCCAGTTGATGTGTGTTCTCCTCACATGCCACAACACTCGAAAGCGCACGCAGAGCCAGCAGCTGGATCATCTCTTTTCATAATGGCAATCAAAAATCACAGTTTCTGTGAAGAGCACATCATTGCCCAATGCTGACTGTCTTGAGATGCCATTTCATGCTCACACAATTTCACACATGGCAGGCTTGGAGACCCAGCCAAGAGTTGCAATTACAAGGTAGTCTGAGTGCTTGTCTTGAGTTTTGAGACACACACCTTGTGCCAGGATCAACCTAGAGACCAGAGAAGAGATCACTTAGAAAGTTGGGAGCAAAAGCTGAAGAGGTTATTTTCAGGGTTGGGTTTTTTTTTACCTCCACCAATAAAAAAAAAGAGGTAATTTGAAATGTTTGAGTACTGGCATAAGCAAATAATGCAAAGAGCCCAGTGGAAAGTCAGAGCAGAAGACCTTTCAGCTTTGAACTCTTGGGGCAAACCTGGGCTTTAAAAGACACTCTGATTGAAGTCAAAACTCTCCAGAAGTTTAATGAGCTGCTTCTTTGCCTTACAGAATATTGGCAAAAAGATGTCGTGTCAACAGTTCATAGCAAACCTGGATGGCCTGAACGATGGGAAGGACTTTGCAAAGGATTTGCTGAAGGTAACGTGATATAAATAGACAGTGGGATACAGTCATTGCTACTGTAGTGCCACCTTGTCCTGCTGGGACACTCTGAGCCCTTGAATTAGCATTTTCTGGTGCAGAATCGTTTCATTAGAAGAACTGTAACCCACATGGATAGCTTCTGCTAACTTGCAGCTAGCAGACCAGAGGTCTGTTCCCTGGTGGTGTTTATCCAGATTTGTGGCATATCTGCCCTCAGAACATACCATGGGTCCCTCTCCCCCATGCTAGCTCTGTGATGCACCAGACAATGCACAGAACAAGGTACCCCCCACCCCAAAATATGACCGTCTTGCACTGATACTTTTTTCCTCTCTTCACTGCGCTGTAATTAGATGTAGTGCTCCAACACAACTATTTCAGTGCCATGGGATATTGGTTAAACACCCCAAAGTGAGTATTTTCTCCTTCCATGTGGTTTAACACCACCACTGTTGTCTGCACCTGCTTCAGGGCAAGCAACCTGACCTGGATTTTGATGTATAGAAGGAGGTTGAAATGACCAATGCCACATTAGGGGTGTCACCTCCCAGCAGGCCTCACCCTACTTCATCCCTTGGTATCACAGAATGTATTGTCAGGGCTGCCTCTATACTGGGTTTTCCTAGCCCATTCCTGCTTCTTTCCCAGTGCCCCAGGGATGTTACTGGAATTTTGCACAGGAAGAAGTGGAAAAGCTGATCCCCAAGGTCATTCATTTTCTTCCCTGTTTCTCAGGGCAGCATTCAAGCCTCCACTGTCCCTTTCCCTTAGTCAAGACACTGGAGGTGTCTTGACATACCCCAGAATCTTCTACTATCTCTGTGTAGTCCGGAATTCACTCAGGACTAGGCACACACCCAGAATAAATCCAAAATGTCATATACTGTCTCCTGAGCAAGGCTGGGTGCCAGATCCCTCTGCTGCTGGTGTCTCCAGTCCAATACCATGGCATACAGTCAAAAATGGGTCCAGCAGGACAGCAGTTATCCTGCTCACTCCTGAATACTTCTCCAGGACAGGTCAGCAAGGAAGGTTTCTCTCAAAGAACACAGAGAGGATGTAGAGGAGATGATCTCCACAACCCAGACATGTCTTCCATGAGAGACGCAGCTAATACCATGTTCTTGTTTCAGACACTATATAATTCCATCAAGAATGAGAAGCTGGAGTGGGCCATGTAAGTATATGTTAAGCATTTGAGAGCCAGTGTGTCTTTCAAAGTAGACAACAGTTCTAGAGTCATGTTTTTAGCCCCAGAAGCTCACAGAACATTTCTTGACAAGCCCTTAAGCACTGAAGCCCCTCCTGTAGTCAAGCTGGGTTTTTATGGCTTAGACACAAAACCAGATGGGGAGACTGGTGGTAGTCAATGGACAGGAGGTCCACAGGCATGATCTAAAGGAAGGGAATACCCTCTTTGTTTACTATTGCACCTATAAAATGCTTGTCCCTCTCCAGGTGCTTCAGAGGTCTTTGAAAAAGAAGCTCAAGATCTGGGGTTATTTTGGTCACTGAGACTTTCCATCTCTTCCACATACTTTCTTCTGGAAATAATATTAGAGAATCACTCAAGTGGGAAGGGACCTTGCAAGATCTCCAGTCCAGCTTCCTTCTCAAAGTATGGGCAACATTGAATTCAGACCAGGATGCTCAGGGCTTTGTTCAGTTTGATCCTGAAAACTTCCAAGGACAGAGCACCCACAGCTCCTCTGGCTCCATGAACCAATGCTTAATTATTCAGTGTCTTTTTTTTTTTTTAATCCATTTGAAACCACTGCTGTTTTAACTCAAGTCCATTGTCTTTTGTCCTCCTGCCACACACCACAGCGGAGAGCCTGGCTTTGTCACCTCAGTAACCTCCTCACACATATTGGAAGGCTGACACAAAGGTCCCCTAAAGTCATCTCTTTGCTAAGTTGAACGCATCCAGTTCCCGTAAGCACTTCTTACATAGCAAGCACTCCAGCCCCCAGGCATCTTGGTGGTCTCTACTGAATTCTCTCCACCTTGTTAATG
The DNA here is from genome assembly GCA_025345505.1 of Todiramphus chloris collaris. Classification (NCBI taxonomy): domain Eukaryota; kingdom Metazoa; phylum Chordata; class Aves; order Coraciiformes; family Alcedinidae; genus Todiramphus; species Todiramphus chloris. The sequence continues at coordinate 610,951 of JANVCC010000040.1, forward strand.
CCCTTTTCTGTATTGGGAGCCCAATTAGTGTTCGCTGTATCAAGATACGATGGAACAAGTGCAGAGCAGAGGTGGATGATCAGTTCTCTCAGCCTCCTCACTGTGCCGCTGTTACACAGCCCAGAATGCTCTTGGCCTCTCTAACAGGACACACTGGCTGGCTCATGCTCACTCCTGCTGTTCACCAGAAGCCCCAGGGCCTTTTCTGCAGAGCAGCTCCCCAGCCAGTCAGCCCCAGATGACCCTTCTGCAGGACCACTTCACCCCAGTGCAGTAGTGGCATGCTGTATTTAGTGAGGCCCTGTTCCTCTGAGCAGTGGTCCTATACCTCTCATTTTTACATCACCCACAAACTCGATGACGTGCACTCTGTATCCTCCTCCCAGTCATCATTTGTTACCCTGAAACAAGTATAGGAACAATTAGCATGGTGGTCTCCATGATGGGTTCATTCAGCACCTTCTTCAGCCCTTCTGCCCCTGCTCTGATACCTCTTTGTCACCCAAAGCACAAGCCAGAACCCTCAGCAAGGGTTGTGATGTGCTCCCCAGCCCCAACACCTTCCCACCACTGCCTTTAGGAAGCCCATGATGGACCTAGGGCCTTAAGTTAACACAGTAGACATTTACTCCTCTCTCCTCTCCTCTCCTCTCCTCTCCTCTCCTCTCCTCTCCTCTCCTCTTTTGTCTCAAGAGAGCCATGGGACTAAGCAGGACCCTCTGGGCCATAAGCTCCATCACCTCCTCTTGTCCTCATATTGTCCTGGCTAGAAAAGTGTCTGGAGCCAGTTTTATCCCACCTTCCTCCCCAGCTCTCTGGGTCAAGCTTTGCAGAGCCAGAGCCACCACTGCCAGCCATGGCCCAATGGCAGCAGCACTGGCTGTGGGCCAGTGTCTCCTTCGGGAGGGACACAGCCAGCCAGTCGCCCTGGAAGGGCAGTGGTTTCTAAGCAGGTCATGTAGCATCGATTTCACTTCCAAAACATCTTGCGTGGCACGTGTATGTGAGAGGCCAGCAGCAGTGCCAGCTCTGAAGCCACCAACATCCCGTCTCGTGGACGCAGTCACGAGAGGGAGCTCTGTAGCTCCACAGAAGATGCCAGTGGGACGGTTTATGTAAGAGTTCAGCAGAAGTGCATCTGCTCGCTGGCTGCGGGCAGCGGTTACACAACTCCTGCCAGCACAGGCTCCCTGGCTCGGGCACATCCAGGGATGCCAGCGTGGTCCTTCTGCGGCAGTCCCGTTCCAGTCCACAGCATCTCACCACCCTCCTGCCCTCCTCCACCCACCCCGCTTGTAACCTTGCACCCCCTCCTTCACTCCACACTACCCTGGGACCTGCCTTGCTGCAGGGTGTCCTCCTTGGTTGTGGATGGACAGGCTGCAACAGGAGAGACCTCTCAGCTCCTCTGCTGTGGGACAGATGTTCCCTGATGTGGGGGACCTGATGTGGGGGACCGGCAGTAAGTCATAACCTTGCACAGGCAACACCCTCTTCTCCCTGCCTGCCTCTGCTTTCTGTCATTGTCCATCCCAGGGAACGAAATGTCCTTGCTCAGAAAGCCCAGCATGCCAGGCAGGTGTACGACCATCATCTCAGCAGCAAGCAGGAGCTCAGAGGGGTCTTTCTGGTGCAGCTCAGAGAACTGAGCCCCGTTAACTCCCCACCCAGGTGTAGTGTCTGGGCTCTGCCTAAGCCCCAGGACTCCTGTGGGTGCTGAGGGCTGAGAAATCACCTTTCTCTTCCAAGAGGTGTCTGATGCTCTGGCCATCTTGCTGTAGGTCGGGAAGGGTGGTATTTTCCTGCTGACATTCCAACTAGTGGAGTCACCCCTGGGTCACTCCACAGTTGAGATTTGGTCCCAATCTAATCTGCAACCTAAGGTGACCACTCATATCATTTAGACATTGCCATGTGTCACACAGGGCAGAAATCCCTTCTTTGCTCTTTCTCGTTAATGTCCCAGGAACACTGGGAATTGTCACTTCTCAAACAAGTTCTAGTTTCTATGCACTGCGGTAGAGTTTACTCCAAACAGGAAGAGGCAGGCATAGTGAAGGAAGTGGACACTTCCGTAAGATGCTCACCCTTGCTGTCCAGGGTTCAGGACCAGGAGATCTGTGAAGAGAAGCAATTTTCATGAGAATGACCAGCATTTCATGCTCTTTGCTGGCCCACCCTGAGGACACCAGTGGGTAGTTGATGTATAACCTATTATAGGGTATGTGGTTTTTGATCAAGTGGCCCATCTCTTTAACACCTGCAGAGCTTTTGTTCCTCTGACATGCAGAGGATATTCCTCAAGCTCCTTCAGTACCTAGGAGGCCCCAGTGGCTGCCTCTCAGAAGTTGAGATACCCCCATGATACCTGATCTTCAGTGAAAGACCTCCTTAAGCTCTGATTTTAGGGCACAGAATTGGAGACTCTCCCTGTGAAATGCTTGTAGTCCTCAGCAATGGTGTGGCTGCAGTTTCCTGGTGTTCAGACAAGCACCCATTCCCTTACCTGGTTTGAGTAACCTCACGGTGGGACTAGTCAGTCACTTACTTGCTACCCACGCTTCTCCCAGCTATATCCAGATCACCACTGCATGTTACATCCCCTGCGTCTCCTTTCATTTTCTTTCTTTGACTAATCTTGTAATAAATTTCTTTAAAACCAAAGCAGGTAGGGCACACTTTGACCCAACCCACATGTCCTCCATTCAATCTCTTCTGTGACTTTGTTTCCAAGTGATGAGGACGAGTTGAGGAAATCCCTCTCGGAGCTGGTAGATGACAAATTTGGAGCCAGTGCGAAGAAAGTGACAAGGATTGTTGACAGCAGCAACCCCTTCTTGGACATCCCCCAAGCGCTGAATGCAGTTACCTACAAGCACGGTGTACTCACACGTAAAACACATGCAGACATGGATGGGAAGAGAAGTACGTGTTAATGGGACAGGAGGAGATGTGCCCCAGACAGTACCAGAGCCTTGCCCCAGCCTCCTCCCTGGTTCTCCTGCTGAAGGCATTTCCTCACCACATCCCAGGGAACACAAGAGAGATCCCCAGATCCATGAGTGCCAGGGTACAGGGAAAGCAGGGTATTTGGAGGCTTTTGTAGACATGAAAGTTTTCAGGAGACCCAAGTCATCCCTTCTCACTGCCAAGGAACCTAACAGTGCCTGTCCCACACAGATAGATCTGGTCACGCAGCCTGGGCATAATCCTGAATCCCACACTCTGAGCAATGGGGTGAGGCTGGTTCCACAGCAATTGTCCACCCCAGCCCTGACCTTGGGGACAGTCTGGTCTCTGAATCTTTATTCCTGTCCATATTCTGCCATGTGCTACAAACAGCTGCTCTTTGCTTGTTGGACAACAGGATGCCTCATGGCTCTGCTGTCAGAATATGGGATTACAGGAAGGGTGAAGGAAAATATATTTGGGAACTGTAACAGAGATTGATGTGAAACTTGGACAGCCCCTTCTGCTCATTGATATGACTGACCCCATCACTGCAGCCAATTAAAAGTCTTGAGTAGAGATTACCACCAAGGGCCTCCCTTGCTTCCAGCACTTTCCTAATAGCCCATGCCTGGAGAATCAGCTGTCTTGTGGTTATGTAGATGGCTTCACTCACCTCCTGCCCCTTTCCAGCTTCCAGCAAGCTCTCTGTCCTCAAGTCAACCAAGGCAGCTGGTGGTAATGTTCTCTCAGTGAGACAAGAGCTGCCTTATCAGGGTATGTCTGCCTAACTCATTTGAAGCAGAGTAGCTCAGGGAATGTCTCTGCTTCTCAAGCATTAAGTCCAAGGAACATGAACCTGGATTTGGAGGAGCAGACACTTCCTGCACGTGTCCACTGGTACCCCCATACCAGCTGACCTCTGTTTTGGACCTGCTTTGTGTTCCTGATGGGAGGCTGTGTCTCCCAGCCCATGTTTCTCAAATACATGTCCCTGCAGACAAGCTGCTCAGAAGCAAGAGCTTGGAGGTGTGTGAGGTCTGGGCACCAGTGCATGCCTGTGGTGGGTCAGGAAAAGGGTTGATTTTGCCAGAAATGTGACAGTCAAGCAGTATTGGCAGAAGCAGACATGTATAATTAAATGTTCTTCCTTTTTTAGCTCCCAGAGGAAGAAGAGGTTGGAAGAAATTTTATGCTGTTCTTAAAGGGACCGTCCTTTATTTACAAAAGGTAACCGTGGTGGACTATCCCATTTGCTGTTTCATGCTGTCTCCAAAGCAGTCGTGCTGTTCTAAGCAGGAGACCCATAAATGCAAGTAGAGGTGAATCCATGTCCTTAAGGCATGCATAGGCATCTACAGATCTCCTCCAGAGACCAGTACACAGAACTAGAGGATGCTGTCATCTTTGGTGGTGGTGTTCATCCTAAGGGCATAGATCTGATTGTGAGCAGCTTCACTGAGTCTGGTATGGACCATGCTTAATATTCCCCTTCTCCCTCAGGATCTTGCTGAGCTGGGGCCTTCCATGGGTTGCCAAGTGACACTTTCTGCCTCTTTTCATCTCTGTAGCCACCTCAGATCAGCACAAGTACAAATCCGAGGTTCCTCATGGGAGCCAAAGTCACCATGGAATAGCTTCTCTGCGTGCTATAGCCTTCACCTCTCTGCTTTTTGAGACATTTGGATGCTAGGAGGATTTCCATGATTAGTCTTTTCTGTGGGAAAATCCAAGGAGCCTGGATAGGGTCTCACTGTCATGTCAGTGTGAGCCAGCCAGGGATGCCAAATGTCTGTTCATCATGCAATGGCATAACCCACTGAACTAGGTCTGAACTACCTTAGTAGCACATGCTGTGCAGTAACCCACTGAACTCACCTTGCTGGAACAGGACTCCCCGTGGGTAGATGTTCCTGTGTATTGCACTATTATCTCCAAAGCAATGAGAGTAAACAAACACTGGATTATATAAGAAAGGCAGAAAGATCCTCAGGGCAGCACGGAATTATGACTCAGAGCTCCTAGCACACCCCAATGATTCTCCTGTTTTGCCAGATCCTATGGCACACGTCACAAAGCCAACAGAAATCTGGCAGCAGCCAATCGTAATTTACACTATGGGTTGCTCTTAGCCAAGTGGTATTTTTACAGCATTGCCACTCTCTTCTGCAGCTGAGAGAAGCTGCAGCATCCAGGAGAGCCCAGATCTTCTCCAGCCCTCTAAGTGTAGTGTTCTTTTAGTCACGGGCACTATTCTTAAATCTCAGTCACTTGTCTCATTACGAATTTCCACATGGAGTCCACCAAAGAGGTCCTCATGCTGACCACAGGTGATAGATGAGGATTTAACTTGTACAGATCTACCACCAACATTTCATTTGATGGGGACAAAAATTGCAATTTCATCAAAATCACAGGATCCATTCAGATCTAAATGAATTTTTCACCAAGGACTTGTCCTTGTGTCCAAGGAGTGTTGGAACCAGTGCTACGTCACATCTTTGTCAGTGACATGGAGAGTGGGATTGAGGGCACCCTCAGCAAGTTTGCAGATGGCACCACAGAATCACGGAATTGTTTGAATTGGAAGGGACCTCTAGAGATCATCTAGTCCAATCCCCCCACAAAAGCAGGTTTGCCTGGAGCACATTACACAGGATTCACATCAAGGTGGCTTTTGAGTATCTCCAGAGAATGGGACTCCACAACCTCCCTAGGCAGCCTGTTCCAGTGGCTTGTTACCCTCACAGGAAAGAAGTTTTTCCTCATATTTAGATGGAACCTTCTGTGTTCCAGCTTGTGCCCAGGATGGATTCCTTGTGCTCTGGATGGTGTCTGAGTGGTGTGTTTGACATGCTGGAGGGATGGGATACATCCAGAGGGACCTGGAAAGTCTGGGGACATGGGGCAGTAAAGTTCATCATGAAATTCAACAAGGCCAAATGCAATGACTTGCGCCTGGGTCAAGGCAACCCCTGATATCAACACAGGATGGGGGGTGAAGGGATCAGGAGTAGCCCTGCAGAAAAGGACTTTAGGGGGCTGTTGAGTGAAAATCTGGACATGAGCCAGCACCATGTGCTCGCAGCAGCCCAGCAGCCAATGGCACCCTGGGCTGCATCCCCAGCAGCGTGGGCAGCAGGGCGAGGGAGGGGATGCTGGTTCTTCTACTCCGCTCTGGTGAGACCCCACCTGGAATACTACATTCAGCTCTGGAGTCCTCAGCACAGGAAGACATGGACCTGTTGGGTCCAAGGCTAGAGGAGGACACTTCCATTATTAGGACAGGCTGAGAGAGATGAGGTTGTTCAGCCTGGAGAAGAGAAGGCTCCAGGGAGATCTTATAGTGGCCTTCCAGTCCTTAAAGGGGGTTTACAGGAAAGATGAGGAGGGACTTTTTATCAGGGAGTGGAGTAATAGGATGAAATTCTTCACTGTGAGAGTGGTGAGACATTGGAACAGGTTGCCCAGAGAAATTGTGGATGCCTCATCCCTGGAAGTTTTTAGGACCCACTTGGATGAGACTGAGCAACCTGCTCTACTGGGAGGACTCCCTGCCCATGGGAGGAGGGTTGGTTGATCTTTAATGTCCCTTCCAACTCAAGCCATTCTAGGATTCTGTGATTCTGTGACTTCTAGGACATAGCTCTTTGGATGAGTCTGTTGAGGGGGTGTGTATTTTGAATTCGATGCACTTTCAGGACAGAATTTTCTTCTAATATTGAACCAAAATCCAGTTTACTGAAGGTTCTTACGTGCTTGAACAGCACTAGAAACCAACACTGAGTATCATTGCTGCTGATGGGGCAGAGGGGTTGGGTTTTCTTTGCTGTACAAGCTTAGCAGCAGTAACCATATAGCCTGCTGGATTAAAATAGTTCATTATGTTAGCACTACATTTTTAGAATTTTAAGTGAGGATGAGATTGATATGGCAGACCAGTGTTCTTATGTGGATGACCTTCAGGAACAAGTGGTTAGGAGACTGAGGGCTTCCTTTATGGACAAGTACTGAAGAAGCAAAACACCTAAGATTTGGCCAGGTTATGAAAATGTCTGATAAATAACAGCTGTAACTGATACATAATTAGAAGGAGGAACTGGATTGCCAAGGATGCCCCAAGGAAGTAGCGTTTGGAAAAACAACAAAAATTAACCTGGCGACTGTTTAGGCAAAGGATTTGCGTAAATAGGGGTTTCTTAGTCATGAGCTGCTGCCAGGCTGTATATGGTCCTCTTCAGAGGATTCTGTGGGCTGGGCTTGGCTGTAGGCAGTGTCTATCAGTCTTGCAGAGACAGGACAGAAGGAGGAGACCACAAAGACAAAGTTCTTGCTCTGCCACTTCCAAACATGCCCAGCATGACAGCAGAAGATGTGGATAAACATCCACCTGCCCTGTAGATTCCTAGTGGAATTTCTTGCCTGTGGCGTGGTTTGCATAATATAGGAAGGAAACAATGTGCCAGCCTCCCAAGCTCTCAGCAGAAGACGCCTGCAGATAAACATAAGGTAGAACCTGGCTTGAGCACAAGTAACTGAGAAAAGATTTTCTGATCTGGAGATAGAGGAGAAAGTACCTGCTCTCAGACCCACCTGTCACCATGGAGCACAGGTTCAGATGCTTCTAATTTTTCACTCAGACCAAAGCAAGAATCTAGGCTTAAGGAGATTGACATAAGTTTAATAGGAAACTCTACTCAATTTGGCTTTGGGGAGCAAGGTGAGCAGATATAAGAGTGATAGGGAAGGAGCCGGGGAAGGAGGGCCTGGGGAGATAGATGTACAGAAAGGAGGAATGGCTGGATACAGAGACAGTGGGTGATAGGCAGAAGAGCGGGTGAGTGGACAAGTAGAAATCAGTCTGTTCGAAGCAATTCAGGCGGCAGCCCTAAACCTGCTGATGCAGAGATGTCACACTGTTGACTCGCCAGCGTTAATTGCTGGATTAGCGTGTTCTAGCAGAGTCTACTGAAGCAATTGCTTGATCCTCTAAAGGAATGCAGCATAGTCTTAAGGAAGAAATGCAGGCTTGGGAGCAGGGCACACCTCTCCTGTGCTCTAATCTGCACTGGGCACCGACTCACTCCATGGCCTTTGGCAACTTACTTCACCTCTGGAAAATGGGGATAATAACCCTTAATCACTACACATAAAGGGGTGTTGAGAGGAATGATGGAGAGCTACAAAGCATAAGGTGTTTTTATATGTAAGAAGTCCTCAAAAAGGTGCAGGTCTTCCTGCAGGGTCTGCCCCTAACCATGAGGGTGTTCCCAGTGCAGCCCTGAGCCACGGATGCTGTCTTGTGCAGGCAGGCACTTGCCATGCTAGTGCTACTTGGAGTGTCAAGGGGAGGACCAGACTGTAAAGGGCACAGTGGTTAGTTTTCCTCGTTAAGTTGGTTTGTTTAGGCTGGGAGATGTGAGCTGAAGAAAAGGAAAAAAAAGGAAAACATAATCACAAGGCAGAGCACGAGAAGTCTCTGTAACTCTGTGTCCATATTCACATCACTGCTCTGGGCTGGCGCTGTGTTCAGAGGGGAGGGTAGCAGGAGCAATACACTGCACTCTCTGACCTCATCCAGGTGTACTATGAAGGCAGGCATGGGAGACAGATGTTTTTTCTTGACAAAGCAAGCTTTGAGATGGGGAGCTTCTATTAGTTGTGGATCTCCCACCACAGAGGTGGGCAGCAGGGGAGAGCTGGCATCAGAAGAGTGGAGCAAAGACACCGTGGAGCACTGCCATGGCAGAAACTAAGCCCAGACAAGGGGATGGTCGTGCATGTCTAAGCAAAGCCTTTGTGCAGGCAGGAGAGGCACACGAACAGGGAGTGTGTCTACACCACCACCATTAAAAGCCGAAATTAATTTAGAGGGATTCAGATTTCTGGGCTCAATTTCTGCAGAAGATACCCCCAGAAATTTGCTGACCCCCACCATCTTACACATGGAGAATCAAGGGAAAAACAAACATGTCACCACTCAAGGTCTGGGGGCTAAGGGTAACTGGAATCGTGTGATGCAGCACACCTTGCCCATTTCCCAGTGACAAGTACCTGTCCAAACAGTGCAGAACACATAAGACAAAAATTCAACATCCCTTTGATATCAAATTAACCCCTTTGCCAGGAAAGAAAAGGCAGCATAACAGCATGAAAAAGGCAAGAGTGAGGTGGAGTGCAGCACCCACTCTTTCCTCTGAAAGCCAGGACCTTTCCTTAGGATTCACCCTTAAGAAGGCGGTTGCATGAGCAAGGAACTTGTGCCAGGTATTTCTGGGCTCTGGGCCCCATGGCATTTCTTTGCACAGGGCCAAGTATCACATGCAAATGAACAGAGTATGGCAACCACTCTCCTGGACGGGATGATTACTTCAAAAAAAGGAGGGAAGGAAAGGCTTCAGAACCTTATTTCCCAGCAGGAGCAAGGGTCCGGGTGAGACACATCCATGGGCTGGGGACTGATTGTTCCTGGTGCTCTGAAGAGCAACTGGGAGACCTTTCTGACTCTATACCAGAGAACAGCCTTACTGACCAGGGCTAGTAACCAGGAGACTGTAGCATGGCTTTTCCCTGAACATCTGGCTTTGTGCCCCGAGGACACAAAAAACCCCATCTTTTTGCAGATCTGCAGAACAGACCAAGGTCTAGCTTGAAAGCTAAGAAAGGGCTGGGACACGTGGCCCACCACCACTGGACAGAACTGCTCCTCTTCTGACAGTCAAGGACAGTCAGGAAAGCAAAACATTAAGAGTGAGTTAGTCCGGTAGGTTTGCACCATAATCAGCAGGGCAAGGCGGGCACTTCCAAGGGCACCCTGTCCTGTCATGGCCTCTAACGTGGTTGGGGGTTCTGGGGTGATGGTTTGTTTTAGCCAGGGACAGGTTTTCTTACATCCACTCATACAGAAAGTAAAGCAGGAATACAGGGAATGCTGCTGCAATTTGCACTCTAATTGTGATCTAATGAATTACATGGGAGACCGTGCCAAAGGGGCACACGCATTAAAGAGAGACCAAGCATGGCTCAGTTGGGCCGTGCTTGGTCTGGCAACTGCCCAGCAAGCCCCACACCTGCACAGAGGTGCACTGGCTGCAGGAATGCTGCTGTTCCAGGGCTGCCCGAGATGGTGCAAAACCAGAGCCCAGATCCTCTGCCACACGAAGCTGCAGCACAAGGGCAGGTGCTCGCTGGTACCTGCTGGTGATCAGGAGCTGCACCCTGGCTTGAGCTCTGCTCTCTGGGCAAGACTGATTGCTGGGCCAAGGCCAATTTTATGAGCTTCACTAAGGCCAAATGCCAGGTCCTGCACTTGGGTCACACCAACCCCCAGCAGTGCTACAAGCTTGGGGACAAGTGTCTGGAGAGCTGCCAGGCAGAGAAGGACCTGGGGGTGTTGATTGACAGCCACCTGAACATGAGCCAGCAGTGTGCCCAGGTGGCCAAGAAGGCCAATGGCATCCTGGCCTGGATCAGGAACAGTGTGGTCAGCAGGAGCAGGAAGGTGATCATGCTTCTGTACTTGGCTTTGGTGCCCCTCTTTACATGAAGGACATTGAGGTGCTGGAGAGGGTACAGAGGTGGGCTACAGAGCTAGTAAAGGGTTTGCAGCATGTGTCTTGTGAGGAAAGGCTGAGGGATCTGGGGCTGTTTAGCCTTGAGAAAAGAAGGCTGAGGGGAGACCTTATTGCCCCCTGCAGCTACCTGAAGGGAAGGTGTAGCGAGGTGGGAGTTGGTCTGTTCTCCCTGGTGACAAGGGACAGAACAGGAGGAAATGGCCTGAAGTTGACCCAGGGGAGGTTCAGGCTGGATATTAGGAAGCATTTCTTTACAGAAGAGGTTGTCAGGCATTGGAATGGCCTGCCCAGGGAGGTTGTGGAGTCACCATCCCTGGAGGTGTTTAAAAGGCGGTTAGATATTGTGCTTAGGGACATGGTTTAGTGGTTTGTAATAGGGATGGGAGTAAGGTTGGACTTGATGATCTTCAAGGTCTCTTCCAGCTGAAACTGTTCTATGATTCTATGATTCTATGATTCTACGATTCTATGATTCTATGATTCTATGATTCTATGATTCTACGATTCTATGATTCTAAGCTCTGCAGAAACCTGGCCCTGCCTTCCCCCAGCGCCTCAGGCGTATGCCGTGTTAGAGATAACTATTGGTAATTACGTTTAAAACTTCATCCCCTTCTTCATATCTTCCCAGTGAACTTAATGATGGAAGAAGTTGCCAGATGTTAATTATTACCATTATCAGCCCCTTGCATTTACTGTACAAAGCAGTATTTTTCCTGGTCTGTGATTATAGCACAGAGAGAAAGGCAGGTTCATTAAAGTAGCCCACAAATGCCAGTGTTGTCATTATCCAATTAACGTTCCTCTTCACAGGATGAATATAAACCTGACAAAGACCTCTCTGAAGTGGATCTGAAAAATGCCATCCGTGTGCACCACGCCTTAGCCACAAAAGCCTCTGACTACAGCAAGAAGTCCAATGTGCTCAAGCTGAAGACAGCTGACTGGAGAGTTTTCCTCTTTCAGGCCCCGTGAGTACCAGCTCTTCCCACAGAGACTGGGTGAGCTGCCTGGCCTCCAGCCACCATCAGACTCCCTCTGTCCTGGCCATATCAACACACACATTAGGGGACAAACCTGGGGGGAGGAAAGTGATGAGCTGAAGGGTCAGGGCTGAGGGTGAGGGCTGTACTGCTGTGCAAAGGACTTGGTCACGGGGGTCACAGTTTCTACCTGTCCCTCTTGGGAGCTGTGTGTCAGTCCTGAAGATCCTTTCTCATCTGTCACTAAGGTGGGCTGAGTAGACAGGGTAGGATGTAAAGGGCTGAGTAAATGTCTCTTCTTACTAACTTCTACTGTAGGTCTGTGGAGGGCAGAAAATCTGTATGATGCATTGAACTCAGGAGCTGCTGGTTCCTCTCATCGTCTTTTGATGGGGAAACTGTCTAAAGCTCATCAAAGAAGTCTACCCAGCCAGGCTATGTTTTCTTTCTCCCTTAGTCCATTGCAGAGGAAAGTTGCTCTGTTAGTAAGTGTCATGTGTGATGGAATAGTCTTCTGTCTAATGTTTTTCTTGTCTCCTGCTGTGATAGGTGACACAGTCTATAAGTTGGGTTGGGGTACTAATGTCAAGCAAAAACCTGTCGTCTGTATTTGTGCAATGAAAACCCACTGGAGCAGTTCCTGAACAGATCTGATGAGGGACTCTGGGCAGTGTCCCACAAATGAGAGGCCCACTGTGCTCCCTGGGACCTCTGTTGTGTGGCAGCCACTCTGCAAAGAGCAGGATATCCTTGGCCCTTGCCACCATGATACCTCTTCCCACCTCCTCAGGGAATGCAGTGAGAGCTGATGAGGAAGGCCAGGGCTTCAAGGGTCAGACAACAGCCCTGAAATCATTAGGGACCTGTAGAGGTACCAATTAACCAGTGCTGTCCTCTGCTCACAACCCAGGATGGAACAGATATGGCTTCAAAGCCCAGCCACCACTGGGCCTCCTGAGAGTATGTGGCTCCAGGGCTGTTCTGAGCTGGATGGTCCTGGGTCAGGAGCATTAACAAGACACCCTCTCTCTTCCCCCCTCCTCCATAACAGAAGTAAGGAAGAAATGCTCTCCTGGATCCTGCGAATCAACCTTGTTGCTGCCATTTTCTCTGCCCCAGCCTTCCCAGCTGCAATCTGCTCCATGAAGAAGTTCTGCCGCCCACTCCTGCCTTCATCCATGACCAAGCTGTGCCAGGTAACACATAAGGGAGGGAGGGATGGAGGGGTGCCCAGCACTCAGCCAGCCCTTCGGCACACAGCTTAGGCTGAGCCTGTCTGCAACTCCCCCAGCTCCTGCCTGATAGAGACGTTGATGTGCTTAGGGCTGGAGCGGGAGAGTGGAGTGGGTGACTTGGGCAGACCTTGGCAAGTTCCTCTGTCTGGCCAATGCTTCCTTTGCCATGGCTGTGAAGTGGGTCTATGCATGTGCCCCTGCCTGTATGGCTGTTGATTCTGGGTTGTTTATTCCTCTCTGCTGCCCATCACATCCCAGCACCTTGCTGTTTCTGTTGCTACTGAGCCCAACAGCTGCCTACAGCCCTGCTTTGTTTTATAACATGGCACTCCGAGGTGGCACCCTGTTGTTTCCCAAGCCAGAAAGCCAACGATGAAGGGTGAGTCTAAGTCCCACTCAGTGAGGAAGAAAACCTTCTGCAAACAAGGGTACATGGTGCACCAGGCCACGGCTACCTAAGGCTCAGTTAACCAAGAACAATGGGCAGCTGCCAACCAAAGATTAGCCTTTTTTTCCCTCATCCAGTGAAAGCCCAACATGCCTTAGCACCTCCAGACAGTAGGGACACACTGCCACTGGCCCCCAGCAAAGGGAAGAACAGCCTGAAGTGCCAGTGCAGAGATACAGCTCCTAACTGCTGAATCAGATGTGGCCAAATGTCACCTTTCTCAGAGCCCAGATGGGAAGGGTACTCATATCTCCAAAAAAAAGCAGGATAAACAGCCCTTGGGACACCGCTGGTTCTGCCTGGCTGTTAAAGGATGCAGTGCATTTTGTGTTTATGATGCTAAAGAAGCCCAGGTGCCAGAGAAAACCACTCTTGGCAGTTGTGATACATGATTTTTGATCATACCCAAATACCTGTGTTTCAGCTGCTCCTTTATCAGATGAATTTGCAGATTACTGCTCATGTTTGACTCCAGCACGGTAGCTAAGCTGACATCCTTGCAGAGGCAGATCCCACATCAACAGGCAGGCGATGCACTTGGGTGTTGCACTCCTACATTTTAATACCTGACACGCTTCTCTCGACAGGAGGAACAGCTGAGGTCTCATGAAAATAAAATGAAGCAGATTGCAGACGAATTAGCAGAGCATAAATTACATCCTGTAGAGAAGAGCCTCAAGTCAAAAGAAGCTGAGGAATACAGACTCAAAGAACATTACCTAATATTCGAGGTAAAGGAACTTCCATCTTTTCTGTGATAAATGATACCTTGGCTGATTGAGGGGAATTAGGAGCTCTGGAGTGGATGCTGGGAGCCTGGGAGAACATGAAAGGAAGGAGAAGAAGGAGGGTTCACAAGCTGGGTGGGTGTCTTGGGGCAGTAACAAGACTCACTGTTTTGCACTGAAGCTAAAAAAAGAAGCAACAGACATTTCCTTCCCTCTGAGATTTCTAAACAGAGGAGGGGAAAACTGTCGAGAGAAATAAAATCTTCCTTTACTGTGCTGAAGCTTTACATTTCTCAGGTCCCGAGTAAGAAAGTGGTTCAGTTCTTGGTATGCATCAGTCTTTCTCAGCACCATACATAAAGAGCTAAGGGAATCCCTGGGAGAATTAATCTTATTTTGCTGCAACTGTGTCTGTAAATAATGCCAAAAACAGTGTTCCAGCTGATTATGGTCTCTTTGAGGATGCATGTAGCTAAGTTTAAACTCTCTGAAAAGTCCAAGAAGCATTTAATTGTGGGAGAAATGGGCTATTTTGTTGCAGTGAGAGTTGAGCAGGTGGGATTCCTGCCACATAGGTTAGGTTTCAATGGGAAGGGACTGCTGGAGGCCTCTAGTTCTGCTTCCAGCAGGAGCCTGCGTTATTCCCAGTATTAGCCAAGGCTGAGTGTGTCATTTCGTGGCTGAGACTCAGAAATCTCCAAGGATGGATATGTCCCACCTCCTGCATACCAGGGCTGCACCACCCTTTTGTGTCATGCCCACCCTGGCTCTCCAAAGACACAGTTTCTGGCTGCTTGGTCCCTTCTCTTTGTATCAACCCTGCAAATAGCTTCTTGCTGCTGCCTCCTCTTTTCCAGGCATCTTGTTTTGGATGCCTGCAGAGAAGTCACCATCTGAGCATTTTCTCTAGGCTGCCTTTTCAGTCTACAAGGATTAGTCGGCACTTCCACAGCATAATTAATCTCATATGGTTTATGAGATGTGCTCTAGAAATGCTTCCTTCTCTGTGCTGACAAAGAAGTATGTAAAGGCTGCCTCTGAGGTGTGAGTGGAAAGGGCAAGTACTACACATGTCCTTAGAAGAGGTTCCATCTGGCTTTGGAATAGAGGTGCCAGGTAGAGAGGAGATCTCCCTTTATGCTGTGGCCTTGTGAGGAGCACTGGGGGTACTACTCAGCAGTAACCAGTGAATCACTGGATGGAAACAGTGACAAGCAGAAGTATTTGACTCAGGAGGGTCTCCTAAATGAGGAAGGAGTAGATCTGTTGGTCGAGTTTTGCCTCCTGTAGCCGCTTTATACAATCAGAGTGGCAGCCAAGACCGTAAGAGCAACTGGAGAGTCTTGCGCAGCCCTTCCCTTTCTCCTCAACCCTTTCCAGGATGGGTTGATTCATCTTTGCAGACTTTACATAGACCAGGCATTGTACTGTGGTTAAACACTATTTGTTGGGTGTGATTAGTGGGATCTTGACAATATAGGATGGGTTTTCCTGTGGTAACAGATGGCACTGCCTCTGCTTTCCACACATGCTGTGGCCTATCCCTGTTACCAGGCTCTCTGTTCCCTCTTTCCCCGCAGAAGAGCCGCTATGAGACATACATCAACCTGCTGTGCATGAAGATAAAAGTCGGGACAGATGACCTGGAGAGAATTGAAACCAGTTTCTTCAAGGTGGAGGCTGACGACATTGCTTTGCGGAAGACACATTCAAGCCCTTCCTTGAGTCAAGGGCACACGTCCATCAGCTGTAAGGTGGAAAAGGACATTTTAGAGCAGAACACTTAACAAGGAACATGTGCACAGGGAGAACTAACCGGTGATGCTTTGCGCTCCTGGACTAGATTGATGAGCACAATTTTACCTAGGAAATTAAATGAGCAAAACTGTAGACATGTATGACATGGTGATTGCTCTAGTGAAAGAAATCAAAGAAGCTTTAGTTGACACTCTCTGGCAACAGTCTGGCATTTCAGCATCATAGACGCGTCATCTCTTCTTCATCCCCAACAGCACCAGTGGCTTTTCTTTCCCTCCTACCACAGCCTGCAAAACAAAGAGATGTGCTGGTTCTCCAAGAGCCAGGTTGCTCTTTTCTCCACCAGCCATCTTTCTCCTCCTCCTGCTGTCCTTGGAGTCCCCACTGGTTCATGTCCACAGTCCCCGGCAGTGCAGGAAACTCAGCCGAGGTGATGGTCTGTGGCACCACCAGCGCTCCCAGAGAAGGTCAGGGAGTGGCAGGGAGCACGTCCCTCCCCCGAGAGGTGCACCGTTCAGCACGGTGTGATAGGACGGTTGTCACGAGCTAGTCAGCGAGCGAGCGAGTGATGTCTTCAGCAGCGTGTGGGAACATCATCTGCCCACAGCAGGAGAGGCCTGAAGTGCCCTCTTGTCACATCCTTTTTATATATATATATATATATACATATGAATATATATAAATAAATATATATATATATAAGGAAACTTTAATGTGGGTTTTTAACCTCAGCGTGCAAGTGAAGGCCGGCTGCCTGGAGAAGACACGAGGGACTGTGGAGGGTCCGACCAGCCCACCAGGATGTTTTACAAAAAGCAGTAGCCTATTTATCTTTCTTTTTCTTTCTTCTTTTTTTTTTTTTCCACTCGAATGGAAATCCCACCTGGCTTTGCTGTGAGACATCGCTCTCCTGTTCCTGCTTGTTCAGACAAACTGGCCAAGTGGCTGCTTACTTAGCATCCCTGGCATCTGTCACTTTGGGTTCGAGGCACAACTGGAGCCGTGCTTCAGATCCAGCTGAACCTTTTTGTGCAGGAGCGATTCCACCAGCTCATCAATGTTGTGCTTCTTCCATTCTGCGATGCACACGCTATACTCTTTTTAAGCGGGGAATTGTGTTTCTGTTCCTTTCTGCTGTCTGTGGTCCAATGATTTACTGTTGTGCTAAGAAGTGATTCCTCTGCATTTCAATGCCATGACTGTCCTCCCACACTTTATTTATTTATTTCATTGTTTGGTCCTTTATCTCAGATTGCTTTTCTTTCCTCTAGGTGCATTCACAGTAATCAAGTTCCAGTTTTGAAGGATCTTGTAGCTGCTAATTACAGTCATTTATTGTTTATATTTTGCAGCATTTTTTTAAGCAAACAAAATAAGGTTTATTTGGACCTTCAACGTTTGAGAGCGTATGGACTACTATTTTCCATGATGGTTCATGACACTAAAAACCTCTGCCCAACTTTATCACCTCTTCTTTTATCTCTGTTTCTTTGTACAGTTTGATAGTTTATTTGAAATGATGCACTAAGAATCATGTAAAAAAAAAGAATAACAATAAAGCTGAATCTGTTGGTAAAGAGAATTGGTCTGAAGTACAGTTCCACCCTGTGCTGGATTAGTTCCAGACTTCACAGCATGAGATGGCCAGGCTGACAGAATTCTCCACTATCACCTCCCACATGAAAGCCAGGTTCCTATGGACACACAGCACCAGAAAATAGCAGTGCCCTTCCACACCTGGGGTACCAGCCCCCTCACCCTCCCAAGTGCTGAAAGCACTGGCCTGCCCATGCTTTGGGTTGTTGGCTCACCTGTGGAGCACATCCAGGTAACCCTTCCCTCCGTCTGGTGCATCCCAGATCTATCTGTCCACACGTAGCCTAGAGATTTATGGGAGGAGAAAGATACGGAAATCTGCTTTGGTGGTTGAAGATGTTCTGGGAACTGTCCACAGGGCAGCCCATGGCTACATTCAGCATCATGGCTGTTTCTCCAAGGCATCCTGTGCTTTACTGTGCCAGGTACTGTACAGACAGCATTTGCACTGAAGGCTTCCAAGATGCTGCTACTCATATGAAGCACCTGGTGCTCAGACTCTGTGGGAGCCAGGGGAAAAGCCAGGCTTGATTCTTGCTCTCCAAAATCCTGGGTAATATTTTATAGCTCAGCCTGCCCTTTCTGACCAGTCCTTCCAGCAAGCAGTGACATCATGAGTGTGCTTGAGGAAGTCACCACGAGCGGCTCAGGCCCCTATGCTGAAGGTGCCAGTCTGCCATCCTCGGTGGGAATAAGTTGCAGGATCTTACAAAGTCTCCTCTGGGCACCAGGACAGGACCTTAGAGCCAAGAGACCCTGATGGATGTGGAAAGGGGGGGCAGCTGACATGAAACCACCCTTGGCAAGACAGCTAAGAGGATTAAACTTGCACTTACTGACAACCAGTGGTTTGCCCTGTTGTACAAGTAGTGATCTGGGTGCACATGTGTGTGCAGATGTGCCGAGCATCTTTCCTACAAGAGGGCACTAAGAACACCCAAAAAAAGACCTTAGTTGACCATTCTGCAGCCTCAGCTTGTGACCAGGATGAAAATGCTTTTCTTCTCCCTCTTTCCCTTCCTGGAGGTGAAGGACTCGGCCATCTACCACAAAGAGAGAATAGCATTTCAGAGGAATTAAGAAGCCACATCTTTTTTTCTCTTCCTGGAGTTACCTAAATGCACTTTCTGGCACAGCCCCAGCCTGTGCCAGACCCTCCAGCAGGTACCACAGCTGCTCTGGGTCACAGACAGCATCTCTGATGATGCTGCTTCAGCCTGACCTTCCCACCAGGCCCCTTCTCCTGGACACAATGTGACATTAAATTCACTTTACAGGGGCTTTTTTTGGGGAGGGATGCTTTGCAATCCCAAAGCCAGGATCCAACACTCCTCTTCTGCTTGCACCACCTCACCTGTGTCAGCAGAGCAATTCCTTCCCCTCTGGGAAGGGCAGCAAAGGCATCACACATGCAGAGCTGGCAGGAGGTGTCAGTGGCTCCCCCACTTGTGAAAATTGCTGTAAAATATTTATGGCCAAGCCCCAGGAATACACATGGCTGGAAATGAGGGGTCTAAAAATAAACCAGCCAGGGAAAAAGGAGAGAGATACAGGCTTCCTCCAGAGGCAATTGGAGAGAAAATTGAAGTAGTGTAACTGCCTCCAAATATAGAACACAATTGCGGGAATCGAGGGGTGTGCTGAACAAGAAGTCACCACACGAAATCGTGAGGCTGCCACAGCTCAGAGCTGTTGGTGTCTCAGCAGATGCAGAGCACCACAGATCCCTGCAAACCATGGAGCAGTAAAACATCCTCCCGCTCAGGGCAGCGCTGTGTGAACCCCAGCTCCTTTCTGAGAGACCCAGGGAGCAGACCCAGGTGATGCCTGGTGTGGATCATCTGTACTGAGCACACCCCAAGCTGTGCAGAAGTGGGATATGATGTGTCCGAAGGTTACATGGCAAATGTCATCTAAAAAAGGACTTGGCCCTACTGCCTTTATCCCCAGTCCTGGGGATAACATTGCTGTTGGTTCACATGGACCATCTGGCAGGAAGGCAGGATCCTTTAGTCTTTAACCTTCTGGGAAATCAGAGCTGAGATGCCTTTTTTCAGGGTAAGTGATGAGCCCTCTGGTCTGGCTGGCGTCTCTACAATGTGTGCAATGGGTGTTAGGGGTGGCCTGTCACCCAGTCAGGTCAGCTTCAAGGCAATGGGCATCCTGGGCATGTTGGAGCTGAAGAAGCTCAGGCTGTGTTTGTGCTTAGCCTGGCTTTCAACATGGGCATCATTGTGAGGACCAGGGACTTCTCTCATGTCTCTGTGCATGCCTATGATGGTGACACAGTCCAGTGTGTAGCAGATCCCTCTCCTACTAGGTGATTTCAGCTGGGACTTTTGGATACTTGTTCAGCTCACTAAGCAGGAACAAGAGAGTAGGGTATGAGCTGGACTGAGCCATGGATGCAACTTCGGCAACTGTGCTTCCTGTGAATACACCACATTCTCAATGGTTCCCCTACGTGAGGGCTAGCCAGAGACACGGACTTGCCACGGAGGAGCTGAAGAAGGGATCTGTTTTGTGGGTGGACAGATGTTTCATGATAGCACAGCACTTGCAGAATTTCACCCAACACATCTCCGTTCTACTGCGAAAATCACTAAATTGGTCCCAGCATATGAAGCATGTGACATGCATCTTGGCCTCTCTTGGCACAATGGAAAGCTTCCTCAGGTGAGGTGAAGGTGGATCTCCTGGTCTGCAGGTGGAGAAGGAATGCATCCCCCCAGGCGATGTGTGGGCATCATCCACTCACCTCAGTGAGCTTCCACTCCTGAGCCCTGCAGTGAAGGTCAAATGTCCAGGACAGGTAGAAAACCACCCATCTCTGGCTCTCTATGGGCATAAAGATGTTTACAGAACTGGAGCACCATTCGTATGAGGAGGGGCTGAGAGAGCTGGGACTGTTCATCCTGGAGAAGAGAAGGCTCAGGGGAACCTTATCCATATGTATAAATACCTGACGGGAGGCAACAAAGAAGCTGGACTCTCCTGAGCAGTGTCCAGTGACAGAACAAGAGGCAATGGGCACAAATTAAAAAAATAGGAAATTCAGTCTGAAAACAAGAAGACACTTTTTTTTGCTTTGAGGGTGACCAAGCACTGACAAAGGTTGCCCAGACAATCTGTGGTGTTGTCATCCCTGAAGATACTCAAAACCTGACCATGTACCGGTCAACTGGTTCTGGGTGGGCTTGTTGAGCAGAGGAGTTGAACCAGATGACCTCCAGAAGTCGCTTCCAGCCTCAACCAGTCTGTGATTCTGTGTATGGTATCTGTCACAGACACCCATTTGTCCCCCCACCCCGCACCCTGCCCCCAATTGCCTGAGATTAGTGCAGCCCACAGCTTGTTATTTCTTATTTTATTTATAATATAAAAAATGTTCAAGTGTTAAACAGTCGAGAGTTCTGACATTCAGACAATCCAGAGCAAACTTCGACAATCATCTTTATGACAAATTAGCAGAGTTTTCTATCTGACCCCATCATGGGTGAGGAATAGAGGGTTTAGTTACTTTATTGCTAAAAGTTAAATGAAATACACTGTCAATTGTTGTATTATCTTCTCAGTCACAGCTTCACCATGCATCCAATCTACAGTATCTGAAATGCAAAGGACATGCAGAAGTAAAAATATAAAAAGAAAAAAGTCAGGCTACAATGTAAACAGGTTTGCTGCAGAGAACTGAGGAGAGAGGGGCACTTCCACAGGGGATGTTCTGCCGCCCGGACACGCAGGACTGTCTCTTTGCGCCACAGAGCTGATGGCCAGAGCTGCTCCGAGTTTGGAAACACGACGTCCATCACGGATGGAGAGCTGTGATGGTAACAACTGTCTTTACAATACAGGGGACGGCGGCGGTACAGAAGAATCTGCTTGCTGCTCTGCCCCATGCAGAGCCCGTCCCAGCCCCCACAGGGGTGACAAGCAGGGCCAAAACTGCTCGGGCTCCTGCCAAACCCCAGGGCAGCGTGGCCATGGCCAGCAGCTGCCCGAAGTGGTGCCCAGGGTGAGCCGTGGCCGTGCTGTGCCACAGGGTCACCCTCCAGGTGTCCTCCTGGCACCACCTGAACCACGGCCGAGCATGGTGGGCTGGATGCCACAGCCCTGGCAGCCCTATGGCACCATGGGCACACCGCTCGATGAAGGGGACACCGCGGCCAGCACGGTGCCTGGCGTGGCTGAATGGAACCCACCCTGCTGGGCCCACCATGCAGTGCCACCCGCCTGCCCGGGCTGGCTTCAGGGAATTGGATTCACCTGCACACAATGGGTTTTCATTCCACCAGGGTTCTGTGGGTGTCTGCCTTGTCCGACTACAAACCTGTGCCAAGCCAGCTTCAGACCCACAGGTGCAACTGCTGCACGATTTCGTTTTCTCTTTCTACCTGTGTGGCATAAGAAACATTATTTCTGCATTTCAGCACGGTGCTGTCGGGTTTCTTTTTCTCCAGATTTAAGCTAAAATACAAGTATTTTACAGGGCAAGACAGATCCCCTTGAGACATGACGATGGAAATGCTCCCACTCATGTCCTTGATGGATGTTTAAACAATACCTTAAAGAATAAGATCATTAATAGCAGGGTACAGGGCAAAGTGTCGAGGCTGTTTTCTTCCGGTGGAAGAACACCCTTGTGACAGGTTGTCTCCCAAACAAAAAACTATGATCTTGAAAATGCTACTGAAACAGAATCCTCAGCATGAATCCCAGCACTAGCATACAGCAAAAGGCACCACGATAGTTTTGTTTTCTATTTTTAAGTAGTCAAAAATTGGCCCACTTTTTTTTTTTAACTTTATTGTTTGTTTTCTTTTCTTCTTCTTTTTTTTTTTTTTTCTTTTTTTTTTTTTTTTCTCGGAAGCTGTAAATCAAGACATTACATATAAATAGAGATTCCCTATAAAAAAGTCATTGTCGTTAGCTATTATAAGACAACTTTGCTAAAATGAAAATAAAACATTTTATTTGTTATAATTTCCCCCTCCCCCTCCACCCCCCTCCCCCCCCCAACTTCTTCTTTTATATAAAATAAAAATATTTCTTTTTTGTCTCGTTTTGTTTTGTCTCATCTCCCTCCTCAACCTCCTCCGGGTGGGTTACGTGCGAGTCCGGGGAGGAGGCACCTAGAGCGGGTCCGGCTCTGGTTTGGGCGTCGTGTGCGCCAGGCTGCTGCGCCCGCTCTCCCCGTGAGCGCTGTGCCTGCCGCAGGGGTGGTGAGTCCGGCTGTCGCCCGGCCGGTGGAGCTGGGGCGACTCTGTGTGCGTCGCCTCATTGTTCTGAGTGCTTAGGAAGGGGGTGCTCTCGGCCACCAGCTCCTCGTCAGACTCGCTGTACGAAGCGCTGCTCAAGGAGAAGGAGTCCCGGACGGCTCTGGCTCTGTGAGGGATGTGCCCGTTCAGTTTGGATTTTTTCCACCGCCTGTTGCTGCTGGCTGTTTTCTTTGGCTGCTCTAGCGCTGTGACGTACTCCTGCGTCGTCTCGTACTCGTCGTCCTCCGTGATGCGGAAGGGGCTGGAGGGAAGGCTCCCCATGCTGTCGTTTAGGTAGGTCTTCCTTTGGTAGTAGCTGTCGTACCTCTGCGTGTCCTGGAAGGGGAGTTGGTACCGCCGCAGGAGGGGCTGCTGTTCCTCCACACGGAAGCTGATGGGGGCCGCCGGCGGCAGGGACACGGCGTGCGCCGAGTTCGGGGAGGTGATCTCGAAGGTGGGCACCTGCGCGGCCATCGAGTAGTGGAAGTCAACAGGCGACAGGCGTGCTGGTGTGGTCAGGGCTGACACGTACCTGAAAAAAGCAACACCTCCGTTTGGACACCGAACAAACCCCAGAAACCTCCAGCAGCATCTGTGCTCTGCTGAACACCCATCAGGCCTATGGTGCACCTGGCCCTGGAGCTCAGCACCTCCTGGGGAACCAAGCAGAGAGACCTTGCATCGCTGTGCTGAGGGAGGATGAGCTGATGGCTTCAGCAGGCGCTTGGGCACCCTGCACTCTGCATCCCAGCACTGCCCCTCCTAAGGGACTCGGTGTGCAACTCCCTCTCTGCATCGCTGCAATTCTTGCAGCATCTCCCAGCAGGCTGAGTCAAGACTTCCCCATCTCCTCTCTGACCACCAACTGCTTTCTGTTCCCTCTGGAGCTGCTAGGCTTGTCCCCAAGGAAGGTCCCTTGAAATGCCCTCCCTGTGCTCAGGACATAGATGGGGAAAGGCTGAGCATCTTTACCTCTAACTTAGCAAAATTCTTGTGTCTCAAAAGCATCTACCACTTTCACCTACTCTAGCAACAACATCAGTGTGGCAACTCAGATCTGGTCGAGTCTCTCTCCGAACAGCCCTTCCTTCAGCATCACCTCTTTCTAAGCAGTAGATTTCATTTCCTCTCAATAGTGCTAATTGGGATCTTCACTCATTTCAGGCTACCTGGGCTCCCTGGCTCATCCAGTGACTTTTTACCTGTGTGTCTTGTGAAGTATGAGACAACTCTATGAGCTGGGTCAGCCTTCCTGAATGGACTGGGGACAAGAATGAGAGAGCAGGAGATGCTGTCTTTCTTCTCTGCCCCATGGACAAGTCCCACTGCTTTGCAGGATAACTGTCCAAAAGTGGCTACATGGCCACCCAGGGTCACCCACAGCTACCCACAAAGGGCTGGAGCAAGGTGGAGATGTGCTTCTACACCATGAGGAACCAGAGCCGGGAAGAGCAGGACTGCTGCTGCCTCTCACTGGCTGCTGGTGTCTCAGCTCTGCAGTTGTGCTCCCTGGAGGACTGTGTCACATGGAGCCCTGTCCCAGGGCTGTGCCCACACACAGCACCCTTGCTCACCAGGCCATTCAGGACTATGCTGAGGATGTATCTTCTCCCCATATACCTGAGGGCCAGACCCTGCTTGAGCTGCCAGCCCACCAAGCTGCCCAGGGTGTGCTCTCAGGCAGTTTTTCCTTCACCAGTTGCTGACTGCAGCCAGGTATTTTCCACTCCTGTGCTCCAAAGCTATGATGCCAGCAGGTGAGAGGAGTGCAGTGCCTGCTGCCACCCATACCAGAGTGGCCTCCTGAAGCAGCGGGTTTCTCTGGTAAGACTAGAGCTGGAGTTTCTCCAGTGCTACCAGGGGACTGCTGCTCTAGGGCTGGGCAGGGGCAAACATGTTTGTATCCGTCACGGCAGGCATGGCTTGGGGTGGCACCGAGAGGTGGGCTCTGACCTCTCGCTGTGCGGTGAGTCCCGCAGAGAATCCACCGAGTCACGATACTGCGTCATGGGCCTCCGCGAGTCCTCGATGCAGAAGGCAGCCCCGCGGCGAGCCCGTGCCTCCACACACGCAGGGCTGTTGCATTTACTGGTTCCCACCGAGGACAACATTATCCCAGACTGGGAATCTGAAGTCAGACTCTCTGTCCGCTCCAAGCTCCAGGTGTGGCTTTCATGTCTGTGGACAAAACCCCATAGAGACAGTGAGCGAGGAAACCCCATCAAGGTCTTCTCCAAAGTACTGCATGCAGGCACAGCTCACACTGTTCTGGTGTCACCTTTCCCTCACTAGGATACATCTGGCCAGGGATGCCCAACTTTCCAACCCTACCTTTAATTTGCCTTTCTTTGCTACTTCTTGGAGGTGTTATTAGAGGGTAAGGAAAGGCAAACCAGCGTGTAGCGGGTATTTATCACACCATTTCCTGATGGCCAGGGACAGGACGGGACAGCCTCTAGAAGGAGGCCAGGGCAATTCAGCTTTGTGCTTGCAAAGTGTTCTGGGTGTGGAGCAACTCATTGGCTATGCCAAAGCTGGTCTGCAAAGGATCTTGAACTGTGCCTCCTGCATTGCCAAGTGACAGCCCCTTCAGGAATGGTACCAGAAAGGAGCCAGAAAAAACAAACCTCAAAATTACTTCAGCAGTAGCAGAGAAAAGTTCACCAAAGATAGATCTAGATGTTCAGTTTCCACTGATTTGTAAAAGATTTTGGCAGCAAAACACTTTCAAGGTGCTAGACAAAAACGACGATATGTCGGGTAGACCTTGCTGAGCGTTTGGAGCTCCACCTGCCCTAGTCTCTGTGAGAAGAAGACATCCCACAAGGACTCACCGGGGACGCGTGGGGCCATGCGCACCCCGGGGGCCCACCTGTGCCACGGCCACCAGGCTGAGCCTTCTCCATAGCAGAAACATGTGATCCATTAGAGCAACAACCCTGAGCTCCCAGGCTGCACCAGGCAGGGCTGTGCCGGCAGAGGATGTGGGTGGGGGTTTGCAGAGGAGAACAGGCCTCATCAAGAGTTCCCAAGAAATTGTTAATTATTGATGGCTCCAGGCGCATGCTGCAACCACCACGCTCATTTATAACTTCAAACGGTGTCCTCATTAGAGGTGCAGATCGGGTGAAATGGAGCCTGATTATGCCAGTAGTTTGCCTCTGGCATAACTTCAAGAAACACCTGCTCGCTGCACTTGACTCAGGAAGACTAGGTGGCAGGTAGCCAGGACCAGAGGACATGCAAGGTAGGTGCCTCCCCACAACTCTCCTCTGTTAATGTTGCCCTCCAGACACACCTTTTCATCTTCAGGAGGTGCCCAGAGATGGCCCCGGAACACAGGACTTTGAAGTGAGCAGGGAAGGCCAGCAAGTTGTGGCCTCTGTGCGCTTGGCTCAAGCTTGCACACACCTAGACAGGGTTGGGCTACAATGTAAGAATTCAGAAAAACCTCAAAAACACGTTGCCTAGTTCACCAGGTAGGACTTCTCCAGACAAAAGCAGTCATTTCCAGACCAGCAAGTCATTCTTGGCTCCCTCTCTACTTGTTAGAGGTCTAGCCAGAGGAATCTGGGGAGGAATTCACCTGAAAACCTAAGCTCAGTATCTGAAGTTGATCTGCCAGATTGTACACCAAGAGCACTTGGTCATTCCTGGTGAATGCTTGAAGCCTAAAAGCCATCTTTGAGCTTTAGCTTCCCAGACAACTGGAGACAAACATATCAGACTAATGAAGTAAATAAACCAGAACATCTTCCACTTTATAAAGTCAACGCAATGTGATCTGTACATCATTTACAGGAGGTAGATATGCACCCCTTGCACCTCACAGTCACTTTTCAAAGGCAGGTGCTCTCCTAGGGAAACATTGTCACTTATTGGAAGAAGCACCTAAGTCAGAGGAAGAACCTGAACATCCAAGCCCAAACCAGCAGAGTTTCTCTAGAGAATCCAAAGGACTTTTCTGGACATCATAAAAATAGGGAAGCTCCATCTGCAGTTTAAATGCTCTCAAAAGACATGAGAACTTCACCTTTCAAGCTGTGCTGCTCTCCCCCCCGATGGCTATTTTGAAATGATAAAAAAAAAGAAAAAAAAAAAAAAGGGCCTCATCCAGTGTAGGAAGAATTATTGGTACTTTCCTGTTAGCCCCAGTTTTCCTGAGAGCTTTGGAAAGTCTTCCAAGGAAAGGTGTGTCACCACCTCTGAGGCTGAGATTCTAGCACAACTTTCTGGACTGCAATAAACTGCACAGGAGTGCTGCTTCTGGAGAAAAACTGTGGCTCCAGGGTCAGACCTAACTTCGAGGAACTGGCCAACATCTTGTGAAGTTCTGTGTATTTTGAATTCTAGAAAGCAAACATGTTCTAAATACATCAAGCACAAAACGAACAACCTGAGTGTGCTTAATGAACTGCTGCGGGCATCCAGTCCTCCTGTTTGTGTCTGTGCAAAGCATGAAAGCACAACTTCATCTCCTCTCAGAGACCTGCAGTGCCAACATGGCCTGTCTGCCAGCGTAGTGCCAAACATCAAGTACAAACAGTAAGGGAAGGGACAGGAAAAACTTTCACTGGCTTCGAATCTCACAGCACCCTAAGGCAAACAGCAGGAGGAAGCTCAGGGGAACATGGTATACATCACCTCTGGCTGGACGTTGGAGTGGCTGTGGAGCAGTGGTGAGATGGGGAGCAGGAGTGACTTCCCGAAAAGGTTGTCTCTGTTTCCCTTCGGATCACGTGCTCGGTGGCAGAAACATTCTTAGAAATATACTGTAAAATATGAAGAATCACACAGATCAGCCACCGGTTTGTCAGTGCTGACAGGGACAAATTCAACTGGCTTCATTATTTCTGGTGAAATCAGAGGAGGACCAAGTGAACCCAGCAGCTCCACACCCCAAGGAAAAAGAAAAGGAGACTGGAGGCTCTTCTCTGCCCCCTCACTTTGAACACTGGAAAGGGGCTGTAGCACGGGGACTGCAGGAGGGTATGAAGAGGCAAGGGGTACCACAGGTAGCTACTGAGCAAAAAATCATCTCTGCTCACAGGAGGTTATACACGTGACAGAGTACCAGTAGAAAGACTACATGGAATCTGTCAGAGGTATGAGTCCTACAGAAAGACCAAGTGTAATCCAAATATTTATGCTGAGATATTCCTTCAGCTAGTACGAAGCAGTGCCTTTTACAGGGACACTAAGCTCTATGGGGGGGTCAGTACTTTGGGGGCAGAGGGCTGTGGTTCTTAGAAATTGCCTTTCCCTCTTCCTTCATGGCTGGGATTCAACCTAGCTAAATTTTAACCTCCAAAGGGTGACACAGCAGAGCTTGTAACTGATCCATTGTACTGATTTCCATCAGTACTTCTTTTTGTTTGGCTCCGCCTCCTGCCTCCCTTCTTCTGACCCCTTTCAATGCCTTGGTCTAGCAAGGCATGTAAGCACGTTGACAGCCCTCTTGAGTTGATGGAGTTTGATGGGAATCTTATGTGACTGAAATCATAAAAGTGGCTGAACTTCCCTTCTGGATCGGGTCCTAAATTCTTAGATACTTCTCACTGGGCATGACACCAGCACCCCCCCAGGACATCCCACCTTGCCCAGGATGCAGCTCTTGGTAAGGGCAGATGGCCTAACATGGTGCTGACCAGAGATCACCGTGACACGCTTCAACGTGACATGGTAACCACAGCTACACCAGCCACCACAGCATCAATCACATTTGTCATGCTGTAAAGTGAGGCTTGACAGAGTAGCTTGATAAACAGGAAACATTGGGAACATCTCTCTCAGAGGAAAACAGTATCATACTTGATTCATCAAAACAAGCCTGTCCCAAGTGCCCTAATCTTGTCCTGTGCTTCAAAGTAAAATCACATTCCCCTTCAGATGTTGATCTTGGAAACGTTTCTATGCAGAATCTCATCTTTTTGTTCATCCTTATTAGTGTTTTGCTCCTCAGGCACATGCATGCAGGTGTGTAAGCATATACAGCCATGTCAAACCCCTGGCAGAAAACAGGCACTTGGTAACATGCAGGGAGATGGAGACAAAAGGTCTTACATCAGCCATTTGGATTTCCTCAGGATCCAAACGTGGATGGCTTGGCCCATTTGCAAGGCTCCTGTTCTGATGGGCAGGGCACATGTTCTGCCGTAAATGATTATGCATTTGTTTTCTTTGTTTCCTTTAAAATAGAAAGGAAAAATCTATTAGGAAAACTTATGTCACGGGGTTGTCCCCCCGCAGAG
Source organism: Todiramphus chloris collaris (assembly GCA_025345505.1). Classification (NCBI taxonomy): domain Eukaryota; kingdom Metazoa; phylum Chordata; class Aves; order Coraciiformes; family Alcedinidae; genus Todiramphus; species Todiramphus chloris. Next base: position 639,731 of record JANVCC010000040.1, read on the forward strand.
ACATCTGGGGGATGCAGACAATAGAGAAGGCAAGTCTTGGACACACTTGATGGTTCAATGGTGTTTGTGGAAAGCTGCAAACAGGAAAAAACCAGGCATTCAACAATTGTCACCTTCTGCTCCTTTTTTTTTCCCCAAAAAAAGGTGAACATTTCTGATTACGGGCAATTTGTGAAGTTTGATCCAGGGTCCTCTTTTGCCAGACAAGACCCAGCACAATGCAGCAGAGCCAGGGGCACTGGGAGTGGAGAAGAAGAGCAGGAAGAAGGAAAAGGGAAAGCAGGTCCTGGTTTGGCCTTGGTGGCAAGGCACTTGACCTGTCCTGCATCAAGCACAAAGTGGCAAAGCCTACCCATGTCCCTGGCAGGTCACTGACTCCACAAGACCACCCATGTCCCAGGGGCACCCTGAGCTGAAATGAGGTGCAGGCTAAGTTGGGGAAAAGGTGCTGTCCAGACAGGGAAGCTTGGCAATCAAAGAGATCCCCAAACCTCTTGTTTGATCGAAATTGTTCTGAAAGTCCCTGAAACATACACAGCTGAGCCCATAGCTCCTGCACAACAGCCTGGTGTCCATCTGCTGTCAGGAGATGAGCTGCTGGGCTTGGGGGACAGCTTTTCCCAGTAATAGCATCACCTGACTGGGCAAAATGATGCTGATTCAAGGGATAAGCAAATGGTCCCAGGAAAACATCCTGCTCAGACACAGCCTGGTAGATGGATTCACTGGCTTCCTTCATGAGAATTTCCTGGGAACACCACAGCACAGTATCTCCTTAAAATAACATTTGGGCAAAGACCATGAAAGCATGAAGCATGAACACTACCCCTCAGTAGCCTCTGGTCAGTTATTGTCTGTTAACCATCCATACTCACTTGGTTTTACAGTACGCTACCACACAGACGATGCCCACCACAAGCAAGGCAACACAGATTCCTGTAATGGTTAAAACTCTCTTCTGGTAGAGCTCTTCTGCTTCTGCAAATGGAGAGAAAGAAACCAGTTACAAATAGGGTCCAGTACCAGGGATGCATCTGGCTGCACAGGAACCAGCACTGCATGTGGGTAAGACAGAGAAGAGGGCTTGGTCAGACCTCCTACCGATCCACTGCCCGTCTCTAATAGCTGCCCCAAACCTGAGACCAGCTGGCCCAACCTTACCCCTTAGGAGACCTTCACTCCTTTTGTCTCTCTGCACCTTTGCCCTCTCTCACTCAGTAGCTCTCCCCTTCCATGCTCAAACACGCTCCTCGCTTCCTCGTCCCGCAGCGTAACTCGGTGACTAATCTCAAAAAGCCCCACAACTCTCCTCTCCCTTCCAGCAGTTCTCCCCTTCTCGGTAACTCAGCAGCCTGCTGAGGAAGTCCCCGAGCATTCCCCACTCACCACATACACGCATGCCCTGTGATGCTCTCATCACAGGCTCTCTGCTCTGACGGACTCAGAATGCCTTTTCCTTGCAGCGGCTGCATGCCCTGGAGCTCAGCGCTGTGCTAGAAACCACCGAGCAACAGGCCCCAAAGCATGTAGGTGCTGAAAGGGACATCCTAAAACAGTCAAAAAGCAGAATGAGGATGGAAACGTGACAGCTTGTTAGACAAAGAAAAGGGAGTGGAGTAATTAAAATACAGTAACCGATTACAGTTATGGATTTTTAATGAAACCCTAGGAAGCGATTCATTCCATTGCACCGGGTAACTCAGATGCACGCACAAAATCCCAGCAGCACACTGCTGCTTCTCTCAGATAGCACTGTTTGTCATGGACCACCTTTCCAACCAGAAAATTCAGTCACTTGCACCAAAACCCAGACCGTGCTGGAAGAGAGGTAACCCACTCATATTAATCAAAGCTCCAAGGAAGCGTGAGGATGTCGCTTGCAGTGTAACCGAACCACAACTAGGCAGCCACCAACGTGGCAAGGACACGTCTACCTGTGTGGCTACACCAGAGCAGACGCTCTTCTCGGCGACATCCAGCAATCTCCACTGAGCTCAGCAGAGGTAATTTGGTTCTCCAGCCGGATGACTGAGTGAAGGATTCAGTGCTCAGCTGTCACGAGCATTTCAGTTCAGCTCCTATGAAAGATGTCCTCGTGCCTCCATGCTATGTGTTAGCGCTAAAGTTCTTGGGGTTTGTGCCTTCTTTAATAATCACTGAGATATTTTTCTGTGTTGTAGGCAATAAAACTCGCGCCATGGTTGCTGTGCTCAGCATGGTTCACCATGCCACACTAAATACCTTGAATAGGCTCTGTGGTATCCCCAGTGCTACCAAACAGTGAAATAAAGGAGAAGAGAAACTAGACTTCAGCAAACAAAAGCAAGCAGGAAGCAATGAAACATTCCAGGTAACTAAGATTTAGACTATTTTCAGCTTGCCATTTTAGGAAGGAAAAAGCATTTCTGGGGGCCAAAAAGCATGCTACGAAAAATGCTTATCTCTTTATGACTCTCAAAATGGGAATGAAGAACAATTTGCTAAACAAGGCCTAAAAATGACAGCCCTGGCATGAAGATGCAAGACAGAATCAGCAGAGCCTGCTGCAAAACTGCCATTTAAAGAAACACATTTCCACCCATTTTGTTTGCACACTGGCCTTGGGCTTCACGAGGTGCTCAGGCTGCTGGTGGAGTTGCAATGTCCCATCATTCACTAGCGAGGTGGGCAGCTGAGACTCTCCCAGGCTCCCTCTCCATGATGGTGTGGACCAGGAATGATAGGTCATGGACCTCACTTGGGTTCAAAGTTACTGCTCTGCAGCAGCTTCACCAGCTGGCTGCACCTCCTCAGAACCAGAGCCTGTATGGCCTGAGCTCTGCTCATAGAGAGGGGTTTGGGTGCTGGCTGACTTTATACTCCCTGCACTTCACCAGGGAGCAGGTGGAGCTGTCAAGGGGAAAGAACTCACTCTGGGGAGAACCATCTCCTGCAGCGATGTTTTCCCCCTCCATGGGTGCCCTATTCCAGGCATCAGCAGCCATGGCAGACAAGTTTTCTTGCACACCTCTGGGACCTGGATTCCAGTGTACAGCTCTTTCCTTCAGACAGGATTTTCAGAGATTTTGTCAGAATCAGGAAAAACAGCTAGGGTCATGTCCTGGTTATGGATGGCACCGGGCAAGGATTTTGTTGCTACCCAGCAAAAACTACTTTTACAAAATAAACCCCCCAAAATTAAAAATGTTAGGCAGGAGGTCAGTTATCACCATGGATCCATCCACCAAGCCTGTTTTTTCAAAGATTCCTCACTAGCTATGGTTTTTGCTACAAAGATTTTTTTTTTTCCATTAATAAATCCTTCCCTTTGAATCATGAAGGAGGAAGAAAGAATAAAGCGATCCAAACTAAGGTTTGGTTGTGTTTTTTGCCTATTACTTACATGACAAAATTTCTCACCCGAGGCTCAAATTACACCCTCTGTTCTGATGACCACGTCAGTATGGGACCCTGACTCTAGAATGCCTGACTGTGCTGAACCTTCACTTGAATTGCATGGGGTATGTTTCAGTTTCATCAGAAATGGAGATTTAGCCTCTGTCTCCAGCTGATAGCTCTGCCATACGAAGCAGTGAAATGTGAGGCTGTGCATCTCTGCTGTAAAACTAAAAATCAAATCACCTACTGGTAGTAATTTAGCTTAGCTCCTAACATCTCATTAGAGCTGATGCTCGATAACACAGTTATCATGTTGCACAACAGTGACAGGAAGAAAATACGAGAATGCACGCTACAGTTTTTGTATTTGAGAAGGTTAAGATCCTCGAGCAAGACTTGTCCATTTGCGTCTCTATGCTCTACAAACACCACGTCTTCATCAGCAGCATCGTCACTCTACAGCAGCAAACTCTATGAACAAACCATGTGGTGCCACATAATGCCGAGAGAATCACAGTCCAGCCATGGGTGTCACAGCAACGCATGAAAGTGAGAGACGAATGACAGAGAAGAGACGACTGCAGACTGGGAACAGGATGTGTGCGGTTCTGTGATGACATTGAGAATGGATGAGGAAAAGGACAAAAGGTCAACAAAAAAGGGATGTCAAAAATCCTCAATTTGAAAGTTTATTTAAGTGTATTTGCATTAGCAGCACCACTTTCTCTGAGACACCTGGCCACAAACTGCACACATCTTCTGACACTGGGAAGACCTGCTGGGGTATACGCACCAATCTCGGTGGCTCAGGCATGCAATAACCAGAGGAGACAAGTTTCTCCAGCTTCAGTTGTGCATGTCTCTCCACCTCAGCAGCACAAGAAAATAATTTAGGATTCCAAAGTGAGAGATTGGTGTCCCCATACCTCTAGCAAATAGGAATGAAGCATCTTCACGTGAAGATCTGCTCTGGCTTACACTGCTGGGTTACTGTTTGGGTTCAGTGAGAAGGGTAAAGTTTTCTGTTCTCACCTCACCAAGCCTCCCCATAGTTGGCCTGCACACTCAAGGGAAACTAGCACCAAGGATTTGATTATCTAGGGTGCTTACTCCAGAGATACTCAATATAAAAACAGACTGAAGAGAATGGAAGAAAAATAATATGATTATGAGCAACTGGGCAGGAGCAGGTACTTGCCCAAAGGGGATATTTTTAAAAGTATTTAAGTTATTGCAGTGTTTTTTCCAAACTTCAGCTTGTGACCATGGTGCTCCGCATTCTACCCTTTGCTCTCATGGGACACTACTGACTTCCCTGGGCTCCCCTGTTTTCTAGATTTACTCGTCTCATGACAACTTTCTTAGAATTATTTCCTCCTAGTCAACAACTGAAATAACCTGCTAACCTTTGGGAGGAGGAACAGCAAAGCTCGTCCTGACCCTTCACAGTATCCAGTGGAGGGTCGTCTGTCTAGGATGGCAACTTCTATAAAAGCCCTCATCTCCCTAAAACTTGCCTTCCTGTTCCTGGAATGCTTGCCCGTTCCCAAGTGGTGCCTGTTGGCAACCTTTTGGATGGACACAAACTCCAGCTTTTCAGTTAAATACACAAAAGTATGTTGAATGAGGAGACGTATGGCAGTTGGAACATCCCAGTCACGCCACTCACACCAGGCTGCTGCTTGAAACAAAGAAAAAAGTGCTGCTAAAAATACACGTGCATTTTTATAGGTTTACATTTAGATTTTGTGTTTTGCTTTGTCTTGTTTTGTGTTTTTTTCGTTGGTCTTTTTTTTTTTTTCAATCCAAACATCTATCTTTGTGCCAGCGAAGAGAACAGAACAGCTGATTTTTTAATCATCCCATTAAAGCCATAAATATAATGCGGTCAGCTCTTAATGGCTTCAGATTAATAAATGAATGGTTGTTCCATACCCTTTAATTCAAATCCAAGATGCTCTGCCAATGCAGAAAGAAGACAAGGAAGAGAAAGAGAAAAAGAAAAACAGGTCTGTCAGAGATCTCTAATATACAAACACACACACTGTGCAGTTACAGCAGGTTAGCTTTTCTGTAGGCTCAGCAGCAGTTACACAGAAGACAGTGTACGCTTCAGAGCATTTCAAATTCCCACCAGAGCTTTTATCTTATGTAAAGAAAGACCCAAACAAATTGCAGTGGAAGTTAATTATGAATTCTTTTAGTTAATTATGAATTCTTTTGAGATGAGCCATGTTTGTTAGTACCTGATATGGAATTTACAGTTTAGGCAAGGCAAAAAAAAAAAAAAAAAAAAAAAAAAAAGGTACTCTTGTTCTGAAACAACTCCTAACAGGTCAAAACACATAGCAACTACACGAACCTGGAAAAAGCCATTCATTCACTTTCTACAGGCAAAATGTGCCCTGAGCGGTTTCACACGCCCCTCTTTGCCCGGGGGCCTGTGCACCAAGGAAGGGTGCGGGCATGTGAGCAGGGCCCAGAGCCCTGCCAACAGCATTCTGCTGCCCACGACCTCATGTCTGGTCTCAGATGCACAGCATCGTCTGGCAGCATTGCCTGTAGATCACCTGGCAGCGTGTCGGTTGTGTGAGCTCTGCTCTTGGTGGTGCACGTCTGCAGTTGAACCACTGATGCTGCAAGTGATTAGTTGCCCGGGCAAGGCAACACATCCCTTGCAGATCTAAAAGTGCAAATCGCACTGAACATTTCCCTCAAGCCTGTGATCTTCCAAATTTCACTTCTGCTGTGGTTCTGCGTTGTTTTAGAAAGAACAAGCATGCTGATAAAAAAACAAAAAAAAAAAAAAAAAAGCACAAATTGGAGCATCTGCCTTCAGATTCGTATTCGGTATGAGCAAGGTTGCAGTTCAGCTTGCAGAGATAGTGCTGAGCAAAGTAGTTTTCCTAATGAATCATCAGCACAGTTACCCAAAACCAAATACCCTGAATTTTAGTAATTTTCCTGGTACAGGCCTGACCTAAAGACAGTTTTTCTTATATAAACACGACAGTTCTCCATACTTACCGCTGTACACAAAAGTGAGCTCTGCTGTTCCCAATCACCATACACACAAGATTATTTGCAGCTTGGAGATGTCCAGATTTATTTATGATATTTTCCATAGGAACTGCTTTTTGCTGCACAGAAATAATTGGCTTTCTTTTTGCAATGCTGTGCAAAATTTAGGCAGGGGGGAAATTAGCACTAATTGTTATGGAACATGTAAACACGTTTTACTAAAGCAGGTTCTTCTCTTCAAATCAATGCTGATGTTTGGGGCGGGGAGGGAGTTTGGGGGGGCAGGAGTTTGATGGAGTTGCGTTTTCAACAATTTTGTGTAATTTAAAGGCCACAAAACCTGGCTGCTCTCTGCTTCACAACTCACATTTGTGCAAAAGGAACGGCAAACTCTGCCACGCATTTCAGCGTCATTTTGTGCACGTGGCAGAGACACGGACACGATGTGGTGGGCAGCAGAGAACTGGACAGAATACATTCATCCTAAACCTCTTGGTTATTACATCTAGCCTTGACCTTCTCCTAAGGCATGCTACCATTATACACACTGTTTCACCTGACATTATGACAAATGTGTGTAGAGAAACATTAAATTCCATCTATATATCTACGCTATCGATCCATTTGGTACCTGCGTATTGCCCATACTGCCACATTTCCCTCCTGCTTCAGGATTTGATGCAGTATCTACAGCTACAAATGGATGCAATTCAAAACATTTCTGTGTTTGGTTTGCTTTGTCAAACTCAAATGCCTGTGCAAACAGAGGACCTGAGGAACTTCAGCTTTCCTCTCACATGAGAACTGGAGTTTCTTCTGGTTTCCTAATGCCATGGAGCAGATACAGCCAGCTGACTCATTGGATCTTAGCTATGGGTTCCCTGAGCAGGAGATAAACCATGCAACCATGCAGAAGCTGGAATGTACTTGCCTGTCTATGTCTACAAACCTACCAGTAGTTTTGCAGGTAGAGGAAACCTGACCTCAGCCTATGCTCCTGCATCTTATGTCCATGGCTACTCAACACCTCTTCACCATCCTTTCAAGCTACAGACATTGCTCCTGTATCACCCCTAACTGAACACATTGAACAGGGAGGCACTCAGCCATTTCCCCTTTCCCAGGAGGTCCTGGGAAGAAGGCAGGGATTGCCTTCTGTGCTAGGACAGTGAAGGAGAAGATACTTCAAGAGTAGGCTGGGATTTGGAGGGTTTGTCTCTTCTCTAAAGAAGGGACTGTTCAAAATTATTCAACATGTTACGAATCACAGACTAACAAGATGACCCCAGCTCCAGGAAAAACATTGCTTCAAACTGTAATCCTTCTGCATTCAGCAGAGGGGTATCATCTCCACAAACATGTCCTACTGCGTAGTGTGTGCCTATTTTATATCAACAATATACCACATGGAAGCAAACATGTTTGAGAAATCAAAATTTCTCCTAGAGATAACTTCTTTTGGTCCAGAGCAAAAGATATTTCTGACTGTGTGCCATGTCTGAAAGAAGTCTCCTTTGCTTCCCTAATTGGTTGTTCAGGAAAAGTAATACATATTTTAAAAGTTTGGGTTTATATTTGATAAACTATTGGTGGAGAAGGTGCTCAGCATGACGTATAGTACCTGCATTGTGTCCTGCAACAGTTCAGTCAACCTGCATTTTACTCACCCTCTCACTTAGACTGGAAGGCTGGCAGACTGTGCTGCTGGGGATGCCTAGAAATCTCTGGGCAACTGTCCCCTCTGCAGCCATGAACTGTACAGAGGGAAGCAGGAGGTCCAGGCAAATTCTTCAGCTCCTCCAGGCAGTGATTCACACCACACTGACAGAGGGGGCTGCAATGGGGAGGGTGTATCTTTTCCCAGGCTTGTGGCAGAGGGAGCCTTTGCGTTAGCTAGAATTTAATGGATGGATCCTATCTGTAGAGACAAACTGATAGATGCCAGGAGTGCTGCCAGAGTGCAGAAGTTCTCTACAACTCCCATAGGATCAGCTCCACTGGAACCAATATATATACAGTGGTACCAGGCAAATAAGTAACAGTGAGAGAGCGCTGAGATGGTAGCTCTAGGATGAGGAAATGGGCTTCTTATTTTTCTCACATCATCAACCTTCTGTTTAAACTTCACACATGCTCCCTAGACATGGCAAGGAGCTAGAGCTGAGTAGACTGAACTGCTGTGAGACTCCCCAAACTACCTGAAGCAGAGGGCATGTGTTTTGGAAAAAAACTCATTCCAAATGTGGCTCGTGAACCTTTCTGAAAATGCTGGGCTTAAGAGAGAGCTCGTTCTTTCTAATGCAGCCATAAGCATTAAGGAAACTATATACTGGCCTCTTTAATGCATTACTTTGCAGTATTTATGCTATTTCTTGCACTTAAAAGCTAAGCTAGACTCTTCTGTGTTGATTCCAAAGGAGACTGGACCAGTCATTTGGAAATGTTGAAAGACCTCACTACTGTGTGTATGACAGAGGGCTGTCCCAACAGAGAAAGGCAGCGAGCATGGGAGAGATGAGAAAGGGAAAAAGGGATAAAATATGAAATATGAAAGAGATTACAAGTGTTTAATTGTCACAGTTTGGGTCTCAGCTGCTGTACATCTGTGTGGGATTCAGGTGGGTTCCCATCGCCCAGATTGGTACCACTCAGCTGCTCAAAGCAGGGCTTGCTGAAGAGTGAAGTGCTGCACAGACCTCACGCTCAAGTTCCCCAGAGGTTGATATTCAGCTGAAGTGGACTGAAAGAAAAAATTCAGTCGGGTTTAGGTGCTACCACTAGGGTGGGTACTCTGTGGACCCAACTGCCACAGATTTTGTGGTGGATTTTTTTCTCCTTATCAGACAGAAGACAAAGTCCATGTACTTGATCCACAGTCACTTTGGGACTGTGTTTTTCTCTATAATGTATTCTACCTGTTTTAAAAGATGAACAGACAAAACCATTAAATCTGACATATGCTTGTAGGAGTAACACCTTAAAACAAGTCTCTCAGTGAACTGTGGATTGATAGGATGGATAAGAAGGATAAAAACCACAGCAAACAGCTGTGAGAACTGCGCTTGTACTCACACGGACTTCAGGCTGCCCGCGAACATCATGAAGATGTTTAGTTACCATATGCATTACTTCCCCTGAACACACTGTGTGTGTCACAGAGCATGCATCAAAAAAAGTGGAGAATTAACATCCGAGGACCAGCAAGGCAGACTGTTGATCATAAATTGTACTGACAAGAGTAGTAACTTTCAAGTGCTCTGGTCCAGGGGCTACTGGGGGCAATGCAAGACAATCCCATGATGCTGGGGAGAGAGGACACTGTTCACATGTTAAGGGCTGGGCAATACATGGGATGTCCAAGTACAGAAAGTCTGCAAACAGACAGACAAAAGTCTCTCCATAAACGGTGCAGCATTTTAGCTTATCCAGTACTGTATTAATAAAAATAATCTGGTAGGTCTCAAGAGTCCAGATACGTAACAACAGAGTGTGGATTAGCATGCAATTAGCTTCAGGAGATCCCAAGGGGTAACCTGCACTGCCGTGCAGGGGAGAGGAATAACCCTGCTATGATAAACCACAAACACCCTGTAATTACAGAGCCACACCACAGCATAGTCATCACCCTGTAATTAAGTGGTCAGCGGTTATCATGTCATTAGGAAAGGAAGCTGCAGAATGTTTGTGGAATTTAAAATGCTGCTAAATATTGGTTTAGAGTCCAGATGAATAAGAGGTGGAGGCGGAAACAGAAAAATAGGTTAAGGAAAAAAAAAAAAGAAGTATTCTTCCGCTCATCATTTTCATATCACAATTAACACATAGGAAACTACTACAGAATAAGTTAATTCAAGTGAAGCAAACAGAGAAGCTGGAATTTGGTTCTAGGCCTTCCCAGAAAAGCTTGAAGTAGTACATTTATCCTTCTGCTCACAGGCACATTTCACCTCAGTGTGAGGAGCAAGCGTCCAAACCCTACCTGTCAAGAAGCATTACTTTTACATGTCAGGGTGATGACCAGCACTCCTTTGGCTGCAGCCTGGTGACTTTAGACCAGACCTCAGGAGTCACAGTCCCTGGAGGTAAGACACGAATTCTGGAGGAAATGAAGAATGTCCCTTGGCCAACGAGGATCAGATTAGAGGTCATTTATGTAAACTGGACACCTACAAATCCATGGACACTGATGGGATGCACCCACCAGTGCTGAGGGAGCTGGCTGATGTTATTGCACCAGTAGAGGTGAGGGATTTGCCTGATAGAAAGCAGCTCCGTGGAGAAGGACATGGATGTCCTGGTGGACAAAAACTTGCCCATAACCTAGCCGTGTGTCCTTGTGACCAAGATGTAAATGGTATCCTGGGGTGTATTAAGAAGAATGTGACCAGCAGGTCAAGGGAGGTTCTCCTCCCCCTCTACTCTGTCCTAGTGAGGCCACCTCTGGAGTATTGTGTCCTGTTCTGTGCTCTCCCATTGAAGAGAGACAAGGAACTACAGGAGAAAGTCCAGTGGAGGCTGCAAAGATGCTGAAGGGACTGAAGCATCTCTGTGCCCAGGAAAGGCTGAGGGCCCTGGGGCTGTTCAGCTGGAGAAGAACAGCCTGAGAGGGGAGCTGAGCAATGCTGATCAATAGCTAAGGGCAGGGGTTGAGAGGAGGGGGCCAGACTCTTGTCAGTGGTGCCCAGCGACTGGACAAGGGGCAATAGGCACCAATTGGAACCCAGGAGGTTCCATATGAACAGGAGGAAAAGCTTCTTTCCTTTGAGGGTGCCAGAGCCTGGACCAGGCTGCCCAGAGATGATGTGGAATCTCTTCTGGATAATTTCAAAACCCACCTGGACACAATCCTGGTCAACCTGCTGTAGGGAAACTTGCTTTAGCAGCAGGGTTGGAAGAGATGAGGTCCCTTCCAACCCCTACCATTGTGTGGTATCAAGCTGGGAACTCATCCACGGTAAGCAGAATTGACCATTTATCAGTGACTGCAAGACTGATTTCTCAGCTCAAGCTCTTCTCTTCTCCTCCATGTTTCCAGATGACTACACTGAGTACCATGCAATAAGAGTAGCTGTCTTTCTCCCCCTTGAAAAAGTTTTGATGCCTGAATATCAGACTCTTAGGGAAGCCCAAAGGTGAAGAGAAAGCCTCCCCCAGTGGACAGCAGAGAATGCTCCTCTGTGCTCCAGAACAGACCAGCAGGAAGACTCCAACTATGAATTAAAATTTTTAAAGAAACCATGAATTAAAAAAAAAGGGTAAAAATGGAAAATATAGCAGTTTACATTGCATATGAATGCCAGCTCTATTTCAGGGTGTTTACAGGCAGGTTACAGACATCAACTTTAATCAGGTCACAAAGTAAAAACCAAAAAATTTTCACTAAACGAGAAGAAGAATGGCATGACACTTGTCCTCTAGATCAGTGACAATTATTTTGGGAGATGCATAAATAGCAAAGTTATGATGAAATTTTAGATTCCACAGAGAAAAGACAAACATAAACATAAAACTTCATCCCAAATTTCTAAATTTTTCCATAAATCACAAGTGAAAAGAATCCAAATGTGCAGATTTAAGCAAGGGACAAATGTTCCCCCTCACGATGTTTAACTTTCAGTATCTCAGCCCCACAAGGAGTGAAATAGCTGCCAATATATTTTACAAAACCTTTACAACCAGCCAGCCCAAAGCCTGGCAACTTATTACTAAACTTCCAGCAGGGCTTTACAAAGACCTGAAAAGTTCCTTGCTGAAGAGAGGAGATAAAGCTAGATCTTGATCTGATGTAGAACAGGCAGCTATGAAACACAGGTGCCAGCACAGCTTTAAAAAAAATAATTTTCTTAAAAGGAAGATGATTTTGGACATGCTTCTGGAAAGAGCTGCAAGCCACTGCTGTGCATATGAAGCTGGACCCAGGAGACGGCTGTCAGTTGGGTGGGTCTCCAGTACCCACCAGATGCTCTCCTATTAGAAAGACTTCCTGACTTTTTTGTGATATTGCTGAACCTGCCATCTACGTGTGCCAGCAGAGATGAAGATCTGACTGCAAAGACAAAAAGGTCCTGGGTACTAATGCTATGGATTTATTAGGGCTGTGGATCAACAGTTTAACTGTGTTCAACACATGGACAGACAGGAAGACACAACTGTGACCTGTGACTCTGCAGGTACCTGTACCAGAGCACCAGGAGAGACATCTGACAGCTAAACCTAAGAGTTTGTACTCATCACCCTCAGCACATCTGGAGTATGAAACATCTCATCCTGATGGCAGCACTGGAGTTCAGTTAGCCAAGTGCTCATCTTTGGATGCTGACCCCCTCCTTAGTGACTCTGAAGGGTGCCTGTAGCATGAATCTGGACTCAAGCCTCTAACACAGATGTCTAAAAGCCCTCTGAAAAAATAACAAGGATCTGGCTGCACTGTTGCTGCAAAGAGGGTCGCAGGGAGAAGAGGGGTCCAAAGACGAGTTCATGACGTGAACTCAGACTGCCAGTACAGCTGGTAACTCCTTGCCTGCACACTGCATTCCCTGTGGCCAGGGTCAGGGAGAATTCCTGCTTTAGGTCACATTTTCAAGTTATGATCTCCCAGCTCTCTGGTTTCATCAGAGATACACCATAACTGCAAGATCTAACTCCTGAAACTAGCAGACCATATGACTTTACCATCGTATGTACAATGCAGTGTGGATACATTAATTACATCTACAGTTATAATTCTATGGAAACACAGAAATAGGAAGGCCTTGATGTGAAAAACATTTTGGTAAGATGATTTAACAACTCAGCACCCATGGAAACAATTCTCCTTATTTTCACCTATCAGTGTATTCCTCTGTTTTATGTAGCAATTGCTGACAATCATTGTCCCCTCTGTTCAGTCATGAATGCTCCTTCAGTCTAAATTAAAACTGGTTTAAATGTTTTTTGGTTTTTTTTTTTTTTTTTAAATGTGCCTCTGTTATATTATACAGCCTCTATAAGGCTTTCCTCTTACAGATTAGTTAAAGCCTAGGCAACATGATCTCCCAACCTTGATCCATCAGTCAATTCCTTCTGTGTGGATGGAGTGTGCACAGAGATCACCTGAGATAGTGACATTTCAGACAGACAGAAGCGACCTTAAGTCAGCACATCCTCAGTCAGGACATCTTTTTCTTCTCAGACATATGTACCTTTCAACTATTTTAATCTCAGTGAAAGTGCAGCTGTTGCTCTAACATCTCTCCTCCTGTCCTTCTTCTGGTAGGCTTTCTGTTCTGATGAATGTGAGAAAGCCATCTGTCATACTGTCCTAAACCTGACCTATGATAAGCAGGATAAAGATGTTAAGTTTCCCTGTGAGATTTTGTCCATGTTTACTGGGCGTGGGATTACTACGCGTCAACATCTCAAAGGCTCTCATCTGTGTTGCCGCTGCTTACCAGGTTATCATCCATCTGCTGACTGCTGGTGGCCAACTGTCTACGCATACCTAGCCACTGCTGTGCAAAAGAAACGTGCTGCCTTCCATCTCCTTATGGCACGAACCTCACTAGAAAACCCACCATCAGGGTGGCTTAGACTAATGCAGGCTTAGCGTAAAGGCAGGCTTAGGGAGCTGATGCAGTCAGGTGCCACAGCTCGGCTCAGAAGCAGCACCTCGCTAGGTCAGAGCAGTGTTGTCTGTTTGCACTATGCATCCATTTTCTCAGATAAGCAGCTGGTTCAGCATGCTTTGCTTTTTTTTCTCCACTATGTCAACACGTTTCCCATTACATTTGCATTACAATGCAAGCAAAATAAAATGTGAACTCCTCATAAGCAGATAGGAACCAACCGCTGAGATACTTGCTTCCATTCTGCTGTTGCAAATTCCTACCCAAAGCAAATGCTAGTCATCCAAATAAGGGCTGAGCTGGGACAGACTGGGAGGTCCCCAAGCTAGCCCAATAACACAATTCCTAGTGAGTTCCTCTGTACCAATCTGTTAGAAAATAGCAACAGTGTGAGCATGAAATAGAAAAAAAACCACAAACCCCTCTATCTTTAACTTTTCTTTTTGAAGCAGAGAATATATACCCAGGATGTCTGGCAGTAGGCACTTGGTAATACGGTTTTAACAGTAACACAGAGAAACATCACATGCCAGAAAACCTATATAAATACATCTGATTGACATCTTCATAATTGCAGTGGTCTAGCAGGTATTTTGAAAAACAAACCTCCAAAGATACCTGTCAAATAGACAAAAATAGCCTGATTCCCTAGAGAACACGGGGAGTTTTACCTGAGAAAAATCTGAATAAGGGTTTAAATAGGTGAGATAGGAAGGAAGCTGATCCCAGAAGGAAAACACACATCATCTGGCATGATGCTGGGGTGCAGCACCATCTCAATCTCTGGCCCAAATTCAGCAAAGTAGCAGCCATATCTTTTCAGAACAGCATCTTAAATTTAGTTCATTCTGCAGAGACTCTCACTCAGCCCTGGGATGTAGCTACTAAAAGTCATATTGTAATAGTTAAGATTTATCATCAGAAGGCTCCAATCTAGGCCTGAAATCCTAAAATACCCCAAATGCATTTAAAACGACACCAGCGTAGGTGTCATTATTTACTATTTAAATATTTGTCAAGTGCTGGCAACGTTCTCAAAACATGAATCAGGACAGAGCTATTTTATTTCCAGTGGAAATGCCTGAACCTCACTTAATCTGCTTCAGCTTTTGACCTGTCAGAACCTATGTGGGATGAAGCACTGAGTGAATGACAGAGCAACAGCAACTTCTACTGTGCCCTAATTATTGATTAAAGTAGAAAGTAAGCGTTTGCACAGCCCAGACTCAAGTGAAAAGCCTTTCCTATTCAGAAGAACAGCGAGTCCTGTGCATGCTTCTCTGCAGTACTGCTGCTATGCACGTTACCCAACTGTGACCTTAAAGTGAAAACAGCTATAAACAAATATGAATCATCTCCTTAGCTGATTTTTATCCAAGTTCAGACAGGTAAGCAGGATTGTTAAGCTGTTTTTAACTTACTATCCTGTGGTTAAAGCAGAACTGAGGTAAGGAAATGTACATGTGTTGGCTTTAAAAGTTGGCATTGTTCCTCTAATACATGAATAAAATTTAAACAGATCTCATTCCCATAAAAAGCTGGATTCTGCAGGCTGGGGGGAAAAAAAAAACTACCACGTTTTCTCTTGCCATTAATGTTCTGAAAAGGCATTTTCTTGACATAAACTAATTTTCACCCTTGTTTTGGTTTTGCAGCATGATAGCAATAATGTTTAAGCCTTTTGGTCACCACCTCACGAAACATGCTACAAAATCAGCTTCATGGGGTGAGCATCCCACTGCTGTCTGCAGCAGAGGTCCCTGACACCACTGGCTTAGAAGCAGAAAGGAAACCCTTTTGCATCAGGTTAAGAATCAAAACAGAACTTTTGTCATTTTCCAAAGGGCTTACTTCAGTCTTTTAGTCTGGAAAACTAAAAAAAAAAAAAAAAAAAAAAAATCAATGGAGGTTTCAACTTTGGAAGCTAATTTGGAACAAAAAGCAATGTAAAAAAATCAAGCTGTCCCAAGAGCCTCATAAAGCCCATTTGCATCTTGTCTGTATACTCTGTAGAAGAGTGTCTAATGCGAGCTCTTGCCAGCTATTAGCACGTGCTAATGAAACTCCTGCTATTGCCAGTTCAGGATGAGAACTGCAGGATTTCTTACAGAGCAATGGGAGATGGGATACTGGCAATCAAGAAATCATTGTGGAGAGGCATTTCTCCTCTGGTTCCCACTAATTAAAGCCTCTCTTGTGGCTCTTTATAAAAAGCTTCTTTCTAAAACCACCATTTGTGGTGGTCCAAACAGCCAGTACAGAGGCAGGATGGGTCACACAGAGGGTCACAGTGGCTGATGTCCTGCACTATAATCGTGTCTCCTTTCAGGTCAGTCCTTACCCAAGACAAGGATCCCACTGATGCTGGGACACAGCCTGAATACAGACTCAGAAAAATTATCTGCCTTGAACAAAATCAGCTAATGATGTCTGTAAGTGAGGCACCTCTGGAGACCTAGAACCTGTGGGAAGTGGAAAGTAGCAATTGGGAAGCACTAAGTGCAAGGGCTCTAGTGCGTTGACACACACTGAATACAAGGTGAAGGGTTCATTCTGTAGTTAGACACGACCCTGTATGCAAGGCTGTCCAATCCCCTAGGAGAGACAGGAGCACCTCTGTGTCCAGGAGAGGTAGAGTCTGAGACACCCAGTCAGCAGATTTAGCCCATATCCTGCATGGCACTGAGGCAGTGGCAGCCACCAGCCTGACCCCTGGGCCTCCAGGACTGCATGTGTGCTCTGGCCAGCCTTCAGGGCATGCTCCAGGGTGAGCCAACCTCCAACCATCTCACCTGAGCAGCAACTGATGCTTGGTTTAGCTTCTGGAAGCTGAAACAGGACCTTACCTCGGGAAATTTCATTACAGCCCTCGCTGTGATTTCCTCAGTTGGTACAGAGAGACTCACACCCCCCCTTGCAAAGAGTCATGAAGAGATGTACATCTCTTCTACTGCACAACACAAGTCCATCTTGAGACAGCAATGCTACCAGAGCTTGTCACACAGACTGTTCTCACACAGCACACCACATAACCTTGTGCCTTATTCGCATTTTGCATGGAAAGAGCAAGCAACATTAAGTTCAATCAGAAATGAAAGCAGAACCCATTCTAACAAATGGGGAGATAACAAGAGCCCCGATTCTTCTCTTGGGCACGATCACAGCTCCTCTTACGGCCAAGCAGAGCTGGGAGCGCACAAGACAGGAAGAGGGCTCTTAGAGAACAGAAGAACCTGCTTTAAGGACATGACACAGAGCTACAATAACCAGGGAGAGAGAGAAGTAGAAAGAGACATACTGGAGAAGCTGACCATTGCGAAATGCTGACACCGGTCTCCTGTGAATTCGATCGGACACCTACCGGAAGAAAGAAAACCAGAAAGAGAGAAACAAGATAGCAAATGACACCCAAACAGACCGAACTGAGGCCCCTTCTGATCCCTTCCACGACTCCTATCCGTCTGCTTTCATCTTTCACCCTTACCTGCATCCCTAAGCCCTAGCCCAAAGCTGACACCAAGAGCCATCCCTGACTAGACCACTCTACATCCACCGCTGTGCCCGGGAGGTTTTAAGTAGTGTGGTGCATTTTTTGTCTTCAAACATACTTTGCTTAGGATCTGGCATGTACAATCGCAAAGGCAGTTTCTCCAAACATCTCTGTCCGAAGAATCCATTTGGACATCTGGAGGGGAAAAGGGGAGAAATCACAGAACATGTCTGGCACCATTCTTGAGGCTAAGGTCAGAAATAAAAAGTGCATTGTGATGAATGGAAAAAATAAAGGCTTTACGCGCATACTGACTTGTCGCTTTGTTTTTACCAGGCACCTGCAACATCAGCATTCCAGCTCTAGTTTTGGCCTGGGTCTTCAAGCAGCCAGTCAAACCCCTCCTTTCCTCCTCTGCCTGACTCCTTCCTTCTCACCTACTAGAAGCACCAGCTGGCAGGAAGATTGAGATGGGCTGGATGCTGCTTTTGGAGACTCTCCTTGGAGCTGCTATCTGGACAAGACTGGCAAGAGGCACTGCAGAGCAGTGAGCAGCTGCTCAGGTGGCAGCAAGCGCTGTGTACAGCAAGCGTCTTCCCATTATTACCCCAGAAGTACCCAGAGGATTTTCCAAGGAAAAGGGTTATGTTGCAGTTAGAGAAAAAGCATGTGCAGAGTCTCTGAGTTAACAGAGAGAGAGGGACAGAGAAGAAAGTTGAACCGACCATGTCTCACATGCCGCCCAACTGCGAGGCTCTCTCAGGCTCTCCCAACCACTGCGCTGGGATGTGCCAGCCCACGGGGCACCAGTGATACATCAGCATGATGCTGCAGTGGCAGGGATGGCACCCTGCAGACACAGGCCACCAGGCATGTTCACCAGCTCACAAGTAAGCTCCCTGGAGCAGGCTGAGCCAGCTTTGGAGAGCATGGGGATGTGGGGAGAGGTGCAGCCACCACAGCTGTGGGTGAGCCTGGGAAGCAATGGGAGCTCAGCTGTTGGTGGTCAAGTGCTTCTCCCTGGGACCTTATCTCCCTCACTTCACATATTTTCTTCTGGTCTCCTTGGTTAGTCCCTCAAACTTATCCCTAACTTTCCTGAAGTCCTAGATCTTACCTGACTGTTCCACAAGTCCTTCCCTCTCCAGATGACCTCTCTGTCCTCTGAGCTTAAGAGGGTTTTATCATTATAGCTGTCATCTAAACATCTGTTTTCCAGCTTCTCAGGGTAAGTGGGGCTGCAAGCTCTGCACCTCGTACATGTCAGACATTCCTTGCTCTCACCTGCCACCCAGGGCTGTCAGGCCCCAGGTGGCCAACAAAGAAGGGACCAAAAGACTCCTCAGCAAAAAGAATGTGAACTAGAGCCCCAAACCTGAGGTCAATGGCTAAGCTCCATTCCAGTCCACTGGGGAGGACAGCAAGAAGCAGGAGCAGCTTTAGCAAAGTATCAGCTGACTGGTCCCAACCTGTGCATATAGTGGGGTGGAGCAGGGCAGGTCAAGACCCCTCGCACTCACTGCCAGCCTCATGCCAGAAGTGCAGATTTGACCCTTTTGTGCCTCCCAAAGGTGAGCTAATGCCTGCTCCCAGTCTGTAGACACAGTGAAGGGGATGAGGAAGGGATGGTTTGATGTTGAAGGGTCTGGAGCAAAAATATTCTGAGGACCACCTGAGGGAACCGGGTTTGTTCAGCGTGGGAAAAAGGGGGCTCAGGGGCGACCTTCTTCCTCTTGACAACTCCCTGACAGGAGGTTGGAGCCAGGTGGGAACTTGTTCCCAAGGAAAAAGTGACAGAACAAGAGAAAAGGGCCTCAAGTTGTGCCAGGGGAGGTTTAGGTTGGACCCAAGGAATAATTTCTTCCCCACAAAGGTTGTCCAGGCCTGTCCCAAGCTGCCCAGGGCAGTGTTGGAGTCCCCGTGATCCCTGGAGGGGTTTCAAAGCCGTGGAGATGTGGTGCTGATGGACATGGGTTAGTGGTGCCCTGGCAGTGCTGGGGGAACAGTTGGGCTCCATGATCTGAAAGGTCTCTTCCAACCAAAATGATTCTATGCCTAATATGACCAAAGCTTTGTAGTTTGAAAGCTCGCTGGCAGATCTGTTTTGTTCTGTTGTTCAAGGGCTATGACAGCGTTTATTCTTGACAGATTTATGTTTAGATGGCATGCTACTGACAGGTAACTCCAGTGGCAATAAAAAATGTCAAGAAGAAAGACTAATTCCTGCTTCTCTCTACGTGGTTAAGGGAGCAAAGACAATTTTTTTTTTCAGTGACTTTAGTTCCCTTGGGAGGAAGAGGTAGAAATTAGAGAAGTCTTCCCTATTTAGTACGATGAGAAAACCTTGCATTTTAATAGTTGTCCCTCATAATGGACATACACTGATGTGGGCCAGCAGGTGGGAATCATGACATGTGAAGGAGCACTAGGGGCTTTCTGCAGCCACACCAGCTCTACAGACCAAGCGTACACCAGACCATCTGTCAGGCCTGCAAGGATACAGGCTTCTCCAGGCTGGAGGGCTTCTCCCCAAAGGGGAGAGATGAAAATCAGCTGAGGTCTGGGGAAGGACTTGAGAAGGCACCAGGTGGCTGGACACAAGTCAGGACAAGATGTAAAGATCTCCCAGCTGTAGCTGTAGCAATGGACATGGCTAGTGCCATTCCCCAGTGCATAGATATCTAACCCCTGCCTGGACCCTCAAGGGGAAGGCTGAGGCATTTGCTAACATGCTGACAGACCACTGCCACAGGCTACTGAAGGAGGCCATCCACCTTTGGGACAACCTGCTGGTACTCCAGAGGTAGCCTGAGTCTCAATGTTAGATGCTGGATGCCTACAGGGGACTTGTAGATATACCTCCAAATCCAGCATTATCCAAGAAGAAAATATAGCCAACAAATGGCTCTCCCTCCCATCTACTGTCCTTCTCCACCTCAACACCCCCACGGCTCCAAACCTGTCCATCTTTCCCGTAAAGAATACCTTTTCTGGTTCTTCAAGGCATGGTGCCCCATGTCCAGAGGACACCTCACCTGCTGTCCCTCTCACAGATCAAAGCTTTGGAAGGCCCTGCATGGCTGATGTGGCTTTGGCACTTGGTTTCTCACTGGTTCCTAGGATGTGTGCTAACACCTCCACGCGGGAGTGTGACAGGCTATTTGTGCACCCTGAACTGCTTGGGGACAACTTAAGGGCATGGCTCTGCATGAGGCTTCACTACCTCCCTAGTCATACACGTAAGTTGATCAGTATCCAAGTCACTTTTGAAACTGGAGATTTGACTTTCTGGTTAGGCAAATCTCTTTGAAAAATTCAGCCCATTTTCTCATGTCTTGGATGTTCATCTCAGAGCACAGGAAAGGGAGACGTACCAGCAATGTTTCAATACCAGGGAGCCCAGCCAGCTCCCAAAGAAAGCCCATCCCAAGGTGTTACCATCAGACGTGAGGCCTGTTGACCTCCCCCATGATGAAGCAGAGGAAACCTATGCTGGGAAGTGAAGAAGAAGTGCTGTGGGCAATCAAAGAGCACAAACCTGAGGCAGATGGTTGATACAGACTCACAAGGACAGCCCTGGGAAGCATGACTTTGGAGGAACCTTCAAGAGATTTGCACAGGGATTTGAACAAGGCAACCAGAGCAGAAGATGCCTTCCCAATCCTTTTTGAAGTTTATTCATCAGCACTGATGAACTTACTCACAAAGTCTTCAAGGGTATCCACTTTAGCTTTGCAACGTGCTGCCCATTTATCTGGGATCTGAGATTTATGTAAGTTGTGAGAACACCAAAGTGCCTCAAGGGTGCTGCTGAATGAAACAAATGTCCTACCCACCTCAAAAAGGAATGCTTTGTCTGAAAGGGGCTAATAATGTCTCCGGTCCACATCTGCAAGAGGTCAGCCAAGGCTGGAACTTCAGTGTGACTGAAGCCGCATGCCATTAAGGGAAGACTGCAAATTACGTGAAAACTGGTGGAAGGAAATAAAAAACCCTGAGAAAGAAATTGGTGAGAAGTGAAAAAGCAAAACAGAGAAGTGTCAAAGAAGCTTTGAAGCCATGACAGCTACCATATAGACCATCTTCAGATCTCTGCAGTCAGCCTAGCGTGGGTGGGGAGAAGAGCTTTCTAGACAGCAGGCAGTAGATGAGTGTCTTCTCTGTGTCTGGGACAGCTCAGGCTTTTCATCTTTAGTTACTTGTGAATCAGCACTGGAAAATGTGACAGAAAAGAAGCCCTCATGAACATGAGCACCTTCTGTCACGACCCAAGCTACCATACAAGCTGTCGAGACACCTGTGCCACTCTGACATCCCTGGGTCCCAATTCCTCCTAAGCAAAGCTGTGGTCAGCAACAGTGACCAGGAGACTGTAGCATGCAGTGCTCATGGATCCTTTTGGTTTAGCTGTCTCACAGTTCTAGGCTGGTGAAGATGATTTGTTATTTATTACTAAGACTGCAGGTGTGGCTTCTAAGAAAAGAAATTTTCAGTGTGCATGGCACCTGAGTCTCCCAGTCTGGAAATGAAGAGCAATGGAAAGCACCATTTTCTGCACACAGAATCTGCTGCCTGTGGTAAGGGTTTCTGGGTCCCCCTTCTTCAGGGGCCAAGCATATGGCCTCAGGGATACACCTGAACATTAAGTCTCACTAAGGTCAAGAGTCATGAGATGGTCTTTGATCATGGCAACCTTCTTTCTGCACATCTGACCCTAGTCAAGAGGTTTTGGCTGGCTATCCCAGCAAAACGGAGTCCCTCTTCCTTCTGAAAGCTCTTGCAGGGACTACGCAGAAGGTGGACTACTCCTGCAAATATTACCTTTGGAGTTTCTGGACCACTCACTGGTGCTACAGAGGTCCAAAAAGTCTCTCCTCAAAAGCCAAGGGAAGCAGACAAAGCTGTGTCTGTAGGAATGATCTTAGGGAAGTACAAGGCTGCACCAACTTCTTGCAGACAGCACCTTGTCCCCTCTCTAGCCTATGTGGAGAACCCAAGGCTGACCTTGCCTAACTCCACCCCTCTGTGCCTACCCAGGTGCATGAAACTTAAAAAGAAATGCCACATCTGAAGAATTGCTACTTGCAAACGGCATCGATAAAGATGCTCAGGGATTTTTTTTTTCTGTCCAGATTCTATTGTTGCTGGAAAACATCCAATTCTTGCAGTTTTAACCACCTCCTTAAGACTTTTTTTTTTTTTTACCCCGTTTCAAAAACATCCACAAAGTTTTGCTCTTGGGTTCAGGATGAATTGCAATTAAATATTTACATGGTAAAAAAAACAAATGCAGTAAGATGATCAGCCAAATAAAACATCTCAAAAAGCACAAACCAAAATGGTTTGAATGACCCATTTCTATCTCGGTTGCAGAGCACTTTTTTATGAAAATTGAGAAACTTGACCTTTTGCCCTGTATCAGGGCACAGCAATCATTATTGTTAATTGTTATTTGCTGCCATTAGTTAATAACATTGTCATAATAATGTTCATGCTGGAAGCAAACCTTTTTCTGCCCAGCTGTTGATCTAAATCTTGAAGGAGTTGGCACATTTCCTTTGCTCCCTTAGATCTTAATTAAAGTGTGCCAAATTTGTTAGCTCTCCTAACAAATTCCGTGTTACGGAAGAATGTGAACAAGCAGGTGCTTCAAAATAATGGGATAAGGAGAAGCTGTAGCAGGAGGACACAATGCACTGATACAAGCAAATGGAGAAATGTTTCAAGCATGTCGCTTATTTGTGCGAAGGGCTGAAAAAAAAAAAAGACAGTTCTGTCATTGTCCCCTGACCAGTCCCAGATGATCAGGCTCTGGAGAGCCACAAAAGGATGGACTCCACAAAATCGCTAATGGGAAGAAAAGAAAGCAACCAGAATCAACGCAGGGGCCTTATCCAGAACAGCTAATCAAGGCATGTTTGCTGTATAGTAGAGTCCAAATCCCAGGGGCACCCACTTCTGGGCCCAGTGAAGACAGCAGCACAGATCCAACTTAGCTGTGGGAGCTCAGCAGGATCTGCACTGTTGTCTCCACTAAGCCTTCCTGTTGCAGGATCAGCTTCCACACTGATGATTCTCAAGGGTCTCCTGATAGTTACGCGTGCATTAAAAAGGATGCATTGAACAGGATACACAGACAGGCCACTTGAACCTGAACCCACTTGAACCTGAAAAGGTACCTGGTCTCATCACCCAAGGCAGACAGCATGCAAAACCCAATGAACGAGTCCTGGCTGGTGCAGGAGATTTGGAACAGGATGTGGAGATTTTCACCCCTAGCTCAACAATGTGGGCTCTCCGTGATGTTGCAACACCTCCCCACAGAACCACTCAAATATCCATGGCAGAGCGATATCCTCGGGGTTGTGCAATTTGCAACTTAACGCTGACCAAGTCAGTAGAGTCACTGAGAGGGATGGCATCGCTCCTGACCCCGCAGGGTTGCTGAGCAAGCTGTGCTGCAAGGAGAACCACGGCTGTACAAGATCAGCCTGATGTTCACCCCTTTGTATGGTGCTCTGGAAAAGCGTGGGGGAGCTGGCATTGTGGCTAAGCCTTCAGAATGACCTTTCCCCTTTCCTCGGGAAATCTACAGGAAACAATATACATGGAGGAAGTAAGCAAATGGGCTTCTAGGAAGTGAACGTTTAATTTTGTAAATCAGGTGATTTGCATACATCAACTAGTTTAAAAAACAATTTTCTCTTTTGCTTTGTCTTGGTTTTTATTCTCTCCTTGACTTTCACTTTTTGTCTGAGGTCCTCCAAGCCTCTGACCTCACCCTCTCATGTAATGCAATGTTGTGAGACCAAATCCAGAAAGTCCGTTTATCTGGCAGCATTTGTAAATCCTTCAGCCTGACTCTTGCAAGCACAACCGGTCCAGCACGATGTGGGAGGTGTTGCTCTATAAAGCTCTTTAAGTCTTCTCATCCCATGCGATTTAGGAAGATCCTGGCCCAGGGTACCAGCCGCTTTGATTACATCACCCATATAAATGAATCACAAAGTGCATTTCAGTGGGCAAGGAAGGATTGTGCCGCAAGGAGACTTGGCTTTGTTTCTTTGTTTAGCTGGGAAGACCCCAACTGTAGATAACATGTGCCAAGATCCAACTGGGAAAATTTATGCACAACCCTGTGGGGCATGGCACCCAGAAATAACAGACTAGAGCAGCCTCAAACTACCCCAAGTTGTGCCAAGAACCCAGTTGGCTCCAGGACCAAGGCAGACTCAAGACGGAGGCTGCTTGATATCCCCAGGACAATGTTCAGCTCCACACGACAGACCAGTCACCACTCTTCTGTGTCCCAGTCCAGCTCAAGGCCTTGAGACTTGCTTGTGTGCATCCCTCCTGCAGGCACTGGAATTTGCTCTACTCAAACTCACCGCTTCCCTACAGTTATGGTGAGAGAAACCAGTCCAACTCATGAGGCCCCTCTGAGCAAAATGGTCTGGAGAAGGGTCGAGAAATTCTTCCTGTCAACAAGAGCCTGGGACTTTTTAATTGATTAGGGCTGTTGAGTCAACTCTGTGTGCATGTGGCTCAGATATCTCCTGGGTTTATGCTGAAAATTTGTAGACTATCTGAGGCATGTCACAATTCTCCCATCTAACTTCCAGGTGGCCTGTTTGCAGTCAGGATAACAGCACAGGCTGTATCATGTTCAGGTTTCCTTTGACATTAGCACGGGTAGAATTTACTTCAAATTAAGGACAAAATTACGCAGGCACACAATCCAAAAAAAGACATAATTCCTGGAACAGCTCCAAGTCCATTCTGGGGTCTTCCCTGGTGAAGAAAACGCATTGTCCAAGGTCTTGCTGAAGAGTATTGAAAAGGATGGGGGAGGCAGGTTTATGGGCAAACTGTTTGTTCCTCAGAATTTAAAAGATCAAGAGGAATACTTTTCTGGGAAGCCTGTTAAAAAATAATAATAAAAGGCCAGCTGGCAATGTAGGCAAATACCTGTAACAAATCAAGCATGAGCCACTTCAGGAGAAGAAATCATTTGAGAATCTGGCTTCTCTTTTTGCACCAGAGTGCCCGGGGTAACATCTACAGGAAGGATCTCCTGTGCTTGGGGACATCTGCAAACAATGAAATCCACTCCAGGAAGGTGATTACAGGATGGTGGCAGGTAGTGAACACAAACACTAAGATTCTGGTCTCTGATAGCTGGTATTGGAAAGGCTGGTAACACCACGTGGGTGCTGGGATGCAATAATCTCCTCAGCACTCGCTGAAGGAGGACTGCAAGCTGGCACATGGTGCCTGAAGATTCCCCCCTGAGGCCCTGCTGACTCCAATCAGAATAACAAAGTGGGAACTGCACATGGACAAGTGTTGTTCCTCACTCGAGATGCTCATGTGGCTCTTGTTTGATTTCCAAGGTATTTGAAGAGTTTTGTGTAGAAGAACCTATTAATCTCCTCCATGCTCATGTCTCAGAGGCATGGAGGGGCTGGAGGACCAAGGCTGACTCCCATGATGCACAGTTCAGAAATGCAGGTCAAAATCTGCTGCTTTGCCTCCTTTCCTCTAGTTTCCCCTCTGAATCTGTATCTCTGTAGCTTTCACAAACTGCAGCAGGAGATCTCCTGTCTTGGTGCAACAAGGAAGCTGTGAAACATTTCAGCACCTTGCTAGTTTGCAGGCAGACAAATGTTAAGTCTGCTTATCCACAACCAGCTTTCCCCAAGAATCATCTGTGTCATCAGGAAAGCCATTCTACGGGAGATACTCTGTTCAGTTCCAATGCTTCTACATTCCTCAATAACTAGCTATTGTCTTCAGGAGTCCAGAAACTCTAAAATGTCACCACTTTCAAAAGCCAGGACTTCTTACCTTCAGTCTATGATTTAATTATAAAAACACCCAAGGAGAATGAACATCCAGATACCTCCTCAAGCAGTTAAGATCAGAAATGACTGTACTATGTGGATGGCACTTGTGTCCTCTGGGTTCCTGTTAACACAAAACTGTCTTTTCTGGCAGATGGATAGTGACAGTGCGGACCTTCAAAGCACCTCCTTTTGGTTAACACTCTGCTGCCCTTCCATACACACCCCTTCAATTCCCATCTGGTTTTAGCAATTGATGTCTTGGGAACTCATCAGAAAAGGAGATCCTTTTACCATCTGCAAGTAAGGAATGAAGGCTTTCAAATGATATTAAATAATTAGGTCTGTTTTGTATGGCACATAAAACTTCATGGAATCCATCACTGAGCTTGCCCTCTGTTCACCAGCTATCACAGCAGCCTGGTTTGGAGGTAGACTGCTTCTTTGCAAGGCTGGAATTACTTTGGTTAAAACAATTGATCTTATGAAGACACCTGATAACCACTGTGAATACCCTTCATCAGGAAAAACAGAGTTTTGTCATTATAACTATGTGTGGCAGGAGTTCAGGTAACTCTTGCTGTAATTAGAAATTGATCCAATTTGAAAAGTCTTGGTCTGGATTCAAGTTCTTCCCTCCGAAAAATATCCTTGAGATTTATGCTTCTGGTACCACCACGCTGCTTACAGATAGAGACATTGATTCATATACTCCTCCAGGCTTCAAAGGTTAAGACCTCCCCAGCATGTAAAGACTGAAACTGCTGGGGCTTCCTGGGACTACAGCTACACCAGAATAGTGGCTGTGACTTTGATTCATCATATGGGACCTCCTCCTAGTTTCCTATGGGGAACACTGGCAAGAGGAGCTTACAGTGCCACCAAGAAGCCAACGCAGAGACAACTACCCTAAAGCACAGATCTGTGGTGTACAAGGGCTTCTCTCACTTCACGCAAATGGGAAACATCGAGGACCAGGGCATCTGGTTCCTGTCCTACCTGGCTCTTTTCATGCCTGAAGACGCAAGCCTGTGAAACTGGAAGAAGCTGTTAATCCTATGTCTTTCCCACCACAGCTGATCCTGCGTTGGAAAGCGAGAGCACTGGAGCTCAGCAGAATGCATTTCCACATGGTCTTTCCTACTGCTCCCTGCTCCAACAGAGTGCTGGGAAAAGAGAGGAGTTGTGCTAAGCGTAATCCAGCTCACAGTCCTTCCAGGAGGGGTGATGGTTCTGTTCAGATGTGTCCTTCAAGGCCTGAGGAGCTGAGGTGTCTAGTGAGCATCACGCCATGCAGTGACAGTGGTACTAGGTTGACATCCACAGATGTGAATACCTTTGTTCACTCTGCAGGAGCCCAGGGACAGGTACAGCTGTGCCTTGGATGCCTACATCTCCAGCACTGGCAATCAAGACTGTGCTTTTCATTCACAGTTCCCTTTAGGCTTGGAGGGTGAGCTGTGAGATGCTATTGTAACAGACTTGAACCACAGGTGAAAAGGTCTCACATCCCATTCCACATCCCTCAGACTGTGCAGCCCCACTTGAACCTCCTCCAAGACATTTCATTTTATCTTATTATGTCTCCTTGGCTTTTGTTTGTTGGGGGTTTTTTTTTGACATTTGAAGGGGAGAAATAAACCACAGGCTGCCACGAAGTGTCACAGAGTGGTGAACAGCGGTGTGCTAAACCCACTTCTGAGCCCATGAGGTGTGGACAGGAGAGGTAAGAGGCAGGTCTCAGCAAGGGACACTCTCCAGTCATGGAGGGGGGAGATGGCTGTACACTGGAGAAAGCCTTCTGCTCAGAGAGGAGGACACGTCAGTTGGGAGTGTGGAACTTTAACCTAGCTCAGGAAGAGCAAAAGGGACCTGACCATCACTGAAACTGCAGACGAGAAAGGGAAGAAAGGGAAAGGAAACAGCCAGGACAAACGTATTCTTAGAGGAAGAGTCAGGAAAAGGGAACAGTGGCACTCACACAAAAAAGAAAATACAAACCCTCCTTCCCCACCCCTGCCCCTTTGGTCTCCCTTTCTGAATCTGCACGGCTCAAACTGCACTTGCCAGGAGAATTTCAGAGCTACCCCTCCTTCGGCAGTTACACAGAGGTCTCCTCTCCGCCAGCCAAGTAATTTCCATATTGACACAAGAAAACACTCACTTACTTGCAAGACAGCTGATTAATCCCCTCGATGTAGTAGCATACCCCACCATTGACACAGTAGGACTTGGCTGTTTCGTTGCATTTTCTAGCATGCCCGGACCAGGAGGAGAGAGTTGTGGTTACTGCAGGGAAACAAAAAACAAAAAAAACACATACAAAAAGGATATATTGTTATTTCCTTTGTTGGGCAATTCTGTTTTCTTAGATGATTTTCAACTAGTTCATTTGTTGAAGGAAAAACCCCAGAGCTACAAACTCAGCCTGTGCCTTAAGATGCACCTTCACCTCTCCAGGTCCTGGGGCTGCGACTCGACCTTTGCTTTCTCAACACAAGTGGCCAAATGAAGGAGAAGTGGAGGACATGGCTTCCTCTAAGCAGCCAGCACAGCAGGACAAGATCGTATCTCTGGCAAGCTGCAGGGAAAAGTGGCCCCTTCCCACCTCTCCTAGCCCTCCCCGTACACATGCATGCAGCCCTGCACCAGCAGGCAGGCAGGTCAGGAAGAACACGTGCTGCAGAGTCACAGTGGTGTGCTGCTGAGACCTGACTTGAATCACGATTCTGCACCAAGATCCTGAGACACTGCAGGGGACATTTCATTGCTCCACATCTCTGGGAGGGAATAAGTTTTCAGAGCCAGAAGCAAGTGACCCTTCATTGTCCCCAGAACAGGTCCGGTGCAAGCGAGAACAGCGCCATCTCTCCCTCCTCCACCTCTGAGCCCTTCTGTCATGCCCCAATAGGGCTGCCTCAAAACACCAAACAGAAGTTCAGCAGCAGAAGTCAGCCAAGCCTGGTCTGTGCTAAAAGGGAGGCCATCAGCATGACACAAGTTTCCTGGGATACAGATGCTTTTCCAAATTCAGATTTCTTTCTGGAGAAAAGCTTTCCAGCCAAGGAGGGCACAAACAAGACTGGCAATACTCTGCAGAATTTCACTGCAATTCCTGTCTCTGAATGACTCACACAAATTTCCAGCCCAAAACAGAGAGTGTCTGAAGGCAAGACAAAGGCTTCTAGAAAGGGAAAAACTTTCTGTTAGAGCAACTGACACAGGTTACAAAAGCAGATGAGCTTTGGGGAATGCAGACTCATCTTCGTATAACTGAAAGAAGGGCTGGGCTCTCAAAAGTGTCTGTGTTTTCCAATGGGATACTCAATCCCATTAAAGATAGTCCCCTGTCAGGACTGCCCACCTTGATTATACCTTAAGGCAGTTAGATCTCCAGCACTGTGGCTACTGCCTCCTTTCCAGACGCCTTTTGTGCTGTATTTGAGGTTTCTGAAGAGATGTCCTCCTCCATCCTGTTTTTCCAAAGCATGAACAAACCTGATGGAGAGGTTAGTGACTTCAGACCAGTCGCTGAAGACTGAACACTTCCTTGACACAGGATTTGAGGAAGAAGGCTGGAGCCATAGCCTCAGGCAAGAGCTAGTCAGAACCACGGGAGAAGCAGTGAGGCATGACACAGCGTGCCCCAGAGGGAGCTGGGGCTGCTCCCCACACCTCGGGCAGCTCTTGTGCCCATCCCATCTCCGCAGCAGGCTCAGAGGCTGCCACGGGTACCTGCCCGGCTGCCTCTGGCTGCAGCCCACACTGTCACAGCCAAGGTCTCCGTTCTCACGCTCCGGCTCCAGCCCAGCACCTGCCAGACATGTCTGGGCTTTCACTGGTAAAGGAGGTCTCCCAGCATCCTGTAAAGCCTCCCACATTTGGGTGATGCTTGGCACACAAGCAACCAAACAAGCTCGTTCTGGAGCTCTTGCTTTCAGGATGATCTCTGACTGCACGGTGTCCGTGCTTCTTGGAATGAGGTCTGTGCTCACCAGGCTGTGCTCAGCAGGAGTAGCCCACGCTGTTACCTGCGCACAGCTCAGGGCAGAGCTAAGCATACTCTTAATTTTGCTTGAACCAATGCATTGTCCAACCCCATTGTCTTCTCTTCCCATAGGAAAGCCAACGCCTTCCAATGTCTGCCAGAGCCAGCACTGTGCACCAAGCACAGCTATTGCTATGCTTCGCCTTGAATAACCATTGCCTCTGGGTTTGTCTTTTCACAGCTATCCAAGGCAGAGCAAGTTGTCCTAAAGTGTTCTGCAAACCAGACAAGGCAAATACTCCAGCAAAGACTGAAAATTCACATGACCCTGGGACAGCAAATAGCTGCTCCCCTCCTAGGGCATGTCACACCAGGCAGCTGGGAGTGAAACGGGCAGAGCAGTGTGCTGGGTGTATAGCAGAGTGTATGCTGGGCTTTACAACAGATGATGATTTGTCCAAGCCGCCAAAGAAGTCCTTGCAGAAAACCTTCAAATATGAAAACTCCCAAACTTCTGTAGGGAAATTCAGTGTTCCCTGCCAGATAAGATTAATGGGAACTAGAAGCCAAAGTCATCATAATGGCTTTGCAACAAGTCTGTGTAATTTGTATCTTTATGAGACAGCAGCACTTTTCTTCAGTAGAGAGCTGCAGGTTCAGGACAGAGGAGCTCTAACTGTGTAGGACAGCACCTGGACTTTCTTTGCAAGGCCTCTCCTTTAGCTATTGCTTGGTCCAGCCACTTAAACCAAGCCTTAACACCAAATTCAACCTTAAAAATGAGTGTGAAAAGAAAACCTAGCCTGACAGCATGTAGCTGTACCCCAAACCAGTTGGCCCCAGGCTTCACTTCACACATGAATGGGAAGGTGCAGGTTGTACTGGGCTAGTAGGAACTGCCTGCTTGGCTCTGCAGCTCTCTTGTTGGGCTGGCACAACTAACACGTACCGTGGGAGCTGCTGAAAGCCACTCACAGTGGGGCTTTTGGTCTGGGGAGCCTGCAGGCTTTTCCTGAAGTACCTTAAGACTGCACAACAGTAAGGTCTCTGTTAAAGCTGCATGTGTGCCATGAGATCAGGGAGCACTTCAACTTCACGACCCAAAACATTGGTGCAAATTGAAAGGCACATGGATGAAGAACAAGCTCAGCCTCCAGGAAGCCGTCACCCCTGTGCCCACCAAATATACCAATTGCCAGCGAGCAAAATGATCCATCTGGCAAAGTCTCACATCATAAGTCCTACAGAAAAGGACTCTGGAGCGAGCCTTCCCACAGTAAGGGTAGAGCAGAGAGAGAGAAATAAAAACAGAAGCCAGGAACCTTCCCAGAGGAAACACCTTGGATAAAAAACACCTTGGATACCCTTTCCTGGACTGGAAGATGCACTGCTGTGATACCAGAGGGGATTACAGTGATGACCAGCTAGAGCATGCATGGGATTTTCATCCCATATAAGCAAATTTCTTCCTTTTAAATAAATAAAAAAGAGACTGACATGAATGAGGCTAGGGACATGAATGTTGTGCACTTCCAGGAAGAGAGCTGTCAACAGAGCTACGCCTGTCAGAATAATACATGCTTGACCAGTTTGAGAAGCATCTCATTAACATCATTATCTTTTAAATCCTGTTTACTGCAAATACTGTGCCTTTTCTCCCAAAGAAGCAGGAAGTGTTTTGAAACTGAATCACAGACTCATCTTACTGTGGTACACTTGTTAGCAGCAGAGGTGCAGCAAAGTCTACAAAAAGGGATGGTTGGACCAGTTCCCTGCTGAGAAGAGCACATCATGAATTAGAGGCCACTATGAGACTGTAAGATGGGCAGTACGGGTCAAACCAAAGCCCTGTCTTGGCTCTGACAGTGGCCAACAGGAAATCACAGAATCATTTAGGTTGGAAAAGCCCCCTGGGATCATCGTGTCCAACCATTAGCCCTACTCTACAAGTTCACCCCTAGACCACATCCCCCAACACCACATCTAAGCATCCAGAATATTTGTGACAAGAGCTCCCGTGTTATG
This sequence comes from Todiramphus chloris collaris, assembly GCA_025345505.1. Lineage (NCBI taxonomy): Eukaryota > Metazoa > Chordata > Aves > Coraciiformes > Alcedinidae > Todiramphus > Todiramphus chloris. The sequence continues at coordinate 672,080 of JANVCC010000040.1, forward strand.
TACACAGTGTGCAAAGTTCCATTTAAGTCTTTTAAACCTGCCCCTTCCTGGCTCTTGTGTTAGGAAAATTAGTGATCATCCCCAGCAGTTCCCCTGTGCTTTACAGGCACAGACAGCATCTCCTGCCCCAGCTGGAAAGCAATGTCCTCTTTAGTAGCTTCTTATACAAAGGCTGACCTGGCTACAAGATCTTGGGAGGGCAAGCTGGCAAGGGTTAGCTGACCCAAACTGACCAAAGGGATATTCCATACCGTATGCCGTCAGCTCAACAATAAAAGCTAGAAAAATTGGGGGGGAGGGCATCTGCTTGTCCTTCAGAGCAACCACTACACATTTGGAGCCCTGCTTCCTGGAAAGGGGCCAAACATCACCTGCTGATGGGAAGTAGAGAATAAATCTTTGTTTTCTTCTGCTTCCACACACTGCCTTGCTTTGCTTTTCATTAAACTGCCTTTGTCTTAACCCACGAGTTCCACCTCATTTTCTTCTCCCTGGTCCAGATAAGAGGGAGGAGATGGGCAGAGAGTGATAGAGCCACTTGGTGGGCATCTGGCATCCAGCCAAGGTCAAACCACCCAAGTAACACAGGGTCTAGAGCCTGATTGCTCCGGGACGTTGCTGGAGCTGGGACTTCACACGAGCAGTAGCTGCAACTACTTTTGGAGCAAGGAGAGACCTGCCAATTCAGAGAGCAGCTCTGGTGGGGTTGCAGAGGGAAGCGAAACGTCTCACTTTGAAAATGTTAGTTGTGCCTGCGTTGAAACGCGGCACACTTCAACACCATGTGACATGATCACAGACAAACACCTTGAGACATGAGAGGCCAGGGGAGACTTCAGTGGGTTTCTACCACACTAGCAGGATAATTCTCAGGTTCACAAATGACTCCATTCATTTTCTTCATGTTTAGCCTGGGCCACTGGAAATACCTTAGCAAATATCTACCTTGTCCTGAAGCACCTGCAGTTTGATGACCAACGCTGGTAAAGTGAGCTTCAGGTACAGTTTATTTGTAGTCATGCATGTCCATTCATCTCCACTCCAAACACCACTCAGGTGTGTCTGGTGATCCAGAAAATAGTTCCTAAAGCTATTTTACCTTAACTGCCATGCTGCACCAGTCAGATTTTACTCCCTGTTGGCTGCTGTGGTAGCATAAATCCTTCACTCAGCCTCCAGCACAACTCCATCTATCCCAAACGACTTGGAAAGTTGCAAAATTACTGAGATAAATGGAGATCTGAACAAGCAAGGGAGCAGTTTTGGACGCTAGCTGCAATCTAGGTGGAAAGGGACTCACGTGAAGGCAGTGGGAGACGGTGAGGGGGTTTGTGCAGTAACATCAGTCATGTACCAACTGCCTCCCCGAGTACTTCAACGCATTAAGAGCAGGAAACAGGGAGCTTGCATGGGGCAATCTACAGAAAAGAAACGGTGAAATTAGACCTGTAGGAATAAGTAAGGTGCCCCTGAGACAGGGGCCTCTGCAGACACACAGGCAAACTGGTCACAAAACTCCTGCAAGGTGGAAGAAAGCCTGGAGCAGCTCACCCCTTAGCAAGGCAAATCTCCAGCTGATCTCAGTCCCAGGGCTGAGAACAAAGCAGAAGGGAATAAGGAGGTGAGGACAGGGAAAAGAGCGCTGCCTCTCCGTGGAGGTGGCTGTGAACTATCCGAAGCCACGTTTTATTGTTGCTGTCCCAGTCAGTGGGACAACGCAGCATAAACACGAGAGAGTCAGAGCACTGTAGTCATTCAGAGCATCTGTGTTCTACTGCACGCCTAGTTTATGTGGGACTAACATCAATGACAGGGCAACAGGGAAGAGAGCCAAGGGCACTGACATTGCCATGTGGACTTCCCTTCACACAATCCATCTACGCAGAAAGGCCATTAATGATTGTGCAGGGCTTCTTACACAATTCCTACCACACACGTCATTTAACCTTTGCAGACAGCTCACCAGCCTCTTCTCAGAAATCTGGTGAAACACTCCCCCTGCAAAGAGTTAATTAATGCAGCTTGGACTATAAATTATAGTTACTTTTTCGCAAACTACAGCTACTGTCGAGGAGAGCAGGGAGACAGTGATAAGTTCCCCTGCTTTTTTTTTTTTTTTTTATAAATAACTTTGACTGGTGGGTTCATAGAGTACAGACACTTCATTCTCTCAATATTTAGACATTTCAGCTAGACAGATGAACTCAGCTGGTTGGAGAGTGTATACAAATTGCCGGCTCTGTATATGCCTCATGTACTTACTGATAAAACACAGCATTGCTGAGGTTCCTCTCAACCGAGTTCATCCAACTGCTTGTCAGAAGGACATGGATGAGGTGTCTGGCCAAGCTATTCCTTAGCTGTAGTGCCGTAATCCTGGCGTGAGCCACACTAAAAATCCATGATTTACACTGATTAATACACTGAGGGGCCGTTGATCCTGACCATTCTTTCTGTGGCAGATTTCTGTACGTCTGGTATGACACTCTCTCAATGAACCTGGACAGAGGCTGGATGCTCACTGCTGCTATTTGTACCTACAATCAGAAGGGCTTGCAGAGACTGAGGCTCACCTGCCAACACGCTGGAGACTCTGAGGCTCATAAAAAATTCTGCTCCCACGTGTGGAAATGACCCAATATTTACCCCTGCACTTTACTGTAATAGATTCTGATGCAGTTATGTTCCCAAGTTCCTGAGGGGATCATGAGGATCAATAGATGTAGACTAGAAGTTCATCCCAAAATATAAAAGCCAGACTGCAGGACACTCATCTAAGAGCATCAGATACTCCTGATCGAAACAACACAGGCACCGCTTCCCACATCTCCCATCTGCACTGTTCAGGTGTTTCCTGAGCACCAAGGGGCTGCCTGTTTCCATAGGACAGGTACCTACTGCAGGCACAAAGTCCTGTGTTATTATAAAGCTTCTAATTGCCCCTCTAGTCTGATCTCTCCTGCTTTATGAAGGAGCCCTTCCTATGCTTTTCTCTGCTGTGAGGATCCCAGAATGCACATGTAAGCACTGCAGCATTTCATTTTCCCAATTCCCATCATCAATTGTAATAGCAGCAACATGATACTTCAATGAGGGGATTTGTTCAACAACCTAAAAAGCCTTTTGCAGGGCCAGTGCCAGCAAGAATGCTCTGCAGGCAGGCCAGCTGAAGCCCAAGAACCGAAGCAGCATGCCAGGATCACACAATGGAGTCAGTCCTGGTACACAGCCTCCTGATCTGAAGGCTGGGCTTCCAGCCTCAGTTCTTCCAGGGGCCATCATCTTCCATCTCCTGCTTCATTCCATACTGCCCATCTTGGCTTTCAGAGTCACAGTGGCCTGTCTTTCCATCGCACCTAGAGTAGCAGCTGTGATGGCTACATAAAAAATACAGCATGCAAAATAAGCAACGACCAGGACCTGAGAGCAGCCGGGCACAAGACAGCACAACACAGCTCTCTCTGCAGACTGACAGCGAGGTCTCCAACACGTACACCTCAAGGTCCATGCCTGTGTGCATGCAGGCTCCGCTCAATTATCAACCACACCTCTGGCTGCGGCTTTTAAATTATCCAAGCAAAGGCTACCCCAGGACTTATTTTTAGTCTACTATTGAAAACTGGTCTGTCTGCATGGCCCTTGGTGGAGTGACTTCTGTCTGTTCTGCCTGTGCTCTGAGCTGGTTGGATGCCCTTCAGCTTCAAATCACCAGCACCATTCTCACATCTGTAGCACTGCTGGCTCCAGGAGAGCACAGTGGCTTCAGACAGGAGTTAAGCAATCAATGTGCACGTCTGCCATGGTGACCCATGACTTGAGACACAGGTTTTGGGGGAACTGGCAGAAACTTTATTACATGGCACATCTTACTGTGGTACATGCTGAGGCTTTGATTCAACTAGATGTGATTAAATGTGACTTACAGATGACATCACAGTGAAGACACCACTGAGCCCTTGTACTCATGCAAGTTCACTGGGCCTATCTCACCTGGGAGACAGAAAGTAAGGAAAACACTTCCAACACCCAGCCGTGCTAAGCATTGGGGAAACTATTAAATGAGAGAGGGAGAGCTTGAATGAGACTAAACCAATGAGTCTACAAACAGTCCAATGACATCACCAAGATGACAGTCATGAAATCTGTGGACCCAAACTGATGTGCGGAGTTAGACTCGATTGGAGAAAGAAGGGCTGTTTCACCTACAGCGTGATCCATGGGATCTCTAAACAGACTTCAGGGATGGCTGGTGATCCCCAGCAGTTGAAATAAAGACACCCACAACCAATCCAGAGAGCCCAGATTTCCTTCAGGTGCCACACAGTATCCCCCACTCCTCATGTCCCCAGCACAACTCAGCACTGCCTCTTTGGCTCTTTCTTTTCTCTTCTCACCTGATCGCAAACCTCTCTCTGCTGCAGAGCACCCACGGAGTGGGACCAGACAACCCAGCCAGCACTGCCAGCCTACGTAGGATGGTAAAGCAAAGGCACTCAAGCAGATTAGCTGGCTGGTGACCCAGACAAAGGCATGAGCAGTCTCCAGGGGAGCAGCTGCAATGGCACACATGTTGGTTTAGAGCATCTGCCCATCACTGACGGATCCTCTCGTATCCTGATGGCATCCAAACCGCGCTTCCTGCACCCAGCCTGGGTTCTCTTTTTACCCTCAAGACTTTACCTTTTTGCTGAAGTCAAGAAAATAAACTAGAGGGGAACTGAACAGCAGAACACAAGCAAAAGGTAGATTACCTGACCTTTTCAGAGATTTAAAACATTATTTTACCTTTTAAAAATGAAAATTTGATTAAGATTTTAGTATCCCTCTCCTGCATAAACCTTCCATCTCAGAATGCTCTACAAATTGCTCTGAACCTTCTTCTGTCTTTGCCCCCATCAAAACGTTTCTAAACTTTGACACAGATTCCTATTCTGTTTACCAAGCAAGTCTGTAGCCACAGACTCCCAAACCTTGTTTAGCTGCTCCAAGCTGCACAGTGAGAGGATCGCATTACCATTTTGAGCTCTCTGGATGTTGAAATGAGCATAAAGGATCTTTCTCTCTGTATCAGGGCACATGATCAAGTTACCCCATCCCTGCAAGTTCCTGCCTGTGAGCTGAGCCACTGTGACCACTCAACTGCACAATCTCAGCCTGTGACAAACACAAGACAACGTGTCTTGTTTAACACTTCTTCACTATGTACGAGGCTACTGCAACTATCTCATGCTGACTGGGCTCAACAGGAAGACTTCTTGAGAAGAGCAGTAGACATGTCTTCTCTTTTGCACCCCAGAAAGCATCTCATGGGCTGCTCTAGTCTGAAAATGCTGGAACAAAAGCCTGTACTCAGAGGAAGGTGTAAGACTGTGGTACCACATCAAAACATGCAGCATCGGGGGAAGACTTTCACAGACACTAGATTTCCTTTCTGAACCTGACCCTCAGAGTCTAGCTTCACCATGTGGACCAAAGCTGGTCCACACCCCTGTGACCAGGCTAGCACTCACCACACTCCATGGTCCAGCTTGTTTCACATGCTAAATGGCTCTAGCTCATCTGAAGGTGAATGAACCTGAGTGGTACCCCATGTCATGCACATACCCTGCAGTGGGGACAGCAGGAAACTCAGATCTCCCGTCTAGCAGGTCCCAGCACTCACCTCGAGTATAGGGTTGCATCCACATGGGCTGGACAAGGATGCAAGGCAGATTTGAAACCAGACAGCTCTCAAAATGCAGCAGCGTCAGATCCCAGATCCCTCAAGTGTGCTGGCTTTGGTCCCGGATCCAGACCGGTATCAGGACTGTCTTTACACCAGAAACACCATGAGGTCCTTGGGTTTCTCCACACTATCATGAGATCTTGAAGGCCCACACAAAACAGTGCCCCCATCAATGGGAACCAGTGGCTCCTGCTCCTGCCAGCACGTAGGCCAGGGAAACAGCAGCTGGAGAAGAGATCCCAAGCACATCATCGGTGCAAGGCAGAGGTTTCCAAGAACCTACGGTACCAATCTGCCTCCTTACACTCTGCAGCCTCAAGGTGCCAGCTACACGTGATGCTGAGATGAAAAGCAGCAGGACAAAAAACACGCTTCCAGAGAAAAAAGTTACCTAAGAACGGAGACAGGACACCTCGGAGACTTAGGCTGCATTTTGAGTGCTGTCTGGGTGTGTAAACCTGCCTTGTGTCAAGGATGCAGCAGGGCCCAGAGGTCTTTGCCCACTGAAGAAGAGGAGCAGGAAGGCAGGAGTGACTCAGAATGCAGCAGGATTTGTTAGCAGGTACATTTAAAGGTGGGAAGAAAGGCTTTACAGTGCTCCAAGGGGGAAATATGTGACATATTATTCCTTTTCCCAAGATGGTGGTAGAAAGGAAGGACAGACCATCCAGGAAGGAACTGAAACCTTCAGGAAAAACACTAGTTAAAAATGTAAACACCAGGAGCAACAGGGCTATAGGGGGTATAAAGGAAAATAGGCCCTTAAGATGATTAGCTGTTAGAAGTTAGAGAAGAATAGGACATTATAGAATAATGGAAGATTAATAATTAATCACATGGGGTTACAGGGAGCGATGGGATTTTATCCCATTGCCCACAGGGACTGTCTGGGCCTTGGGGAGAACACAGTGAGCTTCTCGAGTTGTCAGGTCTAACACCCTTGCCCAGCATACCTGGTAAGATGCCTGCCTCACACCATGAGACAAGCACAAGTGACCAAGTGCCGTGGCCAAGCTGCCTTTGTGAGGCACTCTCTCTTTCCCCAGGGAACTGCAGCTATGGTGCTTTCTCAACACGGTGTTTAAAACCCAGTGGATCACGTACAACTTTTCAGTGAAACAAGAAGAAGAGGTGGGACAAGCTACAGGTGCCAGACAAGCTTTTGAATACAGATATTTAAAATAAATGCAAGAATTTTACAAGAATGAGAGACTTGTCAGCTACCCAGATCATCACACCTCTCAACATCTTCATTACCTCCCCAGGTGTTGTATACAGGTGCAACTCTCTGAGGGATCATCAGTAACCATAAAAGCCAGGGGGACTCTGTGTTACATGGGTAACAATTGAGAGAGGTCATAAAAAAAAGGAATGTGAAGGAAAAAGTGAATTACAACTTAAACTCTGGAGACTTTACCATCTCTTCACATCATTCAGAAAAGAACAGAGAGTCGAGGATGATGATTTTCCTTCCCACAGAGGAAAGAAGTCTTTCAGAAGGAGAAAGTTCTGTGAAAGCCACATGACATTTTTGCCATCTTGCCATTTTTCCTTTCTCTTGTAGAAATCTGGCTTTTAGTGAAAATAGCATACATCTAATACGATGCAAATAGGCAGCATGGAACACAGCTGGTGAACACAAAGGAAAAATCCTGGTAAAGAAGGTATGGTCATTGCAGTAATGGTGCTGCGTCTCAGCTTGATGCCCCCAGTGCAGTGGAAGGCTGAGCACAACACAAGAGAAAATCTGAAGAGCAGTTTTCTAATCAGAAAAGCTTTTAAAGGATACCTGGCCAGTCCCTGCTGTGGCTGCAATCAGATTTCCTTTAAAATCATCAAAGATTGAGCTTTCTGAGGAGGAAACATCTCCACAAAATCTGCAAAGTGGAACTGTCAACAGAGAGGCAGAGCCAACTGCGCTGCCGGTTCTGGGTGTAAGGAGCTGGAATGGAAACACAGCACAGCTCGTGAAATAACTGCCTGACCCTCAGCTCTGCGGGTGCCTGCTCAGTTGGATGGGGTCCTGGTGGGATGTCCAGCGTGCTGACAGCAACCGGATAGCTCAAGGTCCCCAGCAGTGAGAGACTGACACAGAAATAATGCCCTCCACCAGAACGAGCTGAACCAGCAGCCCGGCACCTGGCTTCTGGATTTACACTTCCACATGTGCTTTGATGTTCATTTTTGTGAGCCTGTTTTCTACTGCATTTGTGACAACTGAATTAGGAGAGAACGCTAAAAAATGCTTCCACCCCATGAAATGAAATGAAACCTTCTGGGATATCTGTTCTTGCTTTCTGGGGACTCGAGGAAAAACGCAACGCCAAGGCACAGATGTGTTTTCTGCAATCTTCTTAGAAGACTCATGTCTTCTTTCTTGTATTTCCTTCTGGTTTTCTTACCTAACCTCAAAAGAAAACCAAACCCAAGCACAAACCAAAAAAAAACCCTCACTAAATTAAGCACATCTTACAAGTATCAATACACCCATCTATTGAAAGAGCTGGGAATGCTTAAAATCTAGCTGCAATTTCAAGTATGTCCTTCAAGTTACCATTGCAATAGTTACCAACCTCTCCCTCTCGAAGATAGACATGAGCAATACAAATCATATTTTCTGAAAGACTCAGGGAAAGATGAGTGGCTTGGGAAGAAATCAAGGAGAAGGAGAGATTAAAGAAGATTCCCGGAGGCAATAAAGCATTTATGCAAAATGTCTCATAAAAATAAAACAAATAAGGGGAAAGAAGCTATATGGGGTGGGGTGGGGGGGAGCAGGGGGAGAGGTACTTACACTCTTCTTCCATAACAACTATTTTAGTTTCTGAGGCTGGAAAGACTTGTGGTGCTTTCGTTGTTCCTGGGGAAATTAAGGTAAGAAAGTAGTGAACAAAACATCTATTCTGAGCAGAGAAGAGTGGGCTTAGCTACTGCAGGGAGGACAAGAGCAGGTGCTGCTGGGTGGCACAGGCTGGGGTGGCTGTCAACGTGTTAGTGCTGGTTAGAGGATGCTCAGATGGGTAACTGGGAAACAGAGGCAGATAAATGAGTGCTGCCCATGGGGGATGGCACAGGGCACACTTGTGCCCCTGCTGTAAAGGGCCTCAAGCCATTAGGATCTCTGTCGTGATAAAAAAATCTTAAAAAAAATAAAAGCAGAAACAGCTCAGGATTCACCCAGGAGGTGAGGAGTGAAATGGCTGGAGGTTTTCTTAGCCCTGATGGCCACAAGAGGACAAAGACAGGATCACAGAACGTGACAGCGAGTAAAACGTGGAGTCTGAGAAAAGGTGAGATACCTGAGAGCCTCCATCCCTTACATGTGTGCAGTTCTGCAGCACAAAGGAATGCTCCTACAAGAACGGAGGAATGTGAGGCAGATTAAGGCCGTGGCCCAAGGCAATACAAGAGCTGAGCCCGTGTAGCCATTTAGTCTTTATAAAGGAGGATACTGGGAAAGTCCAATGTCCACAGTCACCAGCTCTCCTCAAGCCCACTGGCAGTGACAGCCCCTGCTGGACCAAAGCCCCTCACCACCCTCCAGACGCACAAAGGAGAAAGCAACAGGAGCTATGTTGTGTGTGAAGCACCTTGCCAGAGATAGGGAGTGAGACCACCATGAAAAAGTAAAAGCAGGAAGGATTTTTTACAGAATTTTTTTTTTTTTCCTGCATTGTTTGGCAAAAGGGGTGGGGAGGTGTCAGTTAAGGAGGTGTCTAGAAATTTTCTGAGGGAAAAAAAGAGTCTGAAACAGTCATAGCTCAGCTGTGCCCCCATGTGACCCCAACATTAGACCACTCAATAAAGAGAACTGGGAAATGGGACATTTTTCCAAGAAAGTACCTAATTTACAACAAAGTAATCTGAAAACAGCACCAAAGCACAATATGTTTTGAGCCCAGAAGCATTTCCTCAGAAACTGACACCCTCCCAAAGCTTTTCCAGGCCAAATCACATCTTTCTGAGCCAGGCATTTTGTAGGAATACCAGAACTGCAGAGGAGACATGAGGTGATGGGTTTGGCTGATGTGACAAGGGGTCACTGCAATGCAGCCACTCTCTTTCGAAGGAAAACACCTCTTCAGTGTGATGTTTTCTGTGGTTTACACCAGATCTGCACGGCTGAAAAGATGCTCCTTTTGAAACTGGTATAAACCAAAAAGTGGTGGTGGAATAGAGCAAAGAGTGCTTCGCAACAGCAACGCTGCTTCATCGGGCTGAGAAAGCTTTACAAGCAGAAACTGAATCTCAGACCTTCACACCTATGGGCCTGAGGGTCTCGTGTGTGAGCTCCTTCTCTGCCAGCCAGGACTCAAGTGGGCTCAGGAGCTTCTGCATCCCTGGAGGGGAATGGCATGTTGGGCTGAGGACACCTTGCTCCTCCACAATGTTCATCTCAAGCCTCAACAGCTCAGGCCACCTCTTGCTCTGCCACTTCTTTACAGGGGTGCCCAGAGATGGCCCCAAACTCATGTCTCTGTATCACACGATGCAATGTTAGGTCAGGACTTTTTCCAAGTCCCAGATTCACCCGCCTGTAGCACAGCAACATGTCAGGACCTCTAACACTACTGCTAAGTGTCAGGTCAGAAAGTGTGCTCCCAGCAGACAGTTCCAGAGCATGATTTCCAGCCAGTCTGCCTGGGACAGGCAGATTTACCAGGTTTCTAGGGACAGGGTGTCAGTAAAGAGGCAGGATATAAAGCAGCAGAACACACAGAAATAGCAATAGCTGAAGTGAGGGAAGAGGGAAATGCTCCAACAGGAGGCCAGCTCATGTACCTGCTCTGATCAATTGTTATAAACTACTAGAACTTCACAGAGCACTGTGTTGGGAGTTAAACACAATAGGATCAGTGGTAAGAAGCCTAGAGAAGGATAGAGGCAGGGACAGGAGGCAGGACACATGTGGATTCAGAGACAAGCAGATGTCCTGAGGAGTTTTCTACTGAAGGATATCACAGAAGGAACTTGCAGAAGTGAGGAAAGTTATCAAGGTCCCAAGAAGGCCCAAAAAGCAAAAAGGAAGACTCCAGGATAGCAAGGCACAGATGAGGGCTGCTCAGCTCTGGGTGGCTACAGGAGAAAGTGAAAAAAAGAGCGCAAAGCAGGTGGCAGAGCTGGAAAAGCCTACAGTGATGACCATCACCTTCTTAGCTTCGCAAGGGACTGCAACCAGCATTCAACTGCTGTTCTGACAGTTGACCTGCAAATACCAGCAGCAAGCCATGCATGCAGCTGAGCGGGGCGAGCCGATGGCAGCTTTGTGAGGCAACTTAGAAAATGGATTAATCGAGACACGTCCACAGCAGGCGACCTACGGGATCTGAAGCACCTTGCAGCCCCCAGTAGAGGCACAGGTCAGATCTTTGGGTCTCTTTAGTTGCTTTTCAGGTTTCAACTGATTTCTGGGTGACTCAGGTGTGTCCTCATACACCCTTGTAACCTGAATGAGAGCAACGAGGTGTCCTTGCCAGACAGCACATCTTCCTGTGGCAGAGAATGCAACCCTGACAGATGCTGCTGTCCCTGCTGAGCGAGGGAAGGGGCAGCTGGGAGTTGCAGTGGGTTGATGTGCATTCTCCTGGCATCACAAGCAGTGTGCAGGACCAGAGCCTTGCAGAGGATGCTGCTCAATTACGCTCTTGTGCAAGGGAACCGCTAGTGACCGGGAAGGGCAAGCAGAGGAGGCAGACAGTGCTCCGATGGCAGATACACGCTGCCCATGCATGTTGCACATGGAGGGGGTGTTGCACATGCAGCTCCCAGTCAAAACAGGAAGAGTTTACACTGTGATGGGACAGCGAGAGCGTGCGTCAGAACGAAAGGAGTCACTGCCTCAGTCAGCTGACTCTGACCACCTTTCCTACTGGAATCAGAATGAAACAGAGCAGAGCAGGAGGACTGACATCATAGATGTGAATCACGAAGGCATGGAGCTTTCAGCATGGATGGCCTTTCTCCAGACTTTGCAAGCACTGGGGATTTACAGGCAGAGTAACTCAGGGGGAGGCCACGTGGTACTGTAGCTTCTCAGAACAAAAGACTGAGGACTGCAAACATTGCCAAAGCAGAGGTTAATAGAGAAAGTAATGCCAGGAAGCAGCAGGAGACAGCTACCTTCCTTCATGTTTGACTAATGCTAATACCAGCACAAGAGAGAAACTGGCTCACACCAAAGGGCTGCAGAGCACAGCACCCATTGTGAATGGCAGGAGGAAGAGCTTAGGAAACAGCTTGCACGGAGTCACCCCTCCCCTAGTTACACCCTCCTGGCTTCTGGCAACCAATGCAGGGGCTTTCTGAGCTGGAGGGTGCATCCAAACCATCATGTTAAGCAATATAATTATTGTGACCAAGATAATAATAAAACCACCTAACCTCAGACTCCATCCACTGAGCTCTAAGAGATGGAGCACACATTCTAGGATGAAAACCAGAAGCAACTTCACTCGTCACAAAGCTATGGTTTAATTACTTGTCTTCTGGTGAGTTTTGCTTCTCAGAAATTCTTTAATAAAAGAAAACATCAAGCCCACCACATTTCTTTCCTCCTTACCCGTTTTAAAAAAATACGTAGACTGTAAGTTTATTTAAAATGTAAATTAACCACATTGCCAGTGACAGATAACAAAGATAAACATTTATGCTAAGCTACATTTTTCTTATCTCCCGAGATTGCTTTACTCAATATCTTGAAAGCATGAAACAAAATACAAGACAGATCATGAGCAGAATGCCCCACTTTCTGCTGGAATGGCAGACAGCTCAAGACATTTGCTGGCTTCTCCACTTACCACTTTTCACATTCAGGCTGCCTTTTGCGATGTCTTTCCCTAAAACGTTCTCCGCTTCGCAGCTGTACTCCCCAGCATCTTCCAGCTTCACCTTGTTGAACTGCAGTCTGGAAATCTTTCTGTTGAAAAGTACAGCAGACATTTCTTACTCGATTGCTGACCATCCTCATGAATTGATAATCATTCCTGGCCCTGATACACTGCCTGGTACATCACCCCTTCTTGAGAGAAGGCTGCCTGTCCTCCCAAGCTGAACAGGCACCCAAACTTGGTCAGGATTCAAATGACACCATTCCCAGGAATCAAAACCACCATGATTTCCTAAAGGAACATCTCCCTCTGAACTCGCTGCTCTCAGCACGTTGCCGTGGTTTGGTTTGATACCTGCTCTCATTCACACAGGAAACTTTGCGAGGGGCTGAGCCCAAAAGTCCCAGCATGTAGACCTTCTGCACTAGAGATAATCACTTACTGATGGACAGCGGGATCTGCCTGCGAGATGGAGATGTGGATGTGCGTGTTCCGCACCTTCCTCAGCAAGGAGGCTGAGCAGCCTGGTGCTTCACTGGCTGTGTTCAGCAGTGCCACCCACTCAAACACCCAAGGGGGACTCACCCCCTTGCAGCCTGCTAATCAAAGCCCTGCGGTTTGAGCTAGACAGCCAGCCTGTAGCTTGATCTGGGCCAACAAAGAGGGCAAGGACTTTGCCTCCCCCAGATACACATACTCCAGAGTACTACAAATGTGAGGCTGAATCACACACCATCACCAGCCAGAACTGCCTAGGAAGAGCAGAGGATGATGTGTGTGATGATTGCCCGTGTCACTAATGACCTGTTCTTCATGGGAGAGGGAGCAGCTCTGTGGCACAGGTCTGAGGCACTCTGGGGAAGAGGAGCATTGCTTTTCCCACTGCTGTGCCCAGTGTCTCGTTCTCTGGGACATCCCTCTGACTAACAGGCAAAACCTTTCGTTGTCTAGTTTAACACAGATATATAGAAGCCTTCAACACACACTGAAAACCACTCATGAGACCACAGCAGGACTCCCACGCTAGGCCCTTTGTTTTATTACATTTCCTTCCATTTTAGCCATCTTATCAAAAACCACCATGTACTCTTCTTAGGAGAACATCCCTCTGCTTTCTACCCCAAGCTTTTATCTCAGGTCTGCGTCATACAGTCACTTTATTTAGAGACTTGGTAACACTGCCAGCTTTAGAAAGAGGTCCCAGTGGCCTATGTTGCTCAAGGCAAATAAATTTCCTTTTATGTGGAAAATATTCACTAGCTTTGGACATATTTGCAATGTTACATGTGTCATCTGAGAAGGACTTTTCTTTGGGCTGTACAAATCATCTTCCATAGGAAGTCCCTCACAGAAGCTCACTGGCGTCTTTTTAACACCCTGACATGCTGTTCTCCTGGGAGGCACAGCACAAGGACACAGCATGAACATCTCACTAGCTATATTAGTAAATGAAAAGCACTTGGAGACAACTTGGTACATCTCCCAGGACACAGGCACTGCCCTCTTTTACAGGATGCGGTCAAGTGTTCAACTGCACGAGCTCAGGCCCCACGCGGAGCAAGTTTTAAATGAATGTTGACAATATGCAAAGATCTCTTGAATCTCTCCAATCCCAGGTCTCCCCTAATCCACTGTGTAAAGCCAGTTATTGGGGCCAGCATGTTCCAGCATGGGTGCCCCAACAAGCAGGCTGGTTCAGAGTGGTGCAAAGCTGCCTTGACTCCCAGTGCTGTTCACTTCTCTCAGTCTACTTAAGTCTCTTAGAGTAGCCCGTGACAGTCCTGGGCATCATGGTCTCCACTGCTGTCACGCCTTAGGAATCAAGCAGCACCCAAGAGACAGCAAAACATTTAAGGGCCTGTTGCTACGTGGTAGCAGCTGGGGTCTGCATCATCCGATGGGTGCCTGATGAAGGAGGTTGACTCTGTTGGGCTGTAGAGCCCAGCCCAGCATCACATTTCTCACTCCTTCCAGAGATACAGGTGTAGGGATGCTTGGCAAAGGGGCGAGGTGGTCTCCTGGTGCTACTGAGCACAACTTCAACACAACTGCCCCCAGCACAACTCAGCTACTACTTTCTTTCATCTGTCTCAACTCTCACTGACAGAATACACCATGTGTTTTATAAACCCTGCCTAGGACAGGCTTGTAGCTATTGCTAGGCAGGCAGCACATGTTGAAAGCAGCTTGGAAGAGTGGGGATTTACCTCACAGTCCTGTAGAAAACATCACCCTTGCACACCAGCATGCTGAGGCTATCTGCCAGTGCAGGGCTGGAAGCAGTAACAAACACGCTGCCTTCAGCTGCCAGAGGACAGATATTCTAATGATAATTAGCTGCATTGCAATCTCATATGCAAAGCACGTTTCACTGGGTGTAGTTAACTGGAAAAATCCACTACAGCATTAGAATATCACCTGTGTACGTGATCTCTTCCAGATAAAGGGGTTTAAGTCTCAAAGATACAAATTACCGAGTTATTAGTGACACAAAAGGCTAATGAAAAGGGGCACGCTTGGCAGATTCATATCCAAGAACAGGATAAGAGACATTTTGTCTTTTACCTGGAACTGGAGAGGAATGTGAGCGGAATAAAAAGCAATGTTGGCATTTATAGCATATCAGCATCACGGTGAACCAAAACAGGATTATTTCGCTTTAACGCACGAGACTGTTGCACTGTCAAAAGAGCTTGTTTTTATTTTTTCATTGAAGTTTGTGGAAATTCTCCTAGATCATAACATCCCTTTAAAAGATGAAGAGTTTTTTCTGCTTCTCATACCCCAGACCAATGGTGTAGCTACACATCGTCTCCACGCTGCGCTCTGTAATGTCAGCTAACAGACTTGGGGGAGAAGGATGAAGGGTGCAGATGAGGATCAGTTTTAATGTGGAGCATAGACACAGTGAAGAGAATTTCCCCATTGCAGGAAGCACTGAAGCAGGCAGAGAGATAATTTGCTTCACAGCATTAGTCACACACCTTTTCATTCACTTGGGTAATGCCTGTGCACTAGAAGGACTGATCTGAAGGATGCATAAGAGACTAGACCTTGCTTGATCTACGTGCAGTAAAGACAAAGATGACCAGGCTGACTTTGTTGTATTTTACCACCTCCAAGGGCTACTGAAGCATCTCAAAACTGCCTAGGAAATTGGTTTTTCAAGTTCATGTTCTTCTTCCTGCCAGCCCTGGGGGCAGGTGCTTTGTTCACTTGAGAGGCTGAGGTGCGTTTATTACAGAAATACCAAGTAGCAGCACATGAGGAATTCTGTTGTGCACAGGAGTTTACCAAGTCCCCCCCTGGGAAAGCCCTACCGTGCTCGTTCACAAGGGTGCCTGCCTGCCAGACGATGCCATTCTCCTGGAGGAAGGCACTGCCCCAGGCTGTTTGTTCAGTGAAAGGGCCAGGGTCACTGACAGATCCCATCATTTCACTGCAGTGCAACTCCGTTGACATTTCTGTACTCCAGGGGAAAATCTGCCTCATTGTCTTTTCTGACCCTCAGCACATATGACTTAGCCACATGCTAATTATCTCCTGTAGTGCCAGAGGAGGAATAAGCCATGGGGAATATGTTGTCTGCAAGCTCTGGGGGATAGGATTCACAAGGAGACCTTCAGCCTGGCCAGAAGAAGATCTCTCAAAATACCTATCTGGACAACAGAAAAGAGTTCCCAAGAGGGCAGTTTGGAGCGATGAGTAAATCACCCTCTGCAGTGCCAATCTCCTGACTACAATGGGAAACAGGGAGATCAGCCTTTGGCCAGGACCTACACAAAGATCCTGGCAAATTCTGGCTGGGAAGGGTGGCCTCATCTGCTGTAATTTAGACATCTCAGAGTTAGACATCTAAATGTGAGCTTGGGCCCCGAGGCCTCCAGTATAATCAGAGCAAAAGAAACAGGAACTTCATCTCAGCCAAGGAGAAACTTTTCATGACAGGAGTTGTGTTCCCAACAGCACTTTGGTCCAGCTTGAATCATTTTTCTCCTCTTACCTACTGCCAAGTGGAAATGGGACCATCTTCCCAAGTCATCTCCTCGCAAAGCCATTCATCTCAGAGCACGTGAGCAGCTGCCACGAGCTGCCTCCAAGACAACCTACGTTCCACTGAGGACTCAGTGTTCCCTATGCAAGTTCAGCTGCTTCTTCATGGTTCAGGACAAAAATAGCTCTAGGATTACTACTGCTGTATTTTATTAGTCTTCTAAAAATAGGGTAGCTAGCACATAAGTAACAAAGAAGTCAAGGAATTAGATGATGAAGAGAATTTGAAGACTACACCATATGTGGCCCCTAAATTGTCAATGAGGAGCACTGCACATAGTAAACACACCTGAGATCCTAGGAAAAGGACATTCCCAAACACGACCCTTGCAAAGGACACTGTGAATACACTGCTGTGGTTACCTATTAACTCCATTCCTCTCTGTTTGCACCAAGAGACGGTGGCAGAAAGCACACCAGTATCACAGAGAGCAGAAAGGCCAGCAATTGCTGTAGCGTGTACAGTTTACACTCCTGCCAAATATTTAATTGGTGCCTCTGTGCTGTCCTGGCACTCTGCACAGTGGTGCATTTGCCCTGAGAGAGCAGGTTAATGATTGGCAAGAAGATTCAGACTATCCAATTCTTCAGCTGACAGTCAAGAAGTGTTGTCCAGCAACCATCCAACATCAGGCAGCCCAACTGGCTGGAGCAGGGGCTCTCAGTGCCCTGGCCTCTTTCATCTTTCCTCAGCACACAGTGGGAGAAAATCAGGTAGAACAGATCATGGCAATTCAAATGGGGGTGGCTGTGGGCAAAGCAACTCTGTTGGGCAGGGCAGAAGTGGCAGCCGGGGGCATCTCCTCCCCTGCACAGCCCAATCTCTTCCCTGCCCTTCGGTTACAGTGCAGCACAGCAGTACCTGGCAGTGCTCAAGAAATACAGCTGGCCCTAGACTGACTGCTGTGTGCTCTAGGGTATGATCTGGCTGGCTCAGGATTAGATACAGAAACAGCAAATGGGAAAGGGGAAAAAAAAACGTCCTCAAGCAAAGCAGTCAAATAAGAGGGGTAAGGACAGGAAGGTTCAGACTTTTCTGCTTGGCCATCATCCCTTCAGCAGCAGGCAGTCTTCCTTCCTCCTCCTCTCACACCATCAGCCGCCTCGCTCAGTGTTTGACCTGCTGATACTGTGCGAGAAGCAGGCATGGGAGACAGCTAACCTCCGTGCAGGTGCCCAGGACAAGACCAACCATCCCCTGACCCCCTCTGCCTACTCTCTCCTACCCCTGTTCCCCGACATTAAAGTGCTGTTCTAACCTGAAAAGCAGATTTGCCCCTTCTCTGCTCAGCAGTGCTGTTGTCTCTCTGTGCCCAGGCTTGGGACAAGCTGATTTTAAAAGGAAGACTCGACCAGTCCTCACTCTGCAGAGCTGACACTGGTCTCCGAGTGAGAGCTGGAGTCCCTTCTGGGTCACACAGAGTCAACAAAAGGGGAAAAGATCGATAAGTACGCTCCAAAGAGCAGGGTCACTTGTGCAACCCCACTCCATCCTCAAATGCAGCCTGGGGCCGCAGCACCGACTGGCACGGCTGTTCCCGCGACGGGAAGAGGTGTAGGCACCCGAGGTAGCACAACCCAACTGCACACCAAAGTCCTCTGGAGAGGACTTTGTGGCTGCATTGTTGAGAAGCAAAGCCCCGTGTGCTGCTGTTCTTTGTGGCAGCTGCCAGTACGTGAAATCAATAAATACATAAAAGCTGAGTTTTGGGTTAAGCCTGATGCACAGACCTGATGTCAGTGTAGAGACCCTTCTATTACTTGTCCTGGAATTCGAGGCAATTGATCCATCCCATGAAATGTTTCCTTCAACTCCAGTGCCAGGATTTTAATTTATTTGAGAAAATAGAGACCCTGGAGCAGTACTCAGAGGCCAGCTCAGAACAGGTTCTTTCCCAGCTTACTGTGATACCTCACAGGAACACTCCAGCAGCTTCCCAAGAACCAGGGACCTCCTAGCACCAAATGTGGGACAGATACCTCCCTGTCCCAAGGAATGTATGACCTCAGTACAGAGAGGAGACACCCCAGGAGCTACACAGCCAGGACAGCGTGCAGAGGTCTCACTATCTCAGCAGCCAAACCAGAAGCTCATGCTGTAGCTGTGAGGGGAGGAGAGGGTCAGTGCTGCTGAGAAGGCCCAGAGGTTCTAGTTTCATATTAGATGGAAGTTGATGTGCTGGGCAAATCAGAGGCAAGGTCGAAACTTCAGGGATTGCCAGAAGCAGGGGAGGAAGGCCTGAGAGGGCCTTTAAAGCAAAGCCAATTAGTTGTAAAGAATCAGGAGAGGAGGAGAAGGTAGTGCCACACTAAAAGCAGCTGTCTGAGGGCAGCCCTGAGCAGAGCACAGGAATGGAGATGAGCAGGGACAGGCTGCAAAAACTCAGATCGGGAAAAAGCATCTGTGGGAACAGATGGGAAAGGATGGCACCTTCAGATGGACAGAGAACTACCACTCCAAACCTTCTGTGGTATACATCACCATGGTGGTACACGGGGTTGTGCAAGAGATTCAGCTACAGTTATGGGGCCCCTTTATGAGTTTGAAGCTTTTGGGATGCACGTCATTCTTGTGCAACTGGTATGTGTCACAGATCCTCACCAGTGCCTGATGCCTGCAGTATAACAGGGTAAATCCCTGCCTGTAGGTATATGATGTGCTGTCCTGGATGAACTGCCTGCAGCCTCAGCTCTCCTGCCTCACCCCAGCTCTCTTCCCCAGGGCAAAGCATTTTAACTTGAACTGGATGAATGGGATTTCAGCTCACATCTCAATGACTGCTTCAACCTAATCTGTGACATTTTGAACCACAGTGGGCTAATGTCTATAGGGAGAGATTTTACTTTTTAAGCAGCCAACAGCACTGAAAAAACCCACAAGATTTCAGGCACATAAAGCTCCCTCCACCTCTGAGTCTGCACACAAAATCAGTTGAAGCAGCCCAGCATCCGACCATAACTCGTTAGCCACTGTAACTCAGTCAGGTTTGATTAAATGCCCATTCCCCGAATCAATTATTAGCCCCAACTTGCAAAGTTTGTGGATTGTTCTAGCTCAAGACCCAACTGCTTCTCCTTTCAGTTCTCAAATTCCCTGGTTCAGTCCCAGGTGCATTGGCCAAGATGATGTCCATCATCTCCTTTAAAATAACAAACAGACAAACAAAGGAAATGCTCTACTTCACACCCCCCTCCAACAAAGTGCCTTCAGCAGCTAAAACTAAATCCCAGATATCGGAGACTTATAATGACATCGTGAGAGTTAGCAAGGCAGAAGCTCCCCTGGTGATTATAACAACACCGGTGCTTGAGAAGAGTCTTAGCTTCAAGGCATCTGGTATTGCTCTTGCAAGATCCATTGTCAAATGAGCTTTTTCCTTTGTTTAAAAATGTCAGGCTGAAGACCCCTGCCAGAGTGGTGGTATAGCCTTCTTGGGTTCACTCTGGCTCCCACAAGGCTTCAACAGTTCTCTTTGCCCCTCCTTGTCTCCAGGCTTAATTAGGAAATCATTTATCTTTATTGGCACTCTCTTTCCCCTGCTGCTTTGGCATTATTATTTTTTTTTGCCATCATTCCAGAGCAGTGAGCTGTACAGGGAAGACCACAGCCCCATTCATTGTGGGTGGGGAATAATCTACAGCAGGGAGCTCTACAAGGAAGACCCCAGCAATGAATCTGCCCCAACTAGCATCGCCTGAGGGACTACTGTACAGAAACAGGAGAGGAGGGCATCCCTTGGCTCCACTTACAGGCTAACAATAGGGATTCCTGGTGATACTGAAAGTAGGACACTACTCCCAAGGGGTGTCATATGGTCAGCCTGTCCCAAACTGAACTGCCAACCCTCTCCAATCTAATGATATGTCTACTTCATCACTCCAGCAATCTCCCTTGGTAAAAGAGCACACAAAGAGAAGAGACTGTAAGGACAGGACAGCCACAGCTAGGAGACTACCAGGCTCCTGGACCCCCTCTGACTCCATCTGAAGACCAACATGTCTCAGAGACAAGCCCTGAGCACAGCCTGAAGTGGGGTAGGTTCTCCATACCTCCATAAACAGAAACTCCCTTGGCTTTCTCCACAGTTGGCATTTGACCATTTGCCAGGACAGGCAGAGAGTCAAAGCCCAGTCTTCTTGGGAGCCAGCAGCCTCCATCAGATCTCAGATGCCCTCAGCAGAAAACAGCATCGCTTTGTCATCTCAGAGGGAGAGCCACTCGCTATGCTGTACTTCCACTACTGAACACAATTCTTTCTGGGTCATTTCTCTAGGTTCCCCATCAACTGTGTTTTATTCAAACTGAGATGGAGATAAAATTCCAGCCAATAATTTCTACCACCTTAAAGAGGTTTCCTCTCTTGCAACCCAGGCTTGCCCCAGCCTGTTACTAATTACAAATGGAACATGCAGTTCAGAAAGGAGAAATCAGAATCTTTCCCCTCCCTCCAGCAAATACCCATTGAAAAAAAACCCATCCATTGCCTGATAGCACCAGGAGTTTGGCTGGTAAGTTTAATAAGCAAGAGGGAAGATGACTGATGGAAAAGCTGAAGAGCTGACATGCAGTTAAATGATTATCTCCTGTCTATGACAAATACTTCCCTTATTTTCAAAGGGATCTCCTACTCTAGAAAGGCCAGTGGGATCAGATGAAAACCTGATCACAAAAAAGAAGGGCTTTAGTCATGCTTTCTAGTTCAAGATCTCAAGGCTCTTGAAACACACAGGAAGGAAAGCCAGGCAGAGAACAGTAGAGGAATGAGTCACAGAGGGCAACCACGTTCTTCTTATCTCCCATCCTAATCCTCTGCATGTTGTCTAAGAACTGCAGAGTTGCAGACGTTGCTGAGGACCCCCAGGGCCAAGGAAGTCACCAAGGACAACACCTCCTCATTCTGGCAGGGCTAATTTTTCCTGGCTCCAGCAGAAAACTCTATTAGGTCTTTGGATCAAACTTTTAAGGAAATTGTCCTGTGTAACCAGCCAGGTGCTGCACAGTCCATGAAGTTTGTGCCTTTTGTACTTCCTCTATCAAAGTCCCTCCCCAGTGCTCTATTTCTGCCCTGTAGAAATCCCACTCTACTCTGAACTGAAAGGAAGAGCAGAGGATTATGTGGAGACCAGTGCTATCTCTAAGTGGAACCAGATGGATAAACCCCATTATTCATGAATTAATCATCATACAGTAAGACTTCCTTTCTGAGATTTACAGTTTAGGATGCTTATCCTTCCCTGAAGTCCCCTTCTAACCTTGGATGAAATGATGTACACCTATATCCCATGTCCAGTTTTGGGTCCCTCCACTAAACTCAGCCCCACTAGCTACTTAATGGAGATAGGCAGTCACGAGGCTTCCCTTGATCCTCAGCCTGCATGCACAAAGCAATTTCTAGTGTTGGTTGCACGCAGACAAGACCAGAAGGAGGCAGGTCCAATGCCAATGAGCACTCTGCCCTTAAGGTGTTTCCAAGCACAGAGACCTAGCAACCCAGTGGAGAAGAACGGATCAGGTGTGCAAAGACCCACCCAGACCTTTGTGGAAAAGTGTTGCTGCCCTGCTGACTGCTCAACAAGGGGTAAATGGTCAACAAGGGGTTATCCCCTCAGCGCTGCCCCAACAGCTGTTTGATTCTAGTCTTTGTAGGCAGGCCCCAGCCTGGCAACATCTCCACTTAATGGCATGTTCTCATGGCAGCAAGGAGCAGAAGCAAAGATGGGAAGCAATCCTGGGGGCAGATCAGCAGGGGACACTTTGGGCTCACACCTTTGCTGCTGAGGAGCCTCAGACAGAGGAGGAGGCAGGTGCTCAGATTTCTCAAAAATGTTTATCCTTGGGCTTATTTTGCCAGCAGGAAGCACTTCTAGCATGCACATGTCTTTGGCCTGTCACTGCCAAGCTGTGAGCCAGCGTGTTGCCATGGAAACCGGTAAATGCAGAATTATGACTTGCCAGCGGTGTCCTGATGAAAGAGGATCAACCTTCTTTCATATGTTTATGTCCCTGACTCAGGGAGTCTGTGGCCCCACACACACCGCTGTGGGTGGGATGCCATCCTGTCACAGCTTTGTTCTGGACACAGGGTGCCAGGAGGCAAGGAAGGACTATGATCTCTGGAAGCACAGCAGGGAACCGCTGCAAGAGGCTCTTCTCACCATTGCCAAGACCTCTCCCCAGAGAGTTTTGTTGGGTGTTTGGTCTAGGGATGATTGCTCTCTAGCTCTAGGGAAACAGCTCCCCAACATTCCTGCGAGACCCCAGCGAGCTCAAGGTCCCACAAGCCTCCTGCCCGCAGGGGTGCAGTGTCCACATGGGGTGGACCAGCAGGCTTCCCACGCCTGGTTGCAGTGGGTGGTACAGACACTCCTCCAGGGCATCCCAGCTCCAGTACCCATCAGAAAACAACTGAGGCCATGAGGCTGACAAGGGCCATAGAAATACTGAGGCCAACATAGCAAAGAGGCAGGGACAGTTCTGCCCTACCTCTGCTGTCTGCAAGCCCAGACAGCCCTTCCTGAGCAGATGGCATCCACTAGATGCGAGGCAGTTATCCTGCACCTGCTGGTGTTTCTAGCCTAAGCCTTCCACTCACCACCTTGCTGCCTGAGCCCTAAACAGCCAGGGATCCTACAGTTATTACAAAGGAGATCAACTGTTTTGGGCGTGACTTTGAAATCAAAACCAACTGGACTGAAATGAAATTGGAGCAGTTGACGATGACCCATTCAAGCACCAACTGATTTTTGTAACTGATTTTTTTAGGGGCTTCTAATTTTAAAAAGTAATATTCTGTGAAGTCCATAATAAGAAGAGGTGATCTATTTTTCACACACTCAAAGATAACATATGTTAGCAAAGAATCAGTTTCAAGTTTTCCATGGGGTTGGGCAGCTGCAAGCTGACTTTGTCGCTGGCTAGGTCAGGATATATGAATATAGCATAGTCACGACTGTGGAATAATTTTAAGATACATCACATGCAAATATTTGGCCTCGAAAAATATCAACGTGGATCCATTTAAATCCGTTCCCAGTGAGAACTCCTTTGCTTAGTCACTGAGGCCTGTTTCTCACGGTGTTTTTGCACCGCCTGAATGAGGCGGTCCCTGGGGTGACGCGCTGAGAGCATCTGCCTGAGAGCTTTGCTGTCTGGGCAGCTTGGGGCAGCCAAGGCAAAGCTTGCCCTGGGCACAGCAACACAACATCTTGCGTGACACCTTAGCGGGTGACTACAGGCCCTAATCAGACAGGATCGTGAGGTGCCCTTGCATCCTTGCTGCTGCCTTGGATACTTCTGAGTCTTACCTAAATTCAGGAGAGAACAGAGGGATTCCTCCCACATTTATGCAGGCTGGCTGTTGGATGGTGGGGTGACTGCTGAGTTTGGAGAGCTGCTGCAGCCAAGCTACTAATCACAAAGCAGGATTCACTCCAGGGAATCTAAGCTGCCCACAACCAGTCTACAGGGAAAGAGTTATCTCCCTAGGTCACTGGACACCCATCTCAGAAATCCAATGACACAGTTACCCAAGGTGAGCCCCATCTACAAACCCAGCATCTATCCTGTGCACATCTTGCTCCTCCCTCTCTGCTGCTCTCTAAGAAAACTGGGAATCCTGCTCACTCTCCCGGGCATGGTAAAAAGGTTGTGCATCATCCTGTGACCCTGAGGAAGCATCTCAGTATCTTCTCAGTATCTCTCAGCACAGCATCACTTCTAGCCAGCCAGCCCCCCTGGACCCAGACGCTCAGCGCCAGTGAGCAGAGGCAGAACAGCCCCATAGCATACTTACTTCCCATTCCCATACTTGATCCGGATGTCTTTGCTCTTCTTCAGCTCTTTGCCATCTTTAAACCACTTGTAGGACGGCTGAGGGTTTCCAGCAGTTGCCTCACATTTCAGTGAAATCTTTTCACCAACATGAACGTTTGGGCTTTTCAGTTTCTTCAGTTTGGGAGGGACAGCTACAAAAAGAGAAAGCAGACAATGTGAAATCTGCCTCTTTCAGAGGCACAAGTGACGTGAGCCCACCAAGCCCCCTCCCCTGGGAAAAGCACTCGCCGTCCCTGGTGCCACGCGATGGCTGGAGACGGGAGGGATGCCAGCTTGGCTCCCTGGGTTTTACCAGCATATAGGCAGGGAAGGAGCACACAGTCAGGAACATCCACATCGGGAATGGACTCTCTTCTCTGCTTCACATGGCCAGACTCAAGGGTTCCACAGCTGTGCTTACGCAGGCAGGACCCACGTGTGCCCTGCTTGTGCAGGGGTTTGCTCAGCTCTCCAGGCTCTCCCAGCAGGCCAGAGCCAGGAATGCAGGAGCTCAAGCTCTTCCAAGACTAATTTTCCTTTGCACCCTGCCAGAGCTGCCAACGATTACCAACACCTAGGTGACCTCTGCCAACAGGCATGCTGCCAATCCCACAGCCCCACCAACTGCAGCCGGAGTGTTTCGCTGCAGAAGGAGCAGGGGCAGGTCACAGGGAGCAGTCCCCCGTCCCCCAGCAGCATGTGCCACAGACATTCCTGCTGCCAAGACAGTCATTCAGCACGACAGTGTCAGCAGCAGAGTAACAGCCACTGAGAGGGGCTGCAGTGAAAACCTGTGTGTATGATGAGAAGGGGAGCAACAGCTATTCTTCAGGTTAACAGTTAGAAAAGTGAAATAATAAAGCTCTTTAAAATGGTCCTAGGACCCACAATGTCAAGCTGGCCAGCAGCCTTTCCAGCCTGAAGCCTGTCTCTGCATGTGAGCTTTCCTGGGTGTTTCAGGGAGGTGATTTTACCATGCATCTGGAACATCAGGCAGAGAGGGAGACGCTTCCTATCAATCTCTGCCAGGCTTTGTATTAAACCTGACAAGAAAGGATTAGCAGGCTTGCAATTTTTCTTTCAACGGACAGCTCTGTACTCTTCTAGCTCACTTTTTCATTCTCAGTGTTAACCTTAAAAAAAAGAAAATAGCACGTTGCTGGTTTTGCCTTAAGAGCATTGCTAACAATGGTTTCCACTTGTCTAAGATGTGTTAGAGATAAAGTATTTCCTCTAATATGCACAAGCTGTCATTAAATTGCTTAGCGCATTCTGATCTTGCGATATGGAAGAGCAATCAAAGGAGAGGGAACTGGACGGGCTTCATTAAAGCAATTGTTATTTTATAGACCTTTGTATGTCTCCGCTCATTCCTAGTGCCAAGCTAAGCTACCATAGGTTGGTTTTGTTTAAAGACCATTTTCACTGAAAGTGATCTTATACAAAATAAAAAGCAGAGCAACCATCAAGTGCATGCTCCCATGGGAGGAAGCTCCCAAGACTATCTTACTCCTTTGTTTTATATGCAAGGGTATGAGAAGCTACGTTGTCCATAACTGAAAAGTACAAACATGGACAGTAACGGATAACAGAATTGGATCCAGGGAAACATGAATCAGGTGGGCAAAAGGAAAGGCAAACCCAGAGATGTCTACGATCATGAGAGGAGATGTGCCTGGCAGGGCACACATGGGTAACGCAGCAGCTCTGGTCCCAAGCACACCAGATCTTCTGCTGACTGAGCTGCACAGCTACCCTAGCACCAAGGCACAGAAGCAATCTTAAGATCCAGGAGTGCAAAGGAAGAATTTGCACATTTAGCACAACAAGAAAAAAAGAATAAACCCCTCCAAATACTCTGACTGCCTGCTATTTTTGCACACCCAAGCCTTCCGCAGGCTCCCTAGAAACCTGTGCCACAGGCAGCAGAACTGGGACAGCTGCACAAGTGCTAATGGGGCAGGGACAGCACAAAAATGGGCTTGGATGGCTGCAGGCAATTGCTTCAGGCTGCACATTGACGCCTTGCGCTGCTTCCCAGGTCACTGTGTTTTGGCACAGACAGAGGGACTTCCAAACAGAAATGAACTCAGCTTTCCCCAAATTTCAGGAGTTCCATGAAAATCCAAGGTGTCCTGGGTTTTGCAAAGCCAATATTCCTGATCCTTGCCTGGAAATCGGTCCCCCAGAAGAGCAGGAAGGTAATGAATGGAGAAGAGAGCTTGTCTCTTCTTAGAACACTTTGCACGGAGAGCCGGAAAGGTAAACAGGACCTTGCTTTTTATAGGGGTCATTTTGGGGAACAGAGAAATAGACTCTGTCAAATATTTATTCTGTCTGAATGTGTGTGTCGGTTGGCTCCTATTGTACACTGAGGTCACCCTGTCCCATGCCAGCAGTATGCATATGCCTTAAATACTGGGAAGGTCCTGACCTTGGCATTGGTGCATCTGCTTCATACCATTTCCAGGCTTGAGGTCTGCAGAACTATGGAGCAGGCAGCATGGTCTATGAGAAGGATGTGTCAGCCCTGCCCCTCTCCCCAGAAACTGCTGGCAAGAGCAGAGCAAAGCCCAGAAACCTGAGATCACTGAAGGAGGGGGCCAAGCACAAGCAAGAAATCTTCTGAGATCTCCATAACCTGGTTCCTCCCCACCTACGTGAATGACATCTCGCCCAAAGCTATGCACCTCTTGCACCTTGTGCTCTAGACCACCAATTACATGACATCCCTAAAGCAACAGGTCCAAACAGATATGCCAAGTGCAGCAGATATGGAGCTGACACACAGGGCAGGGGCTCTGCCTGCATTGTACCCCACCAGCAGAGAGTCCTGCCCAGAAAAAGGAAGGAGAACGTTTCCCTCCAGACTGCATATCTTCGGCTGTCTTTCCAGAGGAGGGGAAAGGACTGTGCATTCAGTTCTCAAGCCACACTTCATGGACTGTAATTCCCTGGTTGAATCAGACAGGCCAGTGAAAGGGGAATCCAATCCAGAAGTATTTTGGACTGTGTCTGGGAAAGGTGCTGTGCGCAAAGAAACGGAGCTGTGCTCCCTGATGCCCAGCGCATCTGCGCGCCTCGCTGCCGCGCTACACGCCTGCCTTGTGCTTGGACAGCAGCATGGGAAGAGCAGGCAGAGCCCCACGCCTGGGGACACACCATCCAGAGCCTGGCACAGGCTGCCCAGCCTGAATGGGCTGCTCTGGGATGAAAAGTCTTCATAATTCCAGCACCTTTTAGAAAAAGCACAGAAATCCTCGTTCAGAGGCATTAACTGCTCCTGAGTCTGTTTAATGCCAGTCAAAGACGCTCCATGGGATTCTATTTGTACTGTTTAAACCACAGACCTTATTCCTAGCCTGAACTTCTCTAACTTTGGCTTCCATCCAAGAGATCTCTCTGCCTTTCTCTGGTAAATTTGAATCCCGTCTAGCAACCAGAAACCTCTTCCTTTTTAGGTACTTGTAAACTATGAAAGAATCACCTTTCAACCTTCTCCATCAGTAAAGTAAAGTAGCTTTAGAGAACAAAGGAGTGCACAGAGTGCTAATACTGGACTATGTCAAAGACAAAGTTTTACCTTTTGGTTCATTTTCCGCTTCAACATCAACCCGTTGCCTATCCCTGTCCAAATCACAGAGCTGCAGCTCAGAAAGTCATGAGTTCTGCTCAAACAGACACGAGGATTTGAAATCCCCTGTCTTTAGAGCTCTGAATAGTTTGAGTAATTTTAATCCCTTCCCTATTTGATAATTTCTCAAAAAGGTTGGGAGAACAAAATCACTCGCTTCGTAGATATCAAGCTAACATACTATCCCTGGCAAACAGTCTCATATGTATACCAAGCAGCATCCAGGTCCAATTTCCCCACATTTCCACCAGCTCCCAGCCCCGTCCGCACAGGTTACTGCTGCTCAGATGTGGCCAGCGTACAGGTTTTGTCAGAGCCAAAACACTGAATCAGGGCCACTAAAGTCACATCATGACGAGGTGGGGCTGCCGTTTCTGGTCCCCTATCACCTGGATCTCATGGTGCTGGTCTGCCAGCTCCTGGCCTCCTCCACAGCTAATTAAGCCCCACACATCGCTCAGCCACTGCTGCCGCTGGGTTCACAAAAACGGGGAGGAGGTTTTTGGCTGTGCTTGTCAGACTGAGGCTACAGGTAGCTTCAGGCAATCATTTAGGGCACGTTTCAATCCTGTCAACCCCTCCTCTACCCAAATTCAAGTCTCCTCTCTGCAGGGGTGAAGAACTACCAGCTTCACAAAGCCTGAGATGTTGGACAGAACAGGCAGCCACACTCTTGGCAATTTTTCTAACGGATGACCATGTCAAGAGGATCTGTGCTGCAGAAAGAAAGGTTTAATCCTGGTAGAGCTGAAACCAATAATAAATACAGATTTTCTACTGGATTTTGCTTATTCCAAGGTCAGAGGAAATATAAGCAACCATTACATCCCAGCCTACACTCGCTGTGTAAGCTATAAGAATTAACCCTAATGCATGCAGAGGCCAGGATCAACAAATGCATGCTATTTCCAAACCTGTTTCAAGAGACATGTTTCACTAAGAGGCCTTTGTGGGAGCGGTTTGCCCTCTGACAGCAGTCCTGGCATCTACTGCCAAGTTGCCACCTTCTCATGAAGAGGAGAGCGTTACAAAAGTCTAAAAACCCAAGCCCTAAATTACACCATACAGGTTCCTTAAACATCCCCCACAAAAGGACATAAATGTCCAGACTGCTTTAATTATTTAACTTCTGATGATAAAATCATAGAATGTCTTGGGTTGGAAGGGACCTCTAAAGGTCATCTAGTCCAACCCACCTGCAGGGAGTAAGGACATCCTCAATTAAATGAGGTTGCTCAGAGCCATTATATTCGACTTTATATTGAAGTACCTTGATGACGACAACACCTCTTCTACTTCTGGTACCTGGAGTATGCCTGAAAGCACCTTAGAGCCTCAACTCAAAACATCATGAATCATAAACAGGCAAAGTGCCCAAACAGAGTCCAACAAAACCACATCTCACCCACAAAGCATCATACATAAACAACCCCTCAGCAGCATAAAGCAGAAGCAACTAATCCTGGGGAAGGTACTCAGTGAACTCTTTAACAGCCAGCAACACAAGCTGCAAACACCTCTTCAAGAACTGCTGTCTTGCTTGCTGTGGGAGATCCTCCAGAGCAGACACTCTACAGACACATCTGGGATCTCCAGGCAACAGATGTCATGAGTAGATGTGACTTATCTTCCTGGTCTCCGCCAAAGGATGGAGTGCTAACCACTGGAAGCTCTTGCATGATGCCCAGCACACAGGGAGGGAAAAATGTTTAGGCAGGTGGATCTGCAGAACTGGGAGGATAGGATCCATCCATGTGTCTCTGAGCAGCTGAGGAAGAAGGCAGTATAGCTTGAATTCCCATGACCTTGGAAAAGGGAGGCTGAAAAATGCTTTCTCACAGGAAGGGGGGGAGATGAGAGGAGAGTTAGGACCTACAAACTCACAGGAGATGCCTTGACATACCTACTTCAAAGCAACAGCTTTCAGCGCTCTCCTTCCACCCAACTGTAATCCTCAGGTCAGGACACCTCTCCTCTGACAGAAGGGGAGGGAAGCCACACAAGTCATCTCTTGGAAATGGGCTGTGTTTCTCAGACTGCACAAGCCATTAGTCCCAGGACTACATTTCCACACTGGTTCCAGGGCTCCCAGCTTGTGGGATAATCTCCAAGAGGGGGCACTCCCAGTTCTCAATTGGCAAATCTGGACACCCAAAGGATGCTACAGGCACAGTCTTTGAGGCTTCCAGGCTGCTCGACACTGAAGAACAAGATCTGTTGGCTTGGGTGAGTGTCATGCCTCATCTCAAAGGTTGCTATTCCCTAAGCAACTTCTGGAGCATCTCCATCACTTTGCTGCTCAGAGTCTCACCCACAGGAGTACAGGCCATCCCTTTCACATCAGGCACCTCAGCTGGGTGAATTTCAGTGTTCTCCCAGACTGAAAATTCCAGAATTCATCTTCCCATGGGAAATGTTTTGCAGCCTCAACTTGTTCTGAATTCAAACACAAACTTCTACAAAGATGGCAACACACATCCCTGGCACAGGGCATCAACATGCAGGTCTGGAGACCAGACAGGTCTTTGGTGGGTCAGCACATCCTGTACTGGGCTAATATACCTTACCTCTTGGCTAACGCAGCCCTACTGCTCCTGCTGTGTTTGCCACCTCTACTGTTTTTATCAGAGGTGATGCTCCTTTGGCCTTTGCTTTGGCCTTTATTTGAAAAGGAGACAAAACTGAATCCCAACAGCAGCAGCTCCTCCACACCTTGACTCTTTGACCTTTTCAATACTGGCTGCAAATGCCAACTCGTCAAAGAAGGACCTGCTCCGAGGAAAGCTCCCTCCGGACAGAAGGAAGGGAAACATGGTAGCCAACTGAAAAAAAACCCCTTGTTTAACACTGTATGCACTCTTAAGTGTCTGTCCTCCCTTTTTCTGTTTGTTTTCTCTTTGTTTTCATAGAGAGGGTAGAAATGCAGTCTGTGCTGTGCACCTCGGCAGGCTGTGGCATCTACTGCTGGGACTCTGAATGGAGCTCAGCTCTTTGGTGACAGGGTCACAAGAACTCCTCTGAGGCTGTGACCCCCCCAGTACTCCTGAAGGTAACTAGGCTTCATTTAACTAAAGCCATATCTGAAATGTGGGAGGGAGTGAAAGACCCCAGCTTTATTCAATGGATGGACACAACCTCCACAAACCACTCACGGTCCAGAGCCTGCAGGAGAGAACCATGACATCAAACTGCCACATCACCCTATACCAACCTCTGCCACAACCCTCCAGTGGGGAATTACAGGCTCCAAATTCAGAATATAAAATATAATATAGTACCTGCAATATGCTTTAGGCAACTTATATGTCCAGTTTATACAAAAAGGATGATCAGACTTTCTCACAGTTGTTAATACGACTGTCTTTGACCACTGCAGCAGCTCACTCAGATTTCTGTGTCCTGGACATGGGTACATGGCAGGTGAACCACAATGCTGAATTTAAATATCCAAGGGGCAGCATTCTGCTGTAGCCACTATTAGGCCTTCTGATTAACACATAGGCATAATCTTCTTACTAGATCTGTGACGGTAGGGACTCCACTGTGGGAACCAGCACTAGATGACATGGATCACTTTGGGCATCTACACTTCACCTCCACTGTCCACATGTCTTTCTGTGCAGTAACTGCGAAGACACGGGCTTCAGCAAGGGTTAGTAACCCAAAGCTCTCCAGGGACACGAAGATGCATCGTGTGCCTAGCATGCACACACTGTTGTGCCCTTCCCGAAGAGGTACACCAGCAGGAGGCAAAGGCATATCTTTGTGTTCCTGGGAGAGGTCCCACTTTGACAGCTGGAGACACTAGGCATGACAATGAAGGAGCCATTCCTCCAGGTCCTAGAGGGTCTGCTGAGGACATCCACCCAGCTGACTCACATTGAACAGACAGTGGTGTGGAGACGACCCAGATGACTGGAAGTGTGAAGATACTGAAAAGACTGAGATCAGCAGCTCTGGAGTTGGAATGAAGCTCAGAAACCTTGCTGGAGCCAGAAAGACTTCATTAATCCTTCGTACATGTCCCATAGCATCTCTACCATCTAATTTTTTTTTCCCCATAACTAGGTTTCTGTAGCTCTTGGTATCTCAGGATGGATAAAATACTACAATGACAATCCACAATACTGCACGTATTTAAAACTGTGAGCATTTCCATGACCATTCCCATCAAACAAAAAAAATTGACTGATAAGTCACAAGCAGGTTTGCTGATGTAGGTTTTCTCTCTGGCAGCTCAAACCACAGAAAAAGGTGCCACAAAGCCATCAAGTTCACTCTCTTCTTACAAATACTGCCCCCTCTCACATAAAAGAGCAACAGATAAATTCCTTCTCCTCTGTCTTTCTCTTTCCCACACTTAATATTTAGTTATTCTTCTTTCAAGTGAAAGTTTTGAAATTGGTGTATGATTTGGTCCAGAGCCTCAGGCTGAAATCTCAGCTCCATTGAAATCAATGAGCATCTGGCCACTGGGTAAGGCTGTCTTCCCAATACACCCAAATTGTTATGACAGCTTATCTTTTATCACCAATATGGGCAGAATTGCTGGAGGTGCCTGTGCACATGGCCACTCAAATGCCTACCTGAAGAGCACAACAGCTGCAAGTAACTCACAGACAAATATACAATATTAAAATCCAGGGCTGAAGTGCTTGGATTTGCCAAACCTAGTACTCTATGAACACTAGCTGGTTTGCAAACAAAGTAATTGGAGTAGAATTGCTATTGTGTTTGTTTGTTTTGAATATTTTTGGCCAGGAAGTTGTCCTGGAGGTATAGTTGAGCATAAGTGGTCTGGTGGAAAAATGTCATTCATTCTGTTCCTATTAAAACCAAAAACAATAGCCACACAAAGACAGCAGCGACAATTTCTGCTCTTCATGCCTCTAACAATGTGTTTTCAACCCTAAAGGCAACATCTTGTTTGTACCCAATTGATTCTGGGATCATATTTTATATAATCAAATATATCTTTGAACAAAGATATATTTTATGAACTGCTCAATATCCAGATGACCTTGGACACAGCAATTCATAAAATATAGTTTTATCTCTATCTTCACAATCAGCTAGAAAAATGGCCCACCCGTATTCTGTGGACCGCCAGTCAAGACCCAGCCAACAGACAAATTACCAAGGACATCCAAAACTTTAAAATACATTAAATCTTTGTTTCAGCCACTGAACGCTAAATGCAAATTACTTGCCTTTGTACCCTGGTAAAGACCTGGGTGGATCCATCATCTTTCAATCACCAAAGGAAAGTGTAACCCTCACCCCAGGAGGCAAAACAATCAAAGTTAGCAAAAATCTTGTTTCGTTAAATGTTTGTTATGAAATCCATAGCTGAAACTGTACAGAAAGCCCTGATGGTCATGGCAGAGCTAAAGACCATGCTTCAGCTTACAGGGAAGGATTTGCTGATGTAAAATGGCCATTAGGGAATATCGGTTCCAGCAAGGGATGAAAAAAAACCTGTTTGGTGTTTTACAGCTCTATCAACCATGGCAGTGTTTCTTTAAAATATAAAGAGGAAAAGCTCCTTTAGAGGGGACCTGAAATTCTTTTAACAGAGACTGTGTGGGCTCTCCCAATGACAAGACAGAAGACGCATCATCATGGACTGGTGGAAGCATTGCAGGTAAACCTGAGAAAACAAGAGCTGCTGCCATAGCAAGGGTACAGAACAACCCCAAACACCACCCACCAAGGCAGCACGAAGAGCCACTACAAGCAGATAAATGCAATTAAGTCTATGAGTGAGGTGGAAGGTTTGAACGAGATGACATTTCTCTCTCTGCATCTAGCCCTGTCTCGTGTACATCACAGGCATAAAAGGGAAGAGGGATGAACTCTTAGCTTGAGATAGCACAGCGCTTTTGAACATCTCTTTCCTCCTCTCCAAATATATTGGGTTTTTTATATATATAATATATTTCTATTTATCTGCTATATATATAGTTATTTAAATAAATAGAATGAGGACTCCAGAGGTGTTAAATTCCTGAGATGTGAGGTCTGGTCAGGAAGAACAAAAACACAGAGCATCATCTTCAGCACCTCACTGGAGAGGGACGGCTCAAACCCAGCCCACATCCGCAAAATCCCAGTGCAGAATCTGCCTCCTTCCCTGCCCCAGCAGACTGGCAGGTGAGAGTCAGTTTTAACAAGTGTTTTCAAACATGATTAACATGGACAGTCGGGAAAAAAAATCAACAAAACTTGGGATCTGTTACAGAGCTGTTCATTCCACCTGGGCAGAGGTCAGCTGAAGGGCAGATGAAGCAGCCCAGCTTGCAAGATATTTTAACCTCCCAGGAAGTCCTGGTCCAGAGGATGTTCTGGTGTTTCGCAGATGACCAGGTGGAAGCATCACACAAAGCAAGCATTCAAAGAAGAAAGCACTTTGACATCTAGACAACTAAATTCGATTCGCGTTCTCTATCGCTAAGGAGGGGGGAGGATTTTTAACTTTTAACCTATAAAATCATATTTGCTTGCATTCCATGACAAAAGCCAACCACTTGCAGTTTTAATTACAAATATTTGTTTTCCATGTCTCTGCTTACTTTGAAAGTTCACCATTGTCTCAGTCAGGGTTTTGACAAATCCACCAGAGGGTATTTCCAAAACAGAAAGCCGTGTTTTTATCGGGATCTCCCCACAAGAGACCCTGGGGCTTGCATTAAAAACTTGTTTGTTCTCTGTGATGTTATATTAGAAAGACTAAAAGTTTTTCTGTTAGTTCAAGCAATGTTTGAAAGCGCTGGTACCAAAAGAACCTCAGACAGCAGCCGCAGGTCTGGTTTTCATCCAAACACAGGAGAAGGGAAGAAAAATAAAGAATCATCCCCTAAGACAGCTTTTTCAAGGCAGCTGGGCATGTACATGCCCCAAACCCCAGCAAGTGCGGACAGAACTACCACCCTACACTCTAACATTCTCCCAAGCTCTCCGCCACTGCTGGAAGGATGGTCCACGTCAGGCCGAGTCCCACGCTCGTCCCACGCGTTGACCTCTCCGTTGAAACCAGCGGGACCCTTAGCACGAGAGAACAGGACGCGCAGAGAGGGGCCGGCTGCGTTCCGTGCCGGCAGTGCCCGCGCGCCGGCCGAGCCGAGGGAGAGCCCGAGCCCCGCGGAGAAGGGGCCACCCTCCTCTGTGGGCTGGAGGGAAGCAGCTAGCTGTAAATTCCGTTTGGGACTCTGGGCACTGCCCAGTGGAGACACTAACACAGCGTGTCTCCTGCCTTGTCCAGAGTGCGGCTTCCCAGCATTGTTCTGAATAGCTCCGGACCCCCACTGAAGTGCAGCGATGGGTGGCTCACACTGAAATGTCCCCCAACCAGGCTGATTTACGGCTGCCAGGAGTCTCAAGGATGTCAGCTCTTCCTGATTAATTTTTTTATCCTTATTTTCCCTCGTTTTATATTTGAGTATTGCTTATTGCAATATTCTTCAGAACTATTCTCTGGAAAGCCATACTGGCTAATTTTTGGCTTATAAATTGCTCATGAGCAGTTTGTGGCTCGTGTTTGAAAAAAATAATCATCAAGCAACTCTGGCTCATTTTGGTTGGATAAAGAGATTTTGTGGCCTCCATCAATTCTAGTCCCTGACAGCAGTGACGGAGCTCTTATTATCACAAACATACAGTTGCAATTTTTAAATTTGCTTCCTGTGACTCTTTGGTAAAATTTAATCAACAGTTTCTGCTTCCACAAACATTTCTGTCAGAAAGTTCACTTTATAGAATATCCACAGGCAAGTAAAGTAAAGAGGGCAGGTCAAGCAAATCTGAGTTTCTAATGTGAGAAAAGCCTTGCTGGTTGTCCAGCTACTCCACTGAAGGATTTAGGGAAGAGCAACAAAGGAAGGTGTGACACAAGCAATTTTCTAGGAGATATTGCAGAATGCAAGCAACCAAACCCAAAGACTGATGATGCAGTAGCAAAATGTGGGTGAAGAAAAGACAATAGGCAACACAGTGGTGGCCCAAGCAGAAAGACTATTCTGAGTTCAAAGTGGATAGGGGTTTATTGGACTTGCTTTACATCTAGCTGTAGATCACAAGGTGGGAACTTCTGCCAAATTGGCCAACAGATCCTGCAGAACACAAACAACTTAAGGTGAAAACCAGAGTTCTGAACAAAAGATGGTTGTTGAGCAAAAAGCTATTAATAGTGCTGGGTTTTATCCCAGAAATATTGCGTAAAGTAGGACAATTCACATCTCTTCTCTGTGCTTCCATTTCCTCTCTCAAAGATCCCACTTAATATATTTGGGGCAGGGACTGTCTCTTGTTATGACTCTGTGCTGTGAATAGCACAAGGGGAACAATGCTGAAGTTGGGACCTCTGGATGCCACCACAAATGCCAATTTTAAGCAGAAGTGACAACAAGCGGAAGGAGTTTGGGATCCAAGGAAGACCTGAGAAAATACAGGGCACAGTGTGGGATTCATCTTGTATTATAAACATGGATGGTTCTCATCTCCATACAGGAGTGACAAGGAAAAGCAAGGAAGCAGTTGAACTAGACAAGAAAGAAGAAGGCTCTCTGCCCAGACACTCCAGTTTATGCAAAATTCCTTCAGATGCTCCTTCACTTCTGCACACTCACTGCCCTCCCCCTTCTCCATCTCCCCAGGCCACCCTTGAACAGTTCCATGTAGAGGAATGCAACCACCTAGAAACCCAAAAAAGGCACATCAGGACTCTCAGACACAGTATGAAAAACCTGATGGAATGAGTAGGGTTCTCCTCTGATGGGAAACATTTCTGTAGGAAACAGTCTAAAAACCCTGTGCGTGTGACTTTCTCTCTGACAAACATGTAGAAGGTGCAGTGGCATTGAAGACCTGCCCTTGATAGACCTTTACCACCTTCTGCATCTACAGAACCAATCTAGAAAGGACAAAAGACGGGGTGCAGGGGGACAACAAATCAATCGATTAAAAGAATAAGCTCGGAGGAACCCTTCAGAAGCTGAGAAGACCACATCCCTGCCCCGAGGTGGGATCAGCCCTGCAACATCCATCCATCCATCTCACCAGGATCTAGACACACAAACAAGCTAGCAGTACAGATCTACACTGCCCCCCACAGAGTGCCCTAGATGTGGCTGGATACACCCAATCCCAACCTCACAGCCTCTCCAAAAGACAGCACAGGATCCCCTCTGGGCAAAGGCCCAGGGTCCCCGAATGAAATAGGCTGTCAGTACAAGGGCACGGTAGTTAGCAGGTGAAGGGGAACCCAGACACACTACCAGTTATGGAGGCCTGTGAGATTCCTGTGTGGTCCTCAGGTGCAAAAGACACGGTCCACCTATTCCCAAAGATGTAGACCCTTTCTCCTTTTGTCTTCCAGTCCTTGATGCTGCCCCTCCTTTTTGTTTTCTCCTCCTTGCCCATGCTAGCTGACACCAATTACAAGTAACCAAAATCACTCATCTTTGTCCTTCCTGTCTCAATTCATTTTGTTTGCGACATGCATGTTTTTTCTTCCCTTTGCAAAACCAATGATCTTGAAAAGAACACTCTTAAGCCCCAGCCTCATCCCCCTTTCATTTCTGGAGATGCTGACCACCTCCCACATCTCACTGAAGAGCTCCACGCAACCTTGTCTTCATGAAATCGGGAGGGTTTGAACCATCCTCTCAGACAAGCATCCGAATATTAGTGTTGCTTTTCTGGTTTTCTGTCAGTTCAGGATGGTGCATTAGGATCTCCACTATCACACACAGCTCACAAACACTTCAGTGCTGCTTCGAGGCTGTGTCACTCTCTGGTCACACTCTCCCCCTGGCTGCAGGATGTAGAAGCTGAGCTTCCCATTGTACTCGGATTCTGGTGAAAGATGGTTGCTCTTCACCCTCATGTCCTGCCGTAGTGGCTCCTCTACGTAACAGCCAAGCCTGAGACACCCAGAGAAAGCCTTCCTGCTCACCTAGATGCTGCTGTTTGTAGTTACAGGCCCCGTGTTCATGTACAGAGGAAGGATCCATCCCAGACCTGCTTTTAGAAAGGCGCTTCCGAGGACGGACCCACGCCAGTAGTTACCTGGGTCTCACCCAAAGCCAGAGGATCATCAAGACTGAACATCACAGTCAAGCGCAGCCTACTCTATTATGTTTTTCATCCCATTTTTCAACTTGCACCCCTCCCTTTGTAATTTGGTAGTAAATAAATCTCTGGTCAAAATACCAGATAATTAACTGGGAGCGCCTTTGTGAACGCGAACAAAAGCTAAATGGACACCTCAGAGAGGATCACACAGCAGCCCTGCAGTGTGAAGGATATTCTGAAAAGCCTTCCCAGGTAACTAAAGATGAGCAGATCCACCCTTCCCACGTACACTCACAGACTCCCCTTAATTGCCACAGGAGCCCCAAGGAAAGGCTGCAGAGGTTAACGACGCACAGCTCACCAAGGGCAGCGCTTGGCAAGGCTTTAGCTCCCAACACTGCACCCTCCTTCACTCCCCTGACAATTTGACACACTGCTGTTTATCCTAATCCATTGTTCATGGTCCTCCCCACCCAGTTTTCAGCCCATGTGATGCTCTCCTGTCCCTACCAACTGGAATTAATTTGGGGTGCTAGGGCTCTATCAAGAGGCTTTACTACAGTCTAAATGCTGGTAAAGTATTACCTGCTTTCTTAGGGATATTTTGGCCTTTTATCAGACACCCAGAGTAAACAAGCAGGGCATCGGCACATTTTTCTGGGGCAGTTGGCTTGTAATTCCCATCTCCCTCAGTGATCCTCTAAATAACCAGGTAACTTTCAGAGGGACATTCTGGTCAGAAAGGACTGTTTATCAACATAAACCTTATTCCCCCAGAATTCCCCTCTATCTCTAACTTGTTATGTAAAGCTGATGCTGCTAAAACATTCAGCTGAACTTAGGTCAAGAGAAGATGGCTTTTGAAAGACTTCCAATGGTTCATTTGCAATAAATGTCTGAGGAATAAATCATTTCAGCCCTGACGAGTCCTCAAGCAGCCAACTCTGTTAGCAGGGCAACTCCAGCAGTGAAGAACAGGGGAAGGCTTCGGTGACACATGGGGACTCGTGACAGGCACAGAGAGCAGCCAGAAAAGACCACCATGCTGCAGAGATGCTGCCACGTTGGGTTAGACCACGCTCCTTGCTAGACAAGGACCTCCACTTCATGGCAGCAAGTATCACTTACTCCTTTTGAATAACTTCCCCAGTAGGGAAGTCGTCTGCATTCTCTCAAGGACAGAGCTGGTTTTCTGCCCCGATGCCCAGAGGCTTATAACCCCCATGTGCATTCTTACCCTGGTTAATCCAGCTGACAGTGTGCCCATGCTGCATATAAAGGTCTCTCCCTTTATGCCAGTCCTGCTCTGATCTTGCTGTCAGTGACTGCAGTGACAACAGCTTCCAGGGGATACTGCTGTACCGAGTGAAAACTGGCCAGGAGCAGACAGGAATAACTGGGCTTCCTTTGGCTTCAATGGAGACAAACAAAAAGCACTTCATTTACACGACTTTGTGTACTGTCACAGTGCCCCTTCTGCTTTCAGACCTCAGGCTGCAATCCTGTGGGGTGCAAGCTGGTTACAGTGGCCCCTTCCCCACTCTCAAATGCAAAGGTCCTTCCCTACTCACACACCATCCTTGCAAGAGCCACAGTAATGCCTCACACAGAAAGCACTAGCAGCCTTGCACCAGTGTGACTGGAGGAACTGGACCTCCATCCACCAGCAGAAGCTGGGCTGGGGGCCACCACCATGCCTCTGACCCCAGCTCGGAAGGCACGGTCCATTCATGGGTGACAGTCAGCTCCCCACAGGACCATTTCCCCAGCATCTCAGGTCTGACATGGTGGGGCTGAGACAGTGATGTAGGGGTAGATTTGAGGAGAAGGCTTTCAGGAAGAGTCATGCTCTGGCCCGTGAGGACTGCAGATGACAGCTAGGGTGGGCAATCTGACAGCTCTTGACGATGACCATATTTGCAGTGTACAAAGCAAATCACCATCCCTACCCACAGCTCCCATAGCACACTGCCCAGCAGCTCTGCCAGCTCACGTGGACTGGGAGCGCAGCGTGGAAGGGCTGCTGACTCAGGGCAATTTATCAAGTTGAGTCCCAGGCTGCTCTGACAGGTTTGGACTCGAGCAGCTAATCCAAGCCCAAACCTGAGGAAGGGGGACTGTCAACTCAGGTTGGTCTGCACAGCCTCTCTGCTCAGGGTGGCTTCTCCAGAGGGTACCAAGAACCCATAAGTAGGCTCTGCTCTGAATTGCTCCCCTTTTTCTGGGTACACAGGGAGCCCAAGGGCACCAGCCTCTTCCCTGCCACCCTCTTGCCTCCTCTGCAGTGCTAACCAGCAGCAGCACTGAGAACCCGAGGCCAGCTCAGAAAAAACACTGCCCCAAGAGCAGCCTGCTCAGCTGTTCCACCAAGTCCAGCCAGCAGCTCGGTAAAAATACCAGCCTTTTTTTTCCCTGCAGAATAAGAGGTTTTAAGTCAGGAATCTGGTGCAGAACAGTTCTTTCTCTTTAAATTCACACCCTAGGCCAAGCATGTTTTGCAAGAGCCTCCCTGTGCAGACAAGCCCTGAGGCTTCAAGGCAAAAGAAGCTCCTGCTGGGGGAAGCACCCAAGCCATTTGCAGGCCAGGGCCCCGACTGTTACGATGAAGCAGCTCCTAAGCTTGCACATGGTAGAAGAGATGGGGCAAACTCAGAGATGCGTTGCTCTCCACTAGCATGAGAAGACAGTAAATATTTACAAGAGACTCTGAGACACACACTGTCTCCTCTGGCCTACAAAAATGACCGCAAAGCGAAGAAGAGGAAAGGAGGAGAGGACAGGCAGATGCCACACACTCAGCTCGCTTGGAAATCATGAACTGGGCCTCTTCTCAAAACATGGTACTATTGGATTAAATATGAGTTATCCATCTAGAGATGTGTTTGAGGCTTGTTATTGTTTTTGATACTGTGAATGCTCAAGGCCTCAGAAAGGACACGCCGTCCGGCTTCGCCATGAGATGACAAAGGAGAAGAGAAAGAAGAGAATCCAGAAAATAAAGCAAGGCTGTACGGGAAATACCAGATCATCACAGTTCTGACAAAAAACTCAAAACTCTTGTCGTTGCTTCAGATTACTACTGATTCTTTTTTCCTCTCTAACCCCCTCCCCAGTTGAACCAAACACCTACCTTACCCCGTAAGGAAAGCGAAGCTGTGACTCACGCCATCTCTCTCAAACACTGACTCGAAACGTTACCAACGCAAAATGTTACAACACACGAAATGAGCAATGGCCCTGCTAACACAAGGCTTGTTCTTAAAATTGCATGGCCTGCCCACATTTTCTATATATAGGATAGAAAAGAAAACCTCTCTAGAAGCACTAATAATTCAACCAACCAACCAAATACATGCTATGGGGACAGAGGTGGTTTTGAGAGCAGTTATCGACACATTTCCATCATACAACATTTCTTTACCACTACTGCTTTCTCTTCTGCCCATCAGCAGCAGGTAGAATGGATAAGCTCAACCACAGAAAGGAGAAATTCCCTGAACCACAGCTTAGGACAGTCCTAAGCAACGAAAGCAGCATGGCACAGGCTTGTCTGCAGATTCAGGAGGGCAGTCGTATACCTGGAAGTTTGCACTATCATAAACTGATAGGGGGTGGAAATGACCTCTGGAGATCATCGAGTCCAAGCCCCCTGACAGAGATGGATCACCCAAGACAGGCCACACAGGAACAGATCCAGGTGGAGTCTCCAGAGAAGGAGCCTCCACAACCTCTCTGGGCAGCCTGTTCCAGGCT
This sequence comes from Todiramphus chloris collaris, assembly GCA_025345505.1. Classification (NCBI taxonomy): domain Eukaryota; kingdom Metazoa; phylum Chordata; class Aves; order Coraciiformes; family Alcedinidae; genus Todiramphus; species Todiramphus chloris. The sequence continues at coordinate 713,956 of JANVCC010000040.1, forward strand.
CCATCACCCTCAAAGAAGGAAGCTTTTACTCATGTTGAGGTGGAACTTCCTGTGTTTCAGTTTGTGCCCATCGCCCTTCATTCTACCACAGGGCACCACTGAAAAGAGACTGAATCCTTCTACCTGACACCCACCCATCAGATATTTGTAAACATGCATAAGACCCCCTCTCAGTCTTCTCCACACTAAATAGTCCCAGGGCTCTCAGCCATTCTTCATAAGACGTGTTACAGACCCTTAATCATCCTCATAGCCTCTGCTGGACTCTCTCTAGTATTTTCCTGCCCCTCTTGAACTGGGGAGCCCATAACTGGACACAGTACCCCAGATGTGACCTCACTTGGACAGAGTAGAGTGGGAGGAGAACCTCCTTCAACCCGCTGGACACATTCTTCTTTATGCACACCCAGTAGAAGAGCTGGACGTATAATTGCAAACAACTGAAGCTTGGGAGGTCCGTGGAAGCTGAGGTCACTTGCCCTCAGAAGGGCGTGCAGCACCCACACCATCATCAGCAGAACAGATCAATACCATGACCCTGCCTTGACAAACTACCTGAGAGGAGCACTGAAGAGGCAGAAGCAGGCACTGTAACCAGTACCCCTAAGGGCTAAGTGCTAGGGCTACATAACCCAAAACTGCAGTGTGCCTTCACTGCTGCTGGTACCAATTCTTGTATCCAAGCAAGCAGAAGAAAAGCTCGCTCGGGACGTCTTCATGTAGCAGTGTTCTCTGCTGACTGCAGTGCAGCTACAGTGTCGCTGGGCAAGGAGGGTTTGCCCATGGCAACCTTTGGCACTCGACAGCTCTTCCTCGGTTATCAACAAATCTCTTCATCCTCTTGCCTGAAAGTGCACAACTGTGAATCAGGAAAGCTGAGTCAGATCCTCATCCTTGTTATTAAGGAACAGGCTGCTGCAGTGCAGCATGGGTGCCTACAAGCCACCACTGCAGCACAGGATGGGCACTGTCCTACACCTCCTGCTCCCTGTAGGAATTAAGTGTTCATTTAACCATCATCTGCAACCATTCGTCCAGATTTCTACCATCTTCTTCCACAACTATCAGCATTAATTGCCAAGATGTTCCTCCTGAAATCCACCTGCAGACATTTCTTCAGAGGGTCCCAAACCAAGATACCCAGGAGTTTACCAGGGCTCTCCCTTGATCTGAATGTGTCCACTTCAGACAGCAGAAAGGTTTCCTTATTCCTAAATGGACTCACTAGTCCTGCTGGACAGAAAGGAGGTGTCCAGGGGTCACTGGGGGAGGGGGGGACAGGGGGAAGGACACCCAGAAAGAGGTAATTCTTGCTGCCTCTCATGAGACACCTCGTGAGGTGACCTTTGTACATTCAGATTCTGGACAAAGACTATTGATACCTGAAAGAACTGGGAGAGGTAACCCACGACTGAGTGGGAAATGTTCTTTCAAGTAGAGAAGAAGCATGGATGTTATCATACACACACCACTTTTGGTACTGAGTCATCACTTCATGTAAGATGAAGGATAATTTCTGTCGTGGGCTGAATCTCTTTTTCTCAATCACGTAACTGGCATCTGTGCAATGTGAGGACCCCTTCTGTGATGCAAGTTTTACCTGTGTTTGTTACCCAACAGCTAGCCAGAGAGTTTATTTTAGCATACACATTACATGTGCCTCTCACACAGACTCTCAGCACAAACACAGAAACTTAATCCCATTTATTGACAAATGCGAAGCAAAATACACTCCCATGCCAAGCAGAAGTTCATCACATTCCTTGTCCTTGCCCTTCAGGCAACAGCCTGAATGAGCAGAGGAAACACGCATGAACTCTGCAAGGGAAACAAACTGCTTCTTGGGTAGCAGCAGTCAGGCAGACTCCTGGCCTTTGAAAGACAGCATACCCAGCTCCAGCACCTCAACCTGGGGATGCAGAACCTGCTACAGCAACACTCCCTGGATCTGAATCACTTGAACACCTCAGTCATTTTCAAGCAACTGAGATTCACAGCACAAGATCTGCAGTTTGCTGCTCTGGTGGCTGAAGTCACACCGCCTGGCTCTGGGATACGGTGAGATGCAGAACTGATGCTGCTGCTGCACAAGCTGCTGTGTCCCTCGGTGACTGCAGCAGCACAGACTGGCTCCCACAACCTGCTGGCTGAGAAAGCCCTGCCTTGCCTTGTCAACTCTCTACCCAAAAGGGAGCAATGCACCAGCAGCAGTAACCACTAGAGTGTCTCCCAAGCCTCTTCCCCCACCAGTATTCCTCTTGCTTGCAAAACCTGCAGGTGATTTGGTTTTTTTTTTTCACTTTGTAGTGCAGCTGAGGCTTCTCTCCTGCAGAGAGCAGCAAGTTAGCATGGGAATAGCTGGAGCTGCTTACCTTGCCAGTGCAGAACAACCATTCTAGCAGCTGAAAGATCCTCCCTCCCTCTGCCTGGCCCAAACTCATCGTTCTTCTCATGCCAGACCTGCCCAGCTCACCAGAGCTTGGACACGGGCACAGGAAACAGGCATCTGAACACCCATGCAACGCAGGCAAGGGGGTCATGGCCAGGTTCAAGGGAGCAGGCAGTGCCTTTGCCTCAGCTTCCCAAGAGCATCAATAGCCAGTTCCCTGCTAGGACTGAGCTCGTTTGCTGATCTGAGTTCTCACATCATGAACTTGGGAGCACTAGGTGCTCCAAGTAGACTCCACAAACCCATGCCTGCACACACACCACTCCCGGAGAGAAGGCCAGTTTGCCCTCAGAGCACAGAGGCTTCTCTCCAGGAGCACTCAGGCCAAGCTGCGAGGTGGGAAAGAGCTTGAATGCAAAGAGCTCTTTTGGTGTACTTTGAACCAGAGACACAAGAGCCAAGCATGGGAGCTTTGACAATGGTTTGGCTGGAGGAAGAAATGTAATACAAGAGATAGACAAGAGTAAGTACAAGTGGTGTACAAGGAGCAACAGGATGAGTACAGGCTTCACCAGAGTACTGTGCTCACCAAAATTGCACCCCACACCTCCAAACGGCTGGAGCACATCAGGAACCAGTGGACTCTTGCAAAGTACCATAGACTTCAAAGTAGAATAAAAAGAATTCACGTGAGCGCAAACATATGTACACATACACAGTCTCGGAGTTGGAATAAAGTCCCAGCCTTCAAATGAAAAGAGTTGCTGAAAGCCAAAGGGTTGGATGCTCAGCTGATACATATCATCTATGTATCAGGTGTGTATCACATAGACACCACCCCAACAAAGCCAGAGGAGATAAGCCAGAGAAACATCTGCTGAGAACTTGATGGATTTTAACCTGACTTTGCCCTCAAGTTAAGCAAACGTGCAAATTCTGACACCAAAAATGTTTCTCTGAAGGGCTTCCAAATATCAGCCAATGATGTAGGAAATCTGCTTCAAATTTTGGGGAGGGTTTTTTTTTTTTTTTTTTTGTAAAAGCAAAACACGAAAGCACCTGACTTTAGTGTAGTTTTAAGGTAAATGAATGTTTCACTGCTTTCCTAAAGAACACTCTGTCCAGCTCACCCATTTGTAGCTGTCTGTCTTCTGAGCTGCCAGCTTCTGAGGCTCAGACTTGGAGAGAAAATACAGTTCCCTTCCCCTCCCCATCCTCACTAGGCATGGGTACTCTCAGCAAGAAAAACTGGGCTCTGACTTCCACAGGCAGTCAAAAATTTAGGGGGACAGTAAGGATGAGACAAGCTGTAGAAGAGCTCCAGGGCCATCAGACTCCTCAGAAGTATGACCATGACTCTTAGTGCATGGAGACAGCCTTTTGTGGCTCATTGCTCTTCTCTGCAAAGAAATTCTCCCTCATATCGAGGAAGATATGCCTGAACTGAAATCTTCTATAAGGACTGATGACTGCATCTGCCCGGCCTAATTACCAGAGTTATTAATTACCTAAACGTTTAATTTTTACCATGATTACTTGTATTTGTTGTTACAATTTGGAACATCTCAAAAATGCAGCAACGTAACACCGCCCTTGTCAGAGGAAATAACCACAGGTCACGTCAGTTCACAACACAGCTTTGTGTCTGGAGCACAGCACAGGAGCCAGGACCATGTCCTGGCCTGGAGGCCACGCATACCTTGCCCTGCTCTGGACTGGCAGGACATGGAGGGAACCTGCAGTTTTGCTCTGATCAGGACATCGCAGGTCCAGCAAAAACTTCCGTCTTGGGCAGAGTCACATCTCCCAGTCACGTGAGTTTTGTTATCCTGCCCCAGACAGGGGGTCAGTGCAGCAGGTGATGCATGTCCGAGCTCCAGCCAGGGTGGAGAGGCCTTTGCCCTCCCAAACTCTGCTGCCAGCACGTCCTTCCACCTCACTGGTGCTGGCAGGTCAGTGGAGAGTGACGCAGCTGCCAGGACAGCACACGTTGACAGAAACCAGAGCAAGTATCTTGACACAGCACCGAGGAAACTTCTGGGTGAACCAGGAGTGGTGGGTGGCTCCTACCCAGCTCTCCACTCCCCTTCAGCCTCATCCTCAGTGACATGAGATGCAGCTTTCCCAAAGGAAAGCTCCAGGTTATCTCGCTGCCCAACAGCCTCTGCCCTGAACGTGGTCTCTAGCACTGAGTGGACAGCGAGCCTCTGCTGGGACTTTACAGTCCTGCAGCTTCTCAGCCAAAGGAAATGCCCTGAGTTTATAGTCCTAGTCATGAGCTGCAAGCTCAGCTTTGCTTGAACTTAGGTTAAGTTCTCCTCAAGAGACACTTGGGCTCTTTTATTGAGCTTAGCTCCCAGAAGTAAACAAGCACATCCAAGCAAGAGCCATGTGTGACCCACAGCTCTGCTCATTCCTTACTGCAAGAGCATGGCCCCAGTATGACAAAGGCCCCAGGCTCTGAAAAAGGCACAGGGTCATATGATCCCCATGTTGATCTCCCCTGGTGCACCTGAAAGCGTTCATTGGAGGCCAAGGGAAAACGAGGAGTGCTTGGAGGAACGAGGCTCATTTCCCCTCCTCTTGCTGCCTCTGGAGTCACGCAACAAAAGCAATCTCATACACCCTGCCATAGTCTCATCCCAGCTTCTCCCATTGGTTTTGAGTTCAAGCACTGCCACAGCCCCATTACAGCTCAGTGCTGGGCCAAGACTGGATAGAGATCAGGGTAGCACTCAGAGCAGGAGTCAGGAAGAAGGGTAACAGAGCCATGCTGTTCATGGCCACACAGCTCTGCTGTAGCTGGTTGGCAGCTGGAGCCCATCACATTAACAAAAGCAGGAGAATGAGGTGAGGGCATGGCCGCAAAGGTCGACAGCCAGGCTGTGCTCAGCCCCTCTCCAGATGTTCCTCTTCTCACAAGAGACTGCCTTTCCCAGGTTACACTACTTACACTCACCTCTCTACTTACACTCTTCAAAAAGGGATGCCTGGGGCTCTGACTCACCAGCTTTTGGATCCACAGCAGCATTATGTACTATTGTACCAGTCTTCTCCATCCTGTCCTTCTGCCAGGAGTTCCTAGCCCCACAGTCTGCCCGAATGGAAAGACAGGTTGTTCCTCAGCCCAGCTGGGTCTCTCTCCCTTCTGTTTGTATTACCACCTGAGCCTGGGCAGTGGAGGAACACGACTGCATGCTCATTTATCAATCCCTCCTTCTGTAGAGCTAGCAAGCTCCAGAAAAAAAGACCCAGAAAGCAGCTGGGACATATAACCTCTTCCCTTACCCCAGCATGAATCACTGGAGCTTGTGAGTCAGACAGCCTCCATTCCCAAATCTAAGCAAGTTACTGCACGTTCACTGGTAACTGGCCACATGTGTGCTCTCAGCCACATGGCAATGGCACCACTGGCCCAGTAGTTTAGCCAGGGGAAGTGATCTAGTGAAAACAGGCATGTGGACATATCCTGGAGCACAGCGGACATCTGGTACCTTGTGTGGCTGGGTGTTTATAGAAACCAAAACTGCTACTGTAGGACATCTTTCCTGTAAACAAACCTTTCAGTTAATGTTTCTACGAGCTCCTTGGAACTGGAGTCTTTCCTACAAACAGGAGACTAAGAACAAATCAAGATCACCTACACCCTGCAATGTGGACATAGGTCACACAGAGGTACCTTAGCCAGGAGTGAAGTAGCTGTTTTGGTTGCCCTACTGTTAAGTATCTCCAGTAGCACAAGCTTCAGTTGCAAAGCCTTCACCTAGCATCTGCAAGGGACCTTCACATCCCTCGTGAAACTCCACACTAATGTGGCAGCACTCTACAGCACCCAAGGCTAGTAGACCTAGCCAAGGTATGTCTGCTTCTGCTGCACTCCCACTGCTGCCTTCCACCCAGTGGCACCGTCCTCCTTAAGACCTCTGGAGTTTCAATTGCAGTACCCTTCTGCACAACCTTTCCACCAAATTCTGACTCATCTGGGAACGGAGGTCAAACTGGTTCCTACTGAAACACGAGATACTCTCTGCAGACACTTTTCACCTGCTCTCCGAGTAGTTTTCCAGCATTTGCCATGAGCAGTTCAAGAGAAAGGCACAATTCCTGTGTTGCCAGACTTATTAGCAGTGATGAACAAGAAAAACCTTAAACACATGCAATGTTTTCCTCACCACCAAGTAAAAATAAGAGAGAATGCCTGGAATTACTGGGGAATTTAACCAATCAAATGCTTCACATTTCTCTGGTCTTTTCTCCCCAAGCGACCTCACGGAAGTAAAGATTAAACACAGCCTGTTTCCAATCTCATAGCCCTCCCCTTTCCAACTAGCTCCTTCCCTACCACACTATCAAGGCTTCCTCCAACCCTCTGGCTTCTCTTCCTGCCTGTCCCCCTGTGAGGCTAGTGCACTGGCCTCCTAATCCACTGCCAAAGCTCTGTTCTGAGCTTCTGCATTTGCACTGGTCTTTTTGGCCCACTTCTCCAAAGTCTACCCCAAATTTTTCAGAGTGCAAAAGGGCAGCTTCTTTTACACCCATGCTCTTGTCTCAGCATCGAGTCTTTGATTGTCCCAAGCCACCCAGTGTTTGATAAAGCACCATTTCTCTTGCAGTGAAGAAGTTTTCCTCCATAACTGAAGTTCTGTGGGAGTATTACACATTTACTTGTTGGTCTGTAGCTACATTCTACAGCTCACATAGTCCCTGTAGGGTGTGCCTTCCACGTATGTTGGGTGGGACACAGTCCATCTACCTTTCAATGCATGTTACAAACATCTAAAAGAGCGATCCCGATGATGGTTCTTCATAGGTGGACACCATCTCCCTCTGGAGGCCTTCACAGGCTGTTCCACTGGCTAGGTCTGCAGCTGAGGCACTCACTTGAGGACAGCTGCATCACTAGAGGCATAAAAATGTGAGTTCAGGTTAAAGACAGCCCTTGTCCTCAGAACAAAGCTAACACTTCACAGGAGAACAGCAATCCTATTCCACACATTCACAGAAGCCAAAACAATCGTGTTAAAAGCTGCAGTAAAAGAATCCTCTCCTCCCCTGAGTCTGAGACCTTGGGGAAATCTAGCACCCCCCTATGGCACATTGATGCTCTTTTCTGAAGCTACTGTTCCAGCTCTCTTCCTCCAAGAGGTTTTTCTGCTGCTCTGATTCACTGGCAATTCCCCCAGTTCAGCTGGCAGGGCTGAGGAGATCACCTCTAGAAGTTGGAGGGAGCGTTTGTCTATGCCAGAGCTGTCCTGGGTCTCTCTACAGAGTCCACCATGAAGCAATGTCTAAGGGTAATTGCCCATGTAGGCACCCATCAGCACAAGGAGAGATCAACAATATCAGAGAGTGTCAGAGGTAGCAAAGTTTGGCCCTCAGCAGCCAGAGTCTGGTCAGGGATGCAGTGTGAAGAAGCAGGGCTCTCTGCCCTAGTATCATCCCCCAAGTCTCCCCTGCACTGGCAACCAAGCAAATGTTCCTGTCTGGATCTCCTTAGAGGCTGTGTAAAACTTCTGCTGGTTCTTCTTCAGCCTCCTGATTTCAGATGGGTCAGCACACTTTATCTGCATGGAAATAATACAACCTGGGAAACACAGAGAACACAAATTCCCCTTGCAGTGCCCTATTAGTTGCCTGATTTGTGCCAGGGATGGGGTTTTGCATCAGCCCAAGCGTGCTGGAGAGGCAACCTGAAGTCCAGCCACTAACTGAAGAAACAGAATCCACAAAATAATCGGATGCCTGGAATGAGGGTCTATGTACCAGGACTGGGGCATCTGCAGGGATGAAGTGACTGGGGAAGGAACCCTTATCAGTATCAAGAGGTCCTATCATGATTCACCTTTGCCAATGGGCACCATGGTAAAGGTGTTCACAGGTTCCACTGATCCCAACCTAAAGCAGGATTTGGTTCAGAGGCACAACAGACAAGCATCTTCCTCTGATGGACCCACAGAGCAAACAATGGCCAACCTCTACAGCAATACGCAAACAAGTGACCTGGGTCTAAGTAATCTAGTTAGCAACAAATGCAGTAAGAGGACTGTGTTTGTGCTGTTCAAGCCAAACCCAGAACCTTTCTTTTATTTGTCTGAGGTACAGACAAGGATCATCCCCAATTCTGCTCTGGATCCATTAGTAGAGAGAAAGGGGGGCTGGACTCTGGCCAAAGTGTCCAGTTGTGGGATTTATATGTGACAATATATAAATGCAATGCATCTCAGTAGAGGACTAGGTTGTCAGCATGAGTTACTACAGGTACAGTGTCTCCACGTGTTCCCTGTAGAGCAGTGAGCTACTGCAGGGCTTTGCTGTGACATTAGAGAACAGTGTGGTCTGACCCCTCGGCTCATTGCCTGGTCCTTCTCCCCATGTGCAGCCCCCATGGCCCTGCATGGCCCAAAGCAGGTGTCTGCTCCCTCAGCAGACCCAGCATGCCTCATTCCCCCACTGTGCCCCAGACAGTGCCCCTCGGTCCTGCCAAACCTTCACCCTGCTCTCAGTACAGAAGATGTCCAGAATGTAGGCACTGCCCTGTCTCATCGGTGCACTTGAGAGGCAGGGTCATTCTGCCATTGGCTGTGAGACAGCCCCAAGTCCCTGCACATTTCAGACCCCCTTGGGCAGATCCAGGCACCTTCAAGCAGCTGCTGCCTCAGGTTGGTGGTCTCAAGCTCCCTGTCCTGAAAATATCCCAAAAGCATCCTCCCAGATCCCACAGCAACAGCTATGTTCTGATGTTATAAGCAGAAGACAACATATGAGGGCAGCCTGCCATGGCATCAGCACCTGCTGCCACCCCAGAAGCTCCAGGGAGCAGACCCAGTGAAGGAGCCCATGCCCTGGGCACAGCAGGGTGGTGGGTCTCTGTGCTCACAGTAAAGGAATGAATAAGGGTAGGGGCAAATCCTGCCAGTGCAAAGCCAAAACAAATCTGTTCAGGTCAAGAGCACTCATTAGTATCATGGTAGCAGGACCAAGAGCAGAACTGCATCCAGGCAAGCAAAGAGATAAATTGACAGAGTCTGTCTCCAGGATCAGGTCCACCTTGTAGTCTCTCTTAACAGTGATAAAACACAAAGTCTGACAGAGTTGCTGCTCTGCCCAAATACATTGCCAGATAAACCACAGATAAGAAACATCCAGGGATAATCCCTCCCTGACACAACAGAGAAAGGAATACCACTGTGCTGCATTACCACCAAACCTCCTGTATCTTTCCAAGACAGTCTCACATTGCCCCAGCTTGTACTCCCCATTTGCTCAGGAATCAAACTTTATCAGCTGAAGGCAATCTAAACATTTTATCCTGGCAACATCTTAAATACTGCCTTACTCATTCAGCAAGGCACAGTCAGATCCCCCCTAAGGAGCAGCCCACTTTCACTAACAAGCATATCACCCAAGAGTGAAGGTTTACACTCCACGTGTCTTCACCTCCAGCTCAGTTCAGTTACCTCAAAAAGCAAAGTTATAACTTAAATCTGATCTCTGAGAGTTGGTCTGTCCCAAGGAACAGTCCCTATCATCCACCAGAATAGCAGCTTTTGATATTTACCTCGGGAAGAAGCAAGAAAACGACCAACCAAACAGCAAAGCAGGACACACCAGAACCCCCAGGGAATTAGCACAAACCCCCTCAATTACCGTATCACCGTGACAGGAGCTGAATGCTGCTGGCTTTTGAAAGAGTACATTGCTCTGAATTCTTGGGGCTTTGGGTATTAAAAAAGAAAAAAAGAAGAAAAGAAAGAAAGGAAATTAAAAAAAAAAAAAGGAAAAACAAAAGAGAAGATCAAGAAGAAAGCAGACCTAGAACAGCATGAAACATGAATGAGATGCGGAGATTTACACACTTGCCTGGCAAACCCTCCCTATCATTTGCACCCTCATGCAACCCGCAAGTACTTTCCTGCTGGTTTTCTGCCTTCTCTCTTCTTCCTTTAAGTAAAATTTGTTAAAAATGGGAAGTACCTTTTCCTGGGTCAGGTTCTCTTTCCCCCTTTTTCCCTTCTTTGTTCTTTTTGCTCTTTCCTTTCCCTTTTTTCTTGCTCTCGGACATTCTGCACAAGTGTTTACAGTCTCAGGAAAAGACAGTCCACACCAGATCTATATGCCCCACGACTGCTACTCCAAATGTTACTTGCCAGCTGCAACTTCCGACTGTTCTTATATTGTTTCTGACACAGACAACACCCACCACTGGGTGGAGAAGGAAAACTTTAACCGTTTGCTCACTGCTCCCAGTTGTCTGAAAGGATGCACTGGGTTGCAGTGGGAAGGCAAGGCGAGCAGTGCTGCAGGATGGGAGTAGCTCTCCTGAGAGTGTCTTGGACACGTGAAGTCCAGAGGTGGTTTTTCTGCTTGCTGATTCTGTCTCTGGCTGCAAGAAAGTTCTGAACAGCTTCTGGAGCATCACTGATGCAAGTGTTTTGGGGACCTGCTGAAGTTCAGACCTCAGCGATACACGAGAGGCAGTGGAATCTAAAGAAAAGGGTAGAGTCTTGCAATCCATTCTCATTCTGCTGTGACCCTGCAGGGAGATTAAGCTGGCCTTTCTTCTTGTATTGTTATTCCCACTATAAATCAGTGTGACTTCACCTGCCCTCGTACCCAGTCCTTTGGTGTACTAGGAAGTCCTTCCAAAAGCTAGGAGTAGCCGGAGAGACCTTACCTGCACTTCTCGCATCTGTCCTCCATCTCTGGGAACTCTAGGTGGTTGATTAAGTCCATGTCTCATCTGCTTGGGGGTTAACAAAGCCCTTTTCCACAGGTCCAACATGTGATGAGTGACTCAGCCCAATCCCCTTCTGTAGGGCAGGCCATGCTGACATTGCCTCAGAAGTCCACCAGGATCCCAAGCTGGAAAGCCCCAGAGTAGCACCAAATCATTCCCAGATGCAGCTAAGGGCTTCAAAGGCCCCAAAGGGCCACAAGCCATAAGGCACTGGGCAGCACATTTGATCCAGTATTCATGAATCAAATCCGATTCCGCGGCCACGAGTGAAGCATGTCCTCCAGAGAAGCACTCCCGCTTGGTGTATGGACATCAAGAAATGAACAAGCTATCAGCCCCCTTGGGATCTTCTCCCAGTGGTTAATCACCCTCATTGTTAAAAATGTCTGCCTGGTCTGAAGTGGAATATCTGGCTTCACTGTCCAGCCATTGTTTCTTACTCTTGTTTTCTCCTCTAGATTAAAAAGCCCTTCAGCAACTGGTATTTTCTCCCATGGAAGTACTTACACACTGTAATCAAGTTATCCCTCAATCTTTTTTTTTTTTTTGATAAGCTAAACAGATCAAGCTTTTTTCCATTGCTTGCTGTATGGCATTTTCCCCAGCTCAGGGATCATATCTGTGGCTATCCCATTTTGCAATATCCTATTTAAGCTAAGAACACAAAAACCAGGCGCTATTCCATTGTCTGTTGTGTACAGAGGCAAATACAGAGGCAAAATCCCTACTGCCACCCATTCCCAGCCTTTTAACCCCCAAGAGTCACATTCGGGCTCTGGGTTTCACAAGGAAAATCTACTCTGTTGTGTTTCTACTGCAGCTCCCACCAAGCCCCTGCTCTGCCAGACACAGTCCCCTGTTCTGTAATGAGGAGGAATTTCTTGCTCCTTCACAGCACCACTCTCTGTCATGAAGCTTCCTTTGGTTTTAAAAGGGCCAGTGTGCCAAGGCACTCAGACTACCCTCTCTCGCTTCTTTTTTCCCCACACTGATGCTCAAAACTCCATCAGTCTCTGTGTCACCTTGCTAATTTTACAAGCATGTTCAACTCCAATGATCTCACTAGAAACACTTGATGGAGCAGTGACTGTCTGCCAGCAATGAGCTTTAGGTACGTGCTGCACAGTCGCTTCTTTGCCGGTATGTAAGTAACATCAAAGAACTTACAACACTTCTTTTCTAGTTTGAGCAGAGGACATCTGAATACCTTGTATACAGCCTTAAGAAAAGCTGAGAAGTATACACCAGAAAGAACCTAAGCAACTTTGCTTTGAGCTATTTAGATAAAAGCTACCAAGCCTGAAGATTTGGAGTTTGAGCCTTATATATATTAACATCCTCTGTGCTTTTTTAGTCACAGGACAGTAGCAGCCCAACATACAGTTTCTTTTCCAAATGCAGGATAATAGTGGTTACTGACCAGTTAGTGTCTTCTAAGTCATTATGAATGATGATTTCCATATGATTATTTCACTGTTTGGCTCATAACCATATTCCTCTCCACTAATATGTTTCTAGAGTCCCTTAATTCTGTACTTGAGCTACAGTCCAGCTGTCTTTAGTTTGTTTGCTACACACCATAACTCCAGATGCACACATGGATTGCTACCTACTTTTCTCTTTTCGAAACTGATTAATCTTACTCTTGCTTCCAGTTTTGTTTTCATTGCCACCAAGTTAGGATGTCTATTAGCTAAATCTTGTCCTCTTTCTTGACTCTGAAATCTCAGTTTTCTTGGCCTTTGCTCAAATTGTTGTTCTTACATTTTCCTGTGAATGTTTTAACACCTTACCAACTTCACTCAGTTTTCCTCACCCTTGGGAAATCACATCCTTTGAATCCTCAGAAGGTCTTATATAGATTTCGGATAAGGACTCTCTTCTGCCAGCACATATGAATAAAAACCCATCATGGGCACTGGCCCCACATCAACCACCAGTTCAGCCAAATCAATAAGCTAGCACTTACCAGGCATAACGAGGCCCAGAGTTCCCTTGCTTTAGTGTGATAACTTAGTGTCAGATATACAGAGTTTTGAGGGACTTTGATGTTTTACTGTTAGTGATAGCTCCCTTGCTAGCACGTGTCTCCCAAATGGATGTGTCTCTTAAAAAAATAAAACCCAAACCAACAAAACACATTTCCCCTCCTTACTATTTTTTCTTTATCAATTTTCTTCTCACCTTGAAGTATCTTTTATCACAGGTTCCTTCACATGAAGGCTGCATTTTTTTGCTTCCTCCTATAATTTCTGAAGGTAAACTATAGCTCTTCCTCCACTCCAGCAAATCAGTGCCATTGCTCCTGACAGAGACACAAAGTCTGTGTTTTCTTGGGATCATCTTTCCAAAGCACTTGTGTTTAGCAGAGATTTGCTGAAGGCAACAAGTGGAGCTAAAATGTTGCCCTACTTTTTTTTCCAATTAATGAATAATCAAAGGATCCCTACTGCTGAAGAGTGCTAAAAGGGTTAAGCTGTCCACAACTATGCACAGCTCAGCTTCAGAAAATGGAAATTGCAAAGTCTAAGAAGCAGAAGTGGCAGCATCTGGCTTGGCCCCACTGTCCTAAACAGCCCGAGACACACAAGAGGAAGAAACAACACCAGCAACACCCAATATGGGTATTTTTGTGCCTTGGCAGCAACCACAGTCTCACCTGTGACAGACAGACAAGGAATATTACATGCAGATTAATTTTTGCCTTGGCAGGTGTACATCTTGTACACCTTGATATCTTATCCAACTGGCTGGCCCCTGTCCCAAGGCAGGGATCCGCCTCTCTAGATCCAGCCTTAGCATCACAGACATATGGAATATGCTCTCTCCTGAATCCCAACACACAATCACAGGAGCCAAATCCAGCAAGTGACTTCAGTCCTCACTGATACAATAAAACCAATGGGAAGGGTATTCCAGTTTGGTGTCCCAGGTACCTCATCTAGTGTTTGGCATGTATTTTAATGGCTGTGCTCTCACAAGTCACTTCATGCTTCATTCTAAAAGAGCTTGCAATGCTTATTGCTTGCAACAGTCTCATGGAGAGTTACAACCTAAAACAGTATCAACCTGTGTTTTTTCTAGTCTTTACAATTCCTGCACAGCTTTAAGCTTAAAAAAAAATTTAAAAAGAGAATGCATGTAATTATATAAGAGACTGAGCTATACCTTAACCACAGCTAATTCATGCATGAAATCCAGCATACTGATTTTACAACACGCTGCCACACTGAGCAGCAGGGTGAGTTTACCAGTGTGCCAGGCAAAGCATCCTTACCCTCCTTACCAGCTGCCGATATGCCAACCTAAACAAGATGCACTTCTTAATAATCCCCAGGAGGTCAGACCCAAGATCAGGTGAAAGAGAACCTCCCTACCTCTTCCCACACACAGTATCCATTGCAGTCAGCAGCTGTAAAATTACTTCTTCAAAACAAAAATCCCAGATCGGCTGAGTGGAGAAACGGAGTCTGCAGCGAAGAGTCACACTGCTGCAGTGCATTCTGGCTTCTTTTCTGGGAGGCTATAAGGCACCACTCCCATGCAGAACAGCAGCGTGCTCTCCAGAGGAAAAACAGCGTAGCTTGCAACAGCAAGGTCTGCATCTGGAAAGAAAATATTAATACAACACCCCACAGCCTGATGGAGATTTAAAAAAAAAGAAAAAAAAAAGGTGCTGAGCCATCAGTGCTACTTGATATTGGCTGAAACGTGGACAGCAAGCTCACTCCAGCTCCTCCCGTCTCCCAATTTCAGAAGCAAAGGCAGGAGCACACACTCCACAAGCTTCTGAGGCTGTATTTATGGCAGCAATCTTGGGAGCACAATGACCCGTTTTAAATTATGGCGATTTCAGAAACTCTCGGTATTGGCTTAACTCTGCTCTCACTGGCATTACCAGGAGGTGGCCATCAGGTTCTGGGGAACCTCTGTGTCACATTATATGTTCCGTCCTAGAAGTGTCAGCTCCTGTTTAAGAGTTAGTCGACTCCAAATTGGTTATATCCAGAAATACTCAGTCATTATTTCTAGAGAAGTAGAATAAAAGAAGACACTGTAGGGCTGTACCTGTCAGCAACCCTTTGGCTTATCAAGGTAACTTGCTGGACACCATTTCTCCACAACCTTGTTCCTATGAAACACTGCAGGCTCGACAGAAAGACTACGGCATTGCGAAAGCAGCAAAGCTCAGGCTCCTGACCCACCTCGAAGTGGAGCTACAAAGAATTCTACCAGCAGGTTCTCTGACACAGAGCTATAGAAAAGCAGTCTGGTCATACTGCTGTCCAGGGTCAGAGGGCACCTCCAGGACCAGGGTAAAAACCCCATATCCTGGGGGGTTATCTCCTCACAACAAGCATCTTGTGCCAGAAGAGATGACGATCCACTTGCTGGATCATCAGCTCAACAAAAGCTGTGCTATAGGTTCGTCTGCTGGAACTAACCAGCTGGGAAACTGTAAACTTAAAACATGATTCTTCTTTTTGCTCCTCTTGCTGACACATCTTTTGTTGAAAGTAAACAAACAAAGCAACAAAAAACCCCACACACAACAAGTACAGGCTGTTTATTTGCCCAATAAGGACCCAAATAAGTTCGATCTGACCATCACCTGATGTTTCTCTGCTGCACAAATGGCATTTTGCCATGCTCATGTTGCACATCTGCACACTCCCAAGTCCAGCCTTACTCCCCCGCCACTGCATGATCAAACACAGCTCTAAAACGGGACAGGTCTTGTGGATGATTGACAGTCCTGACCCAGCCAGCCTGAATGAGATATTTCACATTGCATCTTCTTTTCCTTTTCATCTTTAAGGAATGAAATCCTCACCTTGACATGATTTATCACATAGAAGTTATGTCTTATAAGCATATATATTTTTGCTTACAGAGGTGAGCATATGTTATCAACTCTTACTGAAACCCAGCTGAATTTGCTTCTGAAAGCAGGCAGGAAGACAAGGAAGCCAGCAGTGATTGGCCTCCTGAAGATGGCCTGTCCCCACTCCTGACACATTCAGGAAGCCCATCTCTTGGACACTGATGACAGTGGCATCGCTGGCAGCTTAGATAAACCCCAGCCCTTGTCTGCAGCTGCTCCACGGAGGGCTAGACAAGGCTGCTCTCTTGGAGAAGATGGGTGCTACGAGATGTCTCAGTGGGGTGCCTCACACAGGTACCCTTTGATGCTTAGGTGTCCTCACACAGCAGGCAGGTCGGTCACTGTGCCTTACCATGGGGACATCCCTCGTGGCTGTGGGTGCTCCTGGCCCACCACAGCAGTGACAGTCAGACAGTCAATGCTGAGCTTGGACACAGGCTTCATCTCTGCTTTGGAAGCAGCAGAAGCAAGGGCTTGTGTGTTACCAGGCTTCAGCCAATGGGCTTTAAATCACAGACTTATCCTTTACTTCTCACAAACACAGCCTCCAAGGCTGCTCAGAACAACCCTGCTGGGAACTGGCTCACACTCACTAACTAACTGGAGCTGTCCCAGACCAAGCTGGTGTGTCTGTGCTCATGGTCCAGCCCTGACACCTTAAAAGCAGAAGCCAGATCCTTGCTAAGCCAGCCACTTAAGCCCTCAGAGTCTCTGAAATACTCATGGACCGTTTCCATCCTAACTCAAGACATCTGCCATTTCCTTCAAAACTTCCTCTTTATTTCCATTTCCTCCACTTGTCCCTGGAATCAACAGTAATTTTCAGGTGAAACCAATGAACGGGGCATCCTCCATTCACATCTCTGTCCTAAGTCTTTCAAGTACATCTGGCCAGAAAAGGCCACGAAGTTTTGCAGAAAATTCCATGAATTCTTATGGTCTCTCTTTCTCTAGATGTAACTCTGCTAAAGTGCTGATGGCCCCAGCAGGTTATAGCCTCCTACAAAGAAATCAGAAAGTTGCTTTTAGGAATGTTTACATTTCAGTGATAGCATAAAGCCTCTCCCCCTTGGCCCTTCTCCTACTTGCAAGGTCAGTCTTGTGCTGGAGGAGTGGAAGCAGAAGCAGAGCCCGTGCATGTGTGGACCTTGTAATGAGAGGCACTCTAACACCTCAGTTGCTTATATGAGTGGATCTAAGAGCGATCCTCTGCCAAGCACTGAGCCAGAGCCCTGCACAACCTAGAGAATTCTATAGGAGGTACATCTTACATGCAATCACTCTGATCTCTGCATCCCCTCATCCATCATTACCCCTCCCTGTCACAACACCCCTATATCCATTAGTTCCTCAGACCTGCAGCCTAAAGGCTGCTGCCCAGACTCAGGGGTTGTTCTGCGAAGATAAAACGCGTCCAAAGCTACAGTCATGTGGCTGAGGACAGAAAAGGCACATCTGATGTGTTAGTGCCTCCATTCAAAAGAGAACTAGGAACTAAAAAAAAGGTCAGAAAAGAAAAACTGAGACGACCTGGAACAAGAATCATCAGAGGCTGCTCCTGTAGTTTCTAGATTTCTGACCTTGGGCAAGAAGTTGCACGTAGGACATCTCAAACGTGTAAGAGCTTCTAACACTCCATGAAGCAAGAGGATTCCCAGGCTCTGCTCACTATGGGTCCAGCTTGCCTCTGCTTCTGTGCAAGCACCAGGGAGTGCGGGTGTAAGGTCCTACCAGTGACATACCCAACAAATCCCACTACTTGGATAGACTCTGCAAGGATACTGACTGGAACACACAAGCTCTGCCTTGTTTTAAAAAGCAATGAGAGATTACATCTCTACCTACATGACAGGGTCCTTCCCCAGAAACCTCTTGTGGAACCTTGAAAGACCAAGAAAAGCAGCTACACCATCACCGACTGCAGTGTTGTGGGTGGAGAGCGTGATCAGATGGATGAGCACATTTTGCAGGGCAGGTGCTGTTCTGTGTTGTATTTGCCTGGTTAAAACGTGCCTGAAGCAACAGAGTAATTGCATCTGCTGCATTTGATTCAATGGAGGAGATGCTGTGCGTTAACCTCAGTGGGCAGCTAAACACTACAGAGCTGCTTGCTCACTCCTACTCCCAGTGGGATGGGGGAAACGATGAGGAAGAACAAAAGCAAGAAAACTGGGGGGTCAAGATAAAAATAAAATTAAATAGAAACAACAAATTGTTTATAAGTGAAGGATGAGTAGAAGAGAGAAGAAAACAAGCCAAAAATGCGATGCAAAGGCAATCACTCATCACCTCCCATGATGCCCAGCCAGTTCCCACACAAAACACCACTAAGCCTTTTCTTGCTGAGCATGATGTTACACTATATGGAATAGCTCGCTCCTTGTTCAGATCATCTGCCCAGTTGTGTCCCCTCGCAACCTACTGCACACCTCTCAGTCTAGTCACTGGAGGGGCAGTGGGAGAAACAGAGGTGGCTTGGGTGCTGTGCTAGCAGTGCTTAGCAGAAGTTAGAACATTAGCATGTTATCAGAATTGGTTTGGTCAAAAAACCTAAAATGCAGCAGCAGATGAGCTGCTGTACAGAAAATTAACTCAGTCCTAGCCAGGCACAGTACAGGAGAGTATCAAAGAGCCCACTGAGGGAGGTGTTCACGGAGGTGTTCACATCACCTCTGATGCCTGTGCAATGCTAGAGAACACGTTCCCGCTGGGCAGAGCCTGCTGGCACCGACACCACGGCCATCTGCACCGTTACATGCTTTGGGTGGCCAGGGGACAGCAACAGAGCAGGGCCAAAGCTGACAGCTCTGCTCCTCCTGCTTCAGGGAGAGAGATGGGCAGTTGAAGCATCTCTTGTTGTCTCTGCCCATGGGAGAAAAGAAAGGGGGAGCTCAGGCAGTCACGCGAATAGTTACATACTCTCCCTGGACAGGGACCAGTGAAGCCCGGTGATGCTCAGTATAGAAAGCAAGCTGCAGAGGGGATTCCTCTGGGATCTGTGGGGAAGAAAGCAGAGAGGAGGTCCCTGGTGATGCCCAAAAATAACTCAGCATGGAAAGGCCTGAATTGACAGCACCAGCTACTCAGACAGGTAAGATGAGCCTGAATGGGTTTTAGGCAGCCCTCTGTGTCCCACAGGGACGTGGGGGAGATAATCTGTGCCTTGCTCTCGGCTGCCTTAGGATCAGGGCTATGAAGAGAGCATTTTATTTGCATAACTTCTCTAATCCAGAAACAGAAGAGCCTGAGGGAATGGCTTGTGACTTCACAGCGAGGAAGCAGCAGCGGCAGCAAATCCACGTTATTATTTTTGTCCTTCCTAACAGGCTGTGTCTTGTGCAGGTGTGAGGGCACAAGAGGAGTCGTGTCCAGACTTCAATTCACACTCTCTTCTCATAGTCACTCCATATATTTGGCTTCTCCGGGCCCTTCACCAGCCATTCCATCCTCTTTTTGGGTTGCTGCCAATTCACCTCTATCTTGTTCACTAACACACAGGTGAGGAGGCCACGGCCGGCCCGAGGAGATCCCACCTACTGCCGCCTCTCCCCACGCATGCCTGGGAGCGGAGAGCTCAGCACCGCTTCATCTAACAGCCTGCTGTCAACTTGTTATCTCCTCACGCAGCCAGGGCTCTCTCAGAATTACTGCTTTCCAAATAGCTCCTTCTCATTACATAATTCCGCCTATAATTGTTCTTGCCCAAAGGTATTAGCTGTGTTTCTCTCAGTTCATAACCAAGATTATCCTTCTCTGCTCGCTGCCAAAAGCCTCCGTCTCGCCGTTTGTTCTCTGCTCTCTCCTTTCGTTCGCATCACGCCAACGAGAACCCAAGGTGGGGGTTTCCACGCTCGTCCCCCCGTGTTACCAGCAGCATCCTGGGGCAGCGAGGGGAGTGACTATTCTCCCAGGCAGCATCTCCCCTTTCGCCCTCGCCAGACGAGTGCTTGGCGGGGCGGCTCCTCCCTCCATCGATCCTTTGCACACACTGGAAGCTATTCCAGCTAATTGGCGCCCCAGTCTCCAACAAGGTCTACGCCGCAGCAGAGCACACTGCGAAGGGTTATCCACCGTCTTCCCCAGTTCACTAATTGTGTAATTATGCAGAAATGGCCTGTCTGGTACAATCTATTTCTCATACTCCCCTGTGGTGCTTGTTGCTTACAATGCTCATTATTCCTCTAAGTATTTGCAGACCTTCACCCTCCATCATATTTCCACAAATTGCAGTTCTATTAACAAGGGAACAATTCCTGAAGTCCTTGCAAACATTGTATTCATTTTCTCAACTGCTCCCTCCTTTCTGGTCAGGAGCAGATCTAGCGCGGTCTCCAGGCTGGCTCGGACTCCCCTGCTGCCTCAGTTCAGCAAAGGTGCCTTTGCTCTTGAGTCTCTCCCATGCAATTCCATCATCTGCCATACTCAGAAGGCTGGGCTGTGCAGGACCTCCATGTGCAGAGCAAAGGGAGGTGACCACCTGCGGGGTCCACACACCTCGCTCTCTGCCATGGGTACATTCTGCTGTCTCTGTTACTCAGTCCATCCTGGAAGAAGGAGCCAAGGTGGGCTCTGTGCTTTGTACAGGATTTCTGCCTAGTGTCAGACTCGTCTGCCCGTGAAATTAAACACCAGCTAAATGTTCTTCAGACTCGGCTTCCTGCCACAAGCATGCACTAGGTCTGGGCTCAGAGAACTCCCTCTTCAGAGGGAGGAAACCTACACAGGTTAGGATGCCACCACCATCCCCTGCTTTCATCTGCCTGCTGTGGCTGGCAGCGTGCCTGAACAAGGTCAGCACCAGGCCTCCCTGGCCCCAGTCTAGAGAAAAGCTAATGGCCAGAAACCTGTCTGGAGATCCTGATACACTTCGAGGTGGCACAGCATATGTGAGCCACTGGTTTTTGGGGACACGGCATTGAAGGCAGGCTGGGAAGGCTCTGGGCCCAGGAACAAGTTCCCTGGGACTGTGGCTCTCTAGGGCTATGCTGGAAGCAGAGGATGGCTGCGGGAGGCCACACCATTGCTAATGTAACTCAGTAATGGGACTGGAAGGATATGAGGCACAAAGGTTCACCCGTTGACCAAGACTCAACATATCAAGAGACCTCCAGGCCCTAAGAAATACTATTTCAGGGAATTTCCCTCCTTGCAGACAAGAGGAATCAGAGGGACACCAGAGCAGCCACCAGATGACTTCTTAAAAATTAAGAGCCTTACCTTGTGTCAGCACCACCACGACCAGGAATGGGAGCCCCAGACCCAGCAGCTGGATGAGAGCTAGACACAGTACGGTTGAGCTGAGGTACCGTGTCAGCGTATCCCTCAAATCCTTCATCCCTCAAATGAAACCTTAAGTGAGGTCATGCGAGATCATCAAAGGCCCAGGAGTGAAGGACAGTGGGAGACTGCACCGATGCATCAGCAGCACTCGGCATCCCTCTGGGCAGGTACACTAACAGAAGTACCTTCCCAACAGTGAATTTCGCCAGAAGGACCTAACTCTCCCTCACTACAGCAAATGTCAATCCTCAGGGTGAACTAGGAGTTGAGGGAACATTTAGGATGGACGAGGAGATGCTTAGGCTTGGTGGCAGTAGCTGATTGGGTAGGTTTTTAGTCTTGGCCCACTTGTTCAGGTTTCTTTCCTGGCCTATCCCTGCCCTTGCGTATCCTCTCTGCCCTTTCCCAGCATCATATTCTCAGTTTCTCTTCAACTTGCTGGTGCTTCTCCCTTACATTTTCCCTCCCAGCTCCAGGCAGCCAGCTTGGTCCTGTGACACCCATTGTCCTGAGTATGAACTGAGGCTGAAGGCACAGAACAGCTCACGTGACTGACTCATCCATGCTGTTCTGACTCATTCATGCTGTTAGGAACTGATGCACCCTTTTGGAAGATCTGGGAAGGTCTAGGCAAGATAGGCCAACACACACCTGCTAGGAACACCTCATCTCCCAGAAAGACTCACAGTACAGAAGTTGCCTCAGCAATGCCCTAAGTTATGTCTAGGCACTTGAGGTCCCAACCACAGTTCCTCAGCAAGCCACCTACAGAAGAAGCCAGGTAACATCCAAACATATAGAGATGAAACCTTACATGCAAAAGGTGATTAGCCCTATAGCTGTTCTGCCTCTTCATTTCATGGCCCCCACTCATCATGTCCTAGATGCCTCCATTCCTTCTGCACTGCACATAACCTCCCTTCCTTGAAGAACCCTGGGAGCAGTTCTACAGGCACAGTTATTGTACCTTGAGCATCACATCTCACAAACAGGTTAGCAGAGCACAGCAAAACCGGGATGGTCCTGCAGCAGACAGGTGGTCAGTTGGCACCAGCCTAGGTGGTCAGTTGGGACACAATACATCTTTGATCTCTTCCTTTTTGCCAGCCATGGTGCCTATGTAATCTGGACTTCTCCCTCACTTCCAGAGCTATGCAGCAGACTGTGGAGGCAGTAGTTCCAAGTTGATCATCTGCACTTATCAGCAAGAACCCAGGAAAGGGACTCGGAGCAGACCTAATGGACCTTTCTACACAAATAAATTGGAGTTTACTGCAGAGCTGGATGCCCTGGGCACTCTGACTATTGGTGATATTCAGAGGAAACTTATTTCAGGCTTTCTTTCCATTTTGAATTTCCAGTACAGCTTTTGGCTTATTTGACTTCTGACAGTGCAATAAGAAAAGAACTGTTACAACTGTTGATCATGATAATAGACCAAGTGTGTTACTAAGCACACAGGGTTATCTCTGATGTAGTATTCCACAAGAGAATTTAAGTGTCCCTATAAAATTTAATTTTAACCATCTTCCTCCTAGATATTTCTGAATGGGAATCTCCCATGAGAGGCCTGGTGCTCTCTGCTTTCATTAAGTCTAGACATTTCATAAAGCAGACTCTCCTTTTACTGTTCTGGCTTCCTCAGTGTAAGCCAAGAGTTTATAAGATTTGACAAAAAGAGGAGAATACACCAAAATAACCCACTTTGACACCATTTGGTCAGCTGAGATGTAGATCTCAGCAGAGTTAATGGAGGAGAATGAACATGCTGCTCAGTCAGACAGGACTCCTCCATCCTCCTTTAATGACAGACCAACTGCTTTTGTAACTACCCCCTGCAGATATTAAAGCTGAGAAAAATCCTTCTCATAGCAAACCACAAAAGAGAAAGAGGGTTTTTTTTTTTCTGGAATGCTGTGTCAATTAAGAGGATGAACTTCTTCAAATTAGTCTGAAGGCTGCCCCAACTTAGGCTTCTCAGGCTAGGAGACCATTCACAGATACACCTGGATGAGTTGTACATTGCAAATAAATCCACTGAGGAACTAGATATCCCTTCCTGTTTGTAAAACGTTTCTTAGCTGATCCTACCAGCTAAAGATTACAAATACATTTATAAACATCTGCTGAATAGTTTACAGGAAGAAATGTCAGGCTCTGACGCAGGTCATGTGTGATGATCTGCATTATGTCCACACATCAATCAAAGATACAGTTGTCGCAACCACGCACATAAGCCTGTGGGCTTTCATCTGACTAGCACAGGTACGTGCACCAGCGAAGAGAGGGCTCAGGGCAAGCCAGAAACACAAGCACACAAGTGCATCTGCTTGGGCACTCTGAACAGGAGACTTGCACTGGCTCCCCTGCAGCTGTAATTTTCATATATATGAACTCATGTTATATAATGCAGAACACTGGCATCCCTCCTGCTGAAGATGCCCATGTGCTAGGCAAAGCAAGGTCGCAAGTCCCAGCAGTTCCCCTAACCACCACGCGCAGCCCCGTTAACGATGACCTACACCTCTGACAAATGCAACGCTCAAGAAATTGGAGGAGGCATCTAAGAGCTAAGCCAACATTGTTGGGCCTTTGCCAACAAGCTTAGACCATTGATAGCAGTGCAGAAAAACAGGCTGATTGAGAAGCGTGCCTGGTCTCCAGTGGCCTCATTCAGCCCCAAGGGAAGTTTCGGGATGGAGGCCCTTTGCAATACACCTCCTTGAGTACAGTTAAAATTGGAGCAAGCAGGAGGCAACACTAGGGAGGGGGTCAGGGTCTCAAGTGAAAGGCTATGGTGCACCACAGGTGTCATTCAAGTGCTCAAGCAGTGGGAAAGTGCTGCATAAGGACTAGTGAGGACCTCAGACGGGCACCCTGGAAATTAAGATGACACAAGGCAGTGTTTGCATCTTTCCATGGTGCATCCCTTTCTGTGGTGTTAAGTGGCCCCTATCCTGGTGAAAAAGTCTTTTCTCTGCTTCAAAGACCTCTGTTAAATCCAGTAAGCACGCACAGAAATTAGCATCTTCCTCTATGAAGCACATGGCAGAATTTCAGGCAAAATAACAAGTTTTGATCCCATACATTCTTCCCACTTGTGGGGAGAAAATTCTTTCTCTTTCCACCATTCCCAGTCAGTCTTTGCTTTAGGACTCTGTCTGCAATACTTTGGTCTAACATAATGAAGTGTTTTTTCTGCCTTCTGTGCCATAATGAAACGATAATGACCTTCTCTGGCAATCATTCGACCCTGAATAATTTGATCCATAAGCAATGGAAATGGTTGTCCCATCTGCCTCTGTTTAGAGCACGGCCAAGATGTTCTGCTTCTCTTCTCAGCTAAGGCATAAAGCTTAAGAGTGATCCCACCACTCAGTCCTGTCCTTTGGGTTCCCCAAAGGTTAGCTGGTAATTTTAAAGGCAAATTCAGTGCAGATGACTAAGTTAGTAATGCCCATGAACAACCCAAGGCCCCATCCTGCTCTGAGACATCACACAGAGAAAAGCAGAGTCCCACGTCTTCCCTCAATATCCCAAACCAAGAAAGAGACTCCAATGGTAAAAAGGGAACAGTGTGACAGGAGACAACTCAGAGCAGTCTCTGCTTCTCTTGGCTCTTTCAGTCACATGCATCAGGGTAGAGAGATTGAGCCAGACCCAGAACCCCCCCCAGCCCTCTGCCATTCCCTGTCCCCAGCACTCCTGCATTCAGAAATGTCAGACATGCAATCCATCTCACACTGGCTCTAGTCTTGGAGACATCACCAGCCCTTCCTACCTGCCTCCACGTCCTGTATCCCAGCATTTGCCTCTGCTACTCCTGGGACAGGCTGGCTGGGCAACTGAGCCCAGACCTCAAAGTCCCCTCACAACATCTGCTCCATTCAGGACTTGTGCTTCCCAGTTGATTCCCACCCCTCCACGGGACATCTTGCATAGGAGTGCTCTGAACTGTCACCTCCACACCTTCAGTCACAAAAGCCTTTGCCACATAAAGTCATATGACACAAAGCATGGCAGCTGGCAACCAGTGGGGAAGTCAAAGGATGATGGGTGTCCTCAGGTCACACGAGCTTGGAGTCACTCCAAGTCAACCCCCTTCAGATTCTCATCATCCTCTGGACATATTTGTCTTTCTTGTTTGCAGAACGGGCCTAGGACACAGCCTTCTTAGATGACATGGTGAAATGAAGTGCCTAACCAGAGTCTCTGTGACTGAACAAGGATTAGAGGCAGGGTTCTCCACTCATGACAGTTTGCAGGCAGTGCTTGCTCACACCTCTATCACTGCAGCCCAGTTTACAACCCAGGGAACCGAAAGAGGGGAAAAAAAAGAAAAAAATAAAATAATTACAAATGTGACATTGTCCCACACAAAGTTCAGCAGGTGAAGGGCCAGCAGCACTCCTTGGAAGGCATGAGGAACAGAAGTCACCTAGCACTCATGTGCACTGGCTCAAGCAGAGTGACCAGAACTGACAGAAGGAGCAGCAGGGACTTCTGGGCTGGGGAAACTAGGATGTTGGGTGGAAGACAGTGGTGAAGAGATTAAAACCATACACGTGTTAGCCTAAATGGAGGATTTATGCACAGCACAGATATTTCTGATTATGCCCACAGTCCAGTTACAGTGTTTTCAAAAGTGGAAGCCAGTTCTAGTTGCCCATACCTAGGCACCTGGTGTCCTCCCACAACTGCTGTGTTTGAATGCTCACCTCAATGATGATCTCATCTGAGACTGTTAGGGTAATTGTGAAGGATGAACCAGCTTGGGTTTAAAAGTCTCCCTGCTCCCAGAAGGAAAAGCCCTTAAAAAAACCAGGCATGTATACCTTCTTTCATTCTTTATTTGCATGCCCTATGTTTCTCTGGGAACTAAAAGACTCTCACCCATCTAGAAACACCAGCTGCTTGCCAGCCTTTAGGGTGCTGCATATTAGATATATCTCTTTCTATAAAATAAGCTGGATAGTGCAACCTACGTGGGTATTTTTCTGTTGTTCTGTACTCCTAGCTGGCTTTCTTGGCTGCCTGGACAGAGACTGTAACAGGTCAACCGCATGCTGAGAAGCCACGTTTCTCAATGGCTCAGCTCTGCTGAAGACCTGGTAATGACTTCCGCACATGCCCCGGCTCCAAAGGTTAGGCATAAATCAACGACTAAGTCCCAGGATGCATTATTCTTCTAGCTGCTTGCTGGGGAATTACCCATATTTGATTTCTGAACTGTTGCAGATAGCCCAGAAAGCCAGACTTCATGACTGAGCTGCTAAGCTGCTCAGGAGTCTACTGTCCTACTGGGAAAGAATTTTTAGAGCTCCACAATTGAAAACCACTTCTCTCAAGCTCTTATTCTGCTGACTGCACTTTCTACCCCATATATCAAGTTGTCACAATTCACACTTGCCAGCAGCAGCCTGACCCCGCTTGGGTGGTGGCTGAAGTGAAACAGAAGAAACATGGAGCCAAGTGTTTAAAGGAGCAGAGATGATCTTGGCAGGGATGGGGAAAGAACAAGACTGGCAGCCTTCAAACTAGAGTGCTGTACACTACACTAAGGACCCAGCTGTGCTCCTTGGACCTTCCCAGGACTAGGAAGTGTCCTGGAGAAACTCTGGTGGACCAAGGACTAGACCATGGTCTCTCAAAGCTCACCAGTATGAGGTGGCTTAGCTTTACCTGGGCTGCTAGTGCCATTTGTATGGAGCCCAGACCTCTCCAGAGAGCACAGACCTTCAACAAGCACCAGCTCTGCACGCAAAGCTACCGACAGGCTTGCTAGGCACGTCTGTGTGTGCGTGTGTGTTCCTCCCTGGTCCAAGTGGTAAAGCATGAGAAGAAACCTTGGCGCTGGCTCAGAGACATCTGAGCTTAGTAGCAGTATTTGACGACAGATGTGTGTCTTGCAACATCGCTACTGAAGTGTCTTTTCCTTTCAAAGTAGGAATCATTTTCCTTCACGTAATAGTTCAGGCAAATATAATCCTATTAACAGGACTATTAAACTAAACAATACTTGGCACGCCATGACCTAAAGAAACAATCCACCAACTCCAGCAGCTTGTAAACAGCCCTGTCCCTAAGGCAAAATGGGCATTTCCTATGCCCAAGTGCCCTCCTAGCCAGCACCCTCCCACCCTGCTGCTGCACCAAGCTCTGCAGGACACCTAGTCCTTAAATGTGTGGGAAGGCAATTAAATGAGAAGCTGGTGTCTTTATAAAAATTGTCTTTCCTGAGACAAGTGGGCCCCTTTCCATCCTGCTCTCCCACTCTCTAAATCAAATTTACCCCCTAGCCCAATTACAATTCACTCAAGTTTACACCAAGACCAGGCCTGGATCTTTGTGGGCATCTCTGCAACATCTCTAGTCTCCTGGTTTTATAGCTCTTTTGCTCTTACATAGACCAGAATTCCCAATCCAGTCAGACCCAACTTGAAAGCCTGGGCCCACATCTCTTTTTGATAGGGCTGCCAATAGAAATTCCTCCTCCTGATCCGATTTCTCCACAGAAACAGTAGGACTTCACTCCCCCAGGGATGCAGCTGGCTCTTCTCTGTCCTCATTTGCAGTTGTGACAGTGAATGAGCTCTTGACAGCACTGCCTTGGGCAGTGAGGAATGCCAGGGTGCACAGGTACTACACGTGCAGCCCTGGGCGTCTGCTTCACCTCTGTAAGTTTGCAATTAGCTCTCCTTTCCACGGTGCTGCAGCAAGCTGAAGGGCAAGGAGAGGAGTTTTGACTGGGAAGCCATTTGGGGTTGCATAAAGATGTGCTGCAGCATGAAATTATGCACTTGCCCATGGAGGTCACATCCGCCCCACGGGGCACTAAATTGCCATCAGCAAAGGAGGAACCCACAGAGACTGAACACTGATGTTGATGGCCAAATACTGTCTTCTCATTGCTCCTCAGTGCTACCCATACAACAGGACCTCGACAGATCTAGGTGCTACGTAAGCCACTTGCCTCTAGCCCCCCAGCACTGTTGGGGTCCCCACCTGGTTCCAAGGAGAACAGACACACCAGGCTGTCAGAGCACTGTGCTGGTTGCTTTCCCCTGCAGTGAGGTCAAAACAAGACTGGAGCGAACAACTTTCTCTGCCCTTCTGCCCACACTTCACCTGGTGCCTCTGTACACACAGATGTGTCCAGAGTGTCACTGCCCTGTGGGGAAGAAGGCATCATCTCATCTGTCCTTTCCAGCATAGTTCATCCTTCAATCCCTTGCTAAGCAGCTGTTCTTCCCATGGGCTGAGATCAACTGCAGACAATTCCCTGGCAGAGGTCTCTCACCAGCTGGGTGAAGGATGTTTTAGCATCATCCCAAGCACTTCTGCCAGTTCCACGAGGAGAAGCAGAGGTGTTCATCCAAATTACATCCTTGGGTACATTATATGTTAGAGCTGGGGCTTCCAAAGAGATGCACCATCCTAGCACTCTCCTTTGGAAGGAGATCTGCTCTAGCCCCACCAACTTACAGAAATCAGATTCCCCTTAAAGCTAGGGAAAGACAACCCAAAAATCCCTACTCATTTGTCAATTAGTTTCTTATTGTATGTTATCTTAAAGACCTTTGCAAAGTAAGTCATGCAAATAAATCTGGATCAGTTCTCAATGAACTGTGTGGGTCTCCACAGTGTGCCAGCCAGGAAATCTAGAGTAGAGAAAATAACGTATGAAGCAGTATGGTTAAAATTGCTCATTGTCACTTGACTCTTGCACAGTCCAACTACTTCATCTTTTCTCTCAGCCAATTTGGCTTTCCTTGTTGCTTCGCTTAATGGGCAAGGTTTTGATTATTGCAGCTTAATATCTCCCTCATCTGCTTTTATGGGGAAATTGTATTGGAAACTCCCCCTCACACAAAGCGAAGCAATGACAAACGGATCCCAATAGATTTCTTGATCAGCTGCTTTCTCAAGACTCTTATCTGGGCAGGGTCTGAGGCAAGACAAGCCAGCACTGAAATGCTTGAAGGGATCCGATAGGATGAAGATCTACAGTTCTGCCCCTATCAGAAAATATGATCAAATTACAGGAATTCGCTCAGGTAAACAAACAATCCCAAAATGCATCCAGATATGCCTAGGGTGATTCAGTCCAATGACAAATAGTCCAGACATGGCTTCAGCCACTCAAACTGACCACAGCACTTTTCACTCCCCCCCTACCTCGAATTCCAGGAATAACAGACATTCTGTGTTGTTCAAACAAACAATATTTATTTTATTCTTACGTAAAGTTGTACAGGTTCTGCAGATATAAACATAAGTAAACATTGCCTCCTTTCCCCAGCTCTGTCATGCACAGCACTACCAGAGAGAGAGGAGGAGGACCGCGGTGCCTGCCTTCACCTCACCGTTCTGCCAGACCTTCCCAAACAACTTCGCAGTGCCTGAGCATCTTGAGTTTTGGTCTCCACCAGACCAAGCACCCAAGCCAATTTCACTTTAATGTATTATCAACACAACCCATTTTTCAGAGGTGTTGAACCGCAGAAGCCATAACCAGCATTTTCAGCATTTGACAGCCAGGCCACTTCAATTTATATAGCTAAATATTTTAAAATATTGTCAACAAACATTCTGTGTTTAGTCACCTGGAAAGGGAACAAGACAGGTTTCCTGACTGAAAGGCTGAGTTAGGCTCTTGGTGACAGCAAAGAGAGGACATAAAGAAGCACGGAGCATTACAAAATGAAGAGCAGCAAGTGCATATGCTGGAATCACTAGGATAATTTATTTTTCTTTTAGCAAAAGTATTCAGAAACTTAAAACTTTGCCTCTTCACAGATGGTGTTAAGCTAGATTGTCCTGCTGGAACCACTACTGACAGCATCATTGAATCATCTCCATTAATCCCCATGAGAAGGCACAGGTAATTCTGGAAGGCTAGGGCAAGGCAGACCCCAGTGGGGCTCATTTAGTACTTTATAAACACTTTAGGAAAGCTGAGTTCCTGATCCAAGCTTACACAGCCAAAGACCAGCTCTGGCCAAGGTTAAGAAAAAATCCTACCTAGGTCCCTGCCAGGAAATTTCATGCAACTTGGTTTCACCTTTCAACCAGCACTTTGGGAATTGCTGGGATTAACCGGGGATGAGGATCTAAGATACACCTTTCCACCAACTCCTCAAACCCAGGAGCAGGGGAAAAAAACATGAGAAAAAGTGATACTTGCAAGTCACAGCCCAGTTCTTTGCTGCAATCCCAGCTGCAGGATGAAGAAAGAACAAGACTGAAGAACCCATCATCCCAGGGAAGGTTGTGAAATAAAAGACCAATAAAGAGCCCATCTAACTGCTCTGCAGAGCAGACCAGCCCTGAAAGGGAGAAAGCTCTTCCAAAGCATCTTCCTAGAGGTTATGCGGAGGTTGTAGTCTTGTTCTCTGAGCATGAAGTTACTCAGGCAAAGGGTGAGAAACACATGAGAAGAACTTGAATGTAAGTCTCTACTAAAAAGGGAGACCCTTTCTGCCACCCTTATGCCACCACCCCCATATGAAGCCAAGGGCTGCAGAGCTCTCGGAGCACTCAGCACTGGCAGACAAAGGAAAGTTTGAATGGGTGAATTTCAACTGGCACTGGGAATCTTCCAGTCCCTTCACCAGTCTTGTGGGGTTTGCAGCTCTCTGGAAACACTGGGAATTGAGGACCCTATTATGCCTTAAGGATTTTGTCTCTTCTGAAGCACCTCACTACAAAGGTAACTTCATTATTCAGAAAAGACGAGAGCTTCTAATGAATTTCAGATGCAACAAGCCATTGCAAAGCTCCCCTTCACCAAACCCTATGTAACAACAATGGGAAACCCAACTGTCAGCAGTCATTCAACAATATATTCTGGGAGAGGCAACAGCATAATGGAGAGGAAACTATGAAGAAGTTACAGAAAGAAACCTGATGCTGTCTTTCCTATAATATGTGACAAAAAGCACTTACAGCAACCAGTGCAAGTTGAAATATTGCCACCTGGGGTCAGATTTTAAGGGCTGCACCCACTGAGAGCAAGACATCCAAAACTACCCTTTTATCTGCCCTTGGTCTCTGTTCACACAGAGCACCTGCTTAGATCCCAGAGCAGCGCTCATGCCAAACCATCACAGGGAGAAGGTACCTTTCCTGCACCTCCATTTTACTACATCACCAGATGACTCAGAAACCTGGACTTAAGAGAAAGATTTGAAGTTGGTCGATCACTGGGATTAGAGATAGACCCGCTGGAAAGAGCTTGGGGACACAGCAACGATTTCTGCGGAGAGCTATATTGTTACTGGGATTTATCATGGGAACATCTAACGACTCCAAAGGAGCTCGGATTTCAAGTGGAGCTGTGTAGATCCAATGTGCTTACAACACAAACAGACAAGGCAGAAAAAAGAAGGACCGAGCCTCTGCTTTGGAGGGGAGGAAAGGAAGCAGGTATGCCTAGTCTCAGGTCATCGGTGATATCTCACCGAGGGTTGTGGATGCTTGCGTCGCACCAAGTCTTCTGGCCTGACAATGCAAGTAAGTACTTTGTAGACCTGCTGGGACTCAAACATCCACATTCCACACTGAGAGCACAGGAGTGCTTTCAGTGGCAAACGCAGAGGGTCTGCATGGGCAGTCGAAGGAGGAGTTAGAAAGTTTGGCTGAGAGAGACTGAAGGAAGTACAATGCATTTTCAGTGCCCATCAGCTACAGAGCCAATCTGGAACTTCTTGTAAATCAAATCAAGCTTGACTTCAAGTGTGCCAGCACCTCCTCCCTGCAGGGCAGCTTACAAACACCCAAAAGAAGTCCAGCCACCACAGAGATGGAACTGCTAATGAAGAGGAGAGCCACTCTGAGAGCAGCCAGCTGGTCAAACTCTAATTAACTATCAATGGCAGCACTGTGCACTCACAGCAGCAGCCCCAGGAAGTTCTCCACCCCAGATCTATGCTGCCAAAAGTACATTATCTAGGCAGCTGTGGCATGACCAAAGCCTTTCTCTAGACAGGGACATGCATGTTCTCCACCTAACTACGGGGCTGAGTAGGCACTGCTGACTCAAGTGGTCCTGCAGGCTGGTTTCTATAGTGCCTGGCAAGACTTGGGTGTCTGAAACACTTTTATTCATGTAGTGCGTTGGAGGTATGGCCATCACATATGTCTGGGGGGTTGCTATATGGGATGTGTGCTGCACAGCCCAGCCTGGAGGCCATGGACACCCAGCATAGCCCAGCCCAGCCCTGGACACACTCAGGGTCACTCTGATGTGGATCACTAACTTCTCCATGCACAGTGGCTCCCGATGAGGATCACTGCATTCACCCCTTGCTCCACATGCAGTTTTCCTCTCCAAAGGAATGATAAGTTACAGATTATGTTAATAACATACAGGCTTCCCAAGCCCTAAGTACGAAGCGCAGTAGAGCATAACCTGCACGTTCAAGATCACTGACTCCTCCATGACAATGTCTTCTGCAAGGCTCCCAGTACAAAACTTTAACATAATCAGCCCAGCAGCAGCAGGGTTCAGGGGCATTTCTACCAAGTGCTGCCGAGCTCATTTTACGAGGATCGTGCTACGATTTATACGCTCTTGTGGAATTTCATTTGTCTTTGGATGAATTTTCCATCTGCCTAAACATGCCCAGTGGGAGATGAAGATGCCCACACAGTTCTTGTAACATTACACCTGAGTGACAATACCCACAGCTCTGCCCAGCCACCTCCCATCCTGCTTCTACCTGGCTGGCAGTAGTTGGCAGGCCTTTGCCTCTTGCACCCGGGTTTGGGTGGGCACGTGTGCCCACTTGCAGTGTTTGATGAAGACACGCAGCCCGCAGCACCAAGCCCTGCTCCTTTCTAGTGGGCATTGCTCCTCCAGCTCTGCCTGGCACAGCCCCGAACTGCGGAGCTCAGCTGACACCTCCAGCACAGTCTGCTAAACGATGGGAGCTCTCTACCACCTTCCAAAGCAGACAACCCTCGTAGGGCTTTACCAGAGCCAAGTTTCAGTGATAAAGGGAGATACGTAGAGTCAGATACCTGAGTTTTCACCCCATTTGTTTAGGCCTAACAACCATGGGAGCAGTTTCACAGGTACAGAACACCCAGCAGAGTTTGCATCACACCTCAGCAGCCTCTCCACACCAGGACACATCTGCCTCCCCAAGTCAGACACACAACAATTGCACCACTCCGACTCAGAAGTCTTAACAAAGCCTTTTATTCCTGGAGGAAGCCAATGTCAGTCTCAGATCTGCATCTGAGTCCTAAGGAACCTTGAGGAGTCCTAAGGAACCTTGAGGAGTCCT